>PUFA01000453.1:0-415799 GCA_003508835.1 Eonycteris spelaea
GGGATAAAGAGCCTTCCCAGGTTTGTTCGCTTTTTGTGGTAGAATCTTTTTGGGCACTGCCTGACTAGGCTAATAAAGTTTAAAGCCTCTTAAAGTTGTTTCATTCATCCTTTCAATTTATTAATTTATTTGGTAAAGAAATTCATATAAGGCACCCACTGTAAGCTAGTCTGGAATTTTTGTGATTCTTCAGTTGTTGACAAATAAGAATTCTTACGTATTAGAGTGGTTGTGGAAATGTAAGATCTGAATTGAGTTTAATCAGAGTTTAAGTTTTAGCTAAAGCACAAAAAAAAAAGTCTTACTTTACTTTTCAGAGGTGTAACTAAGTGAGAAATGCAACAATGTAATCTTGACTCAAGGGTATTATTCAATTATATGTTTAGACTTCTCTTCTTTACACTGCCAGTCTAAATATTAATTTGTATTTTAAGGGATGTCATAGAAAATCCTCATCTTTCAGGATTATATTCAGTCTTTTCTTATTCCTCCTAGGTTTGATTTGTGTCTAACTATGAATTTTGTACTATGGTGATTGAAAAAAATGGCCTCAATCCTCCACTCCTCTGTATTCACACCTTTTGTACTGTTTCTTTGCTGCTCCTCCCATTAAGAGATGGAGCCTATATAATTACCCCTTCAATATGGATTGGCTTTGTGACTTGCCTTGGCCAATAGAATGCAATGGGAGTGACAGCAGACCAGTTTTAAGCTTAGGACTTAGGAGCCTTATGCACTTTTTGTTCTTTCCATGGATATTCAAGAGCTATCTTGGGCTAGGCTGCTGAAGGATGAGTGAGTGCAGAAAGCAGAGATAAGTGGTTCCCACTAAGACTTTCGTAGACCATTAAACAGCTGGCCTGCAAGTTAGCTGCATTGTCTATCTCATTCACTAGACATGAGGCTTTTGGAAAGTTGGGACTATTCATTTCATTACCATTTGAGTCTGGGGAAGTGTGAAAATGCATAAAAAGTAGTTAGCAAAATGCTGAAATAGAAAACATAAATAAGCAAATGATCAACATTGATGAGATAAAGACCAAAAGGAGGCAAAAAATAAATGTGTTGTTGTAAAGTGACAATTTATTGCCAATATGAGATTAATTTTTATCAGACAAAAGTAGTATTAAAATATGTAATTAAATTGTGAGACTAAAATAAAATTTTTCAAATAAATTGAATTGGCATATGGTTTTTCTTTGGAAAGACTTAATTAGAATTATGAAAAGACTATCTCATATTTCTCCAAAGAATGGGCTATCTTTCTTAAATAATATCTGAAAGTAGAGAGAGAGAAAGAAAAAGTATTACTTCACCTTAATTTAATGAAAAACTGGAAAATTACTTTTAGGCTTGATTTTTTTTTGTTTGTTATTTTTTCAATGTATGATAATTAGCTAATCTTGGCAATATCTTTGTGAATGGCAAGAGCTGTTTAACCACATTGCACAGGAAAACAAGGTGTTTAAACACAAATAAGAATTCTTAGTAATATGAAGATGCTTTGCCATAGTGTGAGAAAAGACAAGGTGTTGTCAGTTTTCTTAGAAAAATTGTCAGTGGATACTTTCATTTTACTGTATTTTTGTTATGACAGGACTTAATTTTTTACTGACTTTTTTTTGTGGGGGGAACAGTTCTGGATCATTTCAGGAGCAGAAGATTATAATTTGGTGGGTGGCTGCAGAGGCTTTTTTTACTGCGGTGAAAGAAAAAAAGGGTAATAAAAAGTCAAAACATACTATAAAGGGTTTGGGAATAACTAAGAGATAGAAAAGCTAATAGAGCAAAATCTTTTTTCATCATATCTCTTTTCCATGCACTCCATGACTTCCATATTTATTGTGTTCTGTGAAATGTAGTGTTATACATGTAATTAACAATGGGTTCTATGTGTGCTCTCTACTTGCAAACATGTGGTCGCTACCATGGCAACAGTAAAGGAAACCAACAGAAGAGGCACTCTCTGATTAATGTAATTATACAGCAAGCTGTATAATACCCTTAAACACTATTTATTTCTGCATGAAGAAGACATTAAAATGGGTATTATGTTCAGCTAGTTAACATCCCTAAATTCTTTAGGATCATGTGATTTTTATGTCATGATTAAGATAATGTTTATCTTGTTTATTCAAGATCATAGCCTAGGAATAGCTATGTTGTATTTTAGTCCAATTGAATTCCTCAGAATAATTGTTGTGTGCCAACTATGGGGCAGGAGCTATTTAGGCCTGCAAATGTTGCAACCATATGTATGATATGATTCTTGCTCTTGAAGACCTTTCAGTTAAGACCTAGATTATTACCAAGAAAATGTTTTTAAAGCCTGGAATGTTGGAGTAGTCTGGAATAACACTGTTAAATTTTGTGAGTTGTCAGGACGTATTATGTCAATCAGTCTCTGCTGGAAACAGATGGACCTCAAATTGGGTGATCTGAGAAGAGTTTGGTAAAAGTACTATTTACAACATGTGGGAAGGGTATAGGGAAAATACAGGGTTAATGGAATACTTCAGGAGATGGTCACAGCAAGGTATCATCACCACTAAAGGGACAAAGGAAGAGAGCAGTAGCTGCAGCCTGGACAGAAACATGGATTACATGATAGAAATTGTGATTCTCAGTTGAGGTGGTCAGCTATAGTGACCCCACAAGGAGAGTCAGAGGAATAAATATCTTGACTTTTCTTTTTTGTTGTGCCCTGATCTTTTGCTGGCACTCTTTCCAATTTTCTGAACCTAACAGGAAGCGAAAAGGTGAGGAAACCCATTGATGTAATTTACATAGTTTATTCTCCCTGGATACAAAGCAGGTGGAGGAGTGGTGAGTGAATCCAGGGAAGAATCTAGAGAAGGGAAATGGAGGTATTCATTACATATGCACATATATATGTATACTCACTAACAGCACACAAGAGACACACACACAGAGACACACACACACAGATACACATGTCTATATAGCCAAACTTTTATATCTAGTTGTAGTATTATATCCTCTTTTCTTTTGCTGAGTATGTCTCCAGTATTTTTATATTTGTAAAAGATCTGTGAGATCTAAGACCATTTTGTTTCCAGCACCCTATATTAGAGACTGAATTAATTTGGAGATGAAGGTGAAACTTCAATAAATGTGACTTCATGCATCACTTTTCTAAGTGGCATGTGGACTGAATTATTTACAGGTTAGGTGGTTATCACCAGACATTTCTAGACCACATCCCTATGAGAATATGCTACTATAGGAGAAATCTGAAATGGAAGTTAGGAGATTGTCATTCAACTAGCATTTTGAATGTTGCAGAGTTCCTGAGTTTGCTTTCTTGACTCAGCTTAAAGGGAGGACCAGCATGAAATCATAGGATATGGTGAGAGGAGAGAGGAGAGAGAGAGAGAGAGATTGAGAGATTAGGGTATCTCTTCCATTTGGCATCATGCTTCATGCCTTGGTTCTGGCTGTGTTTGAGCCTCTCCATGACTACAGCTTCTGCTAGGTGTCACCTCCTCCATGGTTCCATCTGTCCTCCTCTTTCTGTAATACTGTTTCTTCCTCTTTCCCCTTCAGTCTTATGGTTGTTAATGGCTTCCTGCTATGACTTATCTCTAGATGCCTCAACATTCCTTGTTATTTTTCTTAACCTTACGTATACATCTGCAAGTAGTCCTTTATTAAAATCTCTTCACTGAATCAATCTGAGTGGAATTGTATTTCCTGCCTGAACCCTAAATGATACACTTCTCCATTAGAAATTGCTACAACAAACTACTCTGTAGTTGAAAAGTATATATGGGTGACTATATTCATGATACAGGGATAGAAACAGTGTGACAGGAAGTGAAACTTCTTTCCTTTCAGAGTCAGGAGTCTTAGTATCAAAAAAGAGTTTTCCCTCCTCTGTAAAATTTATAATAGTAACATGAACACAGCTGACTCTCTGGTTCCTGGGTTATCAAAGGATGCCATAAGCTAATCCTGTACACTCTTATAAAGACTCAGAATGTGAGCAATATGTGACCAATTAATTTTGCTCATTATGTACTATTTAGTAACAGTAATTGTTTAGTAACTATATAAAAGAAAATGTCTGTAATACTTAGTTCTAGGTAATATCTGATATTCCAAAGGTAAAACTACTCTGAGAGGGTGAGTAATTACTCTCGTAGACAAAAGTATTCTCTTTGAGCATCAAGCATAGCTCTCATGCAATCTTTCCCTTTGATTAAAACTGTGTTGTTGTTTGTTTTTTCAACTCCATAGTGGTGGTATGTATTTTATATTTTCACTTCTTGTTTACCTAGAGATAATTGCTCTAAAACCTGCTGGTCTACAAGAGATTTCTAGTGTTAGTAAATTAAGTTGACCTCAATAAATCGGATTTGCTGTTATAAGGTTGACATCAGTGTCATACTCACCTGATATGGAGTTGTTGTCTCTATCACAACAGTAACATCAATATCAACTTCTCACACTCTTGCCTCATTAGGAGAAATTAAGTACCCAAATGGAACTTACATAGCTAGTTAGTGGGCAAGTGAGGGCAATGCCTCAGGCCTCTTAACTACTGGCCAACATCCTCGCCTAGACCTAGAACCTGCCTAGAACTTAAACACTTGGAACTCTGAAAAATCAATCATTTTACCCCCACACACACAACCTCGTCCCATTGCATAGCTAAACTTTATTAAGAATGCTTCTTAAAATATGCAATTCACTTCTCTGTGAAGCTATTATATTTCTGTGTGGCTTTCCCTTACATTGATTCAGATTTGTCTTCCTGAAGCTTTCACACATTTGTGCAAGTTCTGTCCCTTGGGGTGAAAAAGAACAAGTCAAATCTAGCTTCCATGTATACCTCTTTAGGTATTTAAATTCACTTATCAAATGTGTTGCCTTTGCTCCACATTTTTCTCCAGGGCTTAATAGCCAAGTTCTTTAAAATGTTTTCCATGTGATATGGTTTTGAGTATCTTGACCTCCAGTCTGTCTCTATCCCCAAGCTCAAAATATGTCTCCAGGGTGCTTATTAGTTGCTGTATTAGCTGTGGCTTCCAGCTGGCTGTTATTTCTGTCCTTTTCTGGGGGAGGCACTGTTTTGACAGTGAATGGTAGATATTTTACACTACAGCCTCACAATGCTAGAAAAAATAAGCAGTGGCACTAAATGGAGAAGATGAATGCAGAAAGAATTAAGGATCCTAGGAACAAATTACTATTGTGACTTCGTATATCCTATTTCCAGTGCTGATATTGAATATATATTAATATTTATATTATATATATATTCAAGATAGTTTATGGTTTTTCTGTCACTAAACTATTTCATAAATTATAACACCCATTAGAATGACTGTAAATATGAGACAAAAAAGCTTCAACTGAGTTAACACAGGTGATGATGAGACCATAATTCATAAAGCTTCCTGAGTGAATCCTATAATGAGTTAGCAGGAAGAATACGACTGGTAAAGGGCAGCAAGATATTCAGTCCAAATAAAGCTATTCATTTTTTTTTGAATATGGATTATTATACTAATGATCTTTTACCCTTGCTTTTTTTAGAGTTTTACCTAATAGTTATGTTTAGTTTTGCCTGTTTTTTGAACTCTAAATAAATTGAACATACTGTATGATGTCTTTTGCAACTTCCTTCATTCTCTGATAATTATGCTTTGGAGATTCATTCATGTTGTGATGTGTAACTCTTGCTGATTCATTTTTACTGCTCTGTAGTATTCCATTGTATACATATACCATAATTTATCCACTTTGCTATTGAAGAATATTTAGGTTATTTAACTTTTTGATGACATGAGAGCTCATTTGCTGCTATAAACTTGTACATGTCCTGATGCACATGTGCAAGAGTATCTCTATTTTAGGCCCTTTGTTTACTTTTATCATTTTTATTTTTTTATGTTGAAAATTTCAAACCTACAGAAAACTTGCAAGAATAAATTAATCTATATTTGCAATTGTTATTTTTGTGGAATCTTTTGCAAGGAAATTATAGACATGATGTCTCTTCACCCCTAAGTACTTCAGCACGTATATCCCAAAATTAAGAATTGTTTTATGTAACTGTGATACAATTATCCAGTTTGGGATATTTATCATTGATGATGTATACATCATCCCATTTAAATTTCTTGAATTGTCTTATTAATGTCCTTTAGAGCACTTTATTTTCCTCACCCAGAGTCGCATGTTGCATTTATTTGTCAACTCTCTTTAATCTCCTTTAATCTAGAACAATTCTTCAGACTGACTTTTACATTCACCATGTTGATTCTTCCACCGAGTAGAGGCTTTGTAGACTTCTTACAAGTTGTTTTGTAGACTTTACCTCAATTTGAATTTACCAGCTCTTTCCTCATGATTAGATTTGAGTTAGCTCTACTCTTAAATTCTCTCCCTCTAATTTTATGTGTGAAATATTTCTAACAAAGAGTTCTCTCAGTGCCTTCTCAAGTTATATAAAACTCAAAATCTTCAGTAGATATCTAATTAAACAAGAGTGAATAGTTCTAGGTTACCATCATTCTTGTTAACATGCTAGTTTTGGAGAATAAAGACAAACAAATGACTTTTTTTTAGATGTGAGATTTTTACATGCACTAAATGATTAAAATTTCAGCAACCTTGATTAAGAATGTTTCTATAGTATAAAATACTGTAATGATGCTAACATAGTGACCATCTCCTAACAAAAGAAATGAAATGAAAGCATTATACAATTTTCTAGTACAGGTGCCTATTTGATCTTTAATCAAGCCAAGAGCATTTCCCTCCAGCACTAATAATTACCCTGAGATTTGGAGTTTACTCACATTTGCTAATTTGAACTGGAATCCTATTTCAGGAGTTTTTGTTTTTAATTTGCTATATATTGGTAGCTAACCTATTTGCTATATATTAATTCAACTGGTATTTATTGGTATCTACTATGTGGCAGGCATTATGTTAGGTAATACATAAAAAAATGGTGAGTATCCCATATTCTTTCCTTCCCCTTGAGGGGTTCATGTTCATAGGAGAGTCATATATCTATATATATGATAGCACAGCATGATAAGCATCTTAATAGCACTATGAAGTGTGGTAGAAGAACAGAAAAGTGAAGAACTAACTCTTCTGGAGGATCATCAGGGTTGGCTTTTGAGCTAAATCTTTAAAGATCAGTAGGGGTTCTTTCCACAGAAGAAACAGAGACTATGTGTTAGGCATAATTCTAGATACTTTGGGGGAAGTCTTATTCTAATAAAAGAAACTGACATAGATCTAAATATAATGAGGCAGCTGCCTGCTAGTCCTACTATTTTATAAATACAAAGTGCAATGAAAACACACTGAGATGTCAAAATTATTCTGACCTGGAGGATTGCATGTGGGGTGTGCATCTCAGCTTTCATGACTACACACAAAATCCCTCTACAAAAATCTATTTTTGTGTTGTCCAAAATATAACATAGGTCAGTAAATTCCCTCAAAGAAAGCTTACCAGAAAGTAAACACTTTTGGATAACAGGATAATTAAAAAGCTCAAAGTTCTACCTGTTAGTGTGCGGGCAATACTCAATGAATGTCTCCTTCCATTAACTTGGCATAGATATCATCAATCCTAAGAATTAGTTGAAGGGTGCATCAAGGCAATTTTATTTATGATCCACTAAAATAACATATTATTTAATAGAAACAATTATAGGAGCTGATTACCTTGAAAATCATTCATGTCCAATAATTACTCTCTATTTCTTTAAAAAGTCATATTGCTCACTTTGTGTTCAACTTCCTTATTTTTCCTCTTGTAAATGCCTGATCATAATCTATGAATCCTTTTCAAGCTCTAAAAATCCATTTTGATGTGTTTTTAAGTTTCTATCATAAAAGGAACTCTTCCTAATTAACAATGCCTTATTTCTATTAGAGTTTAGTAGTCTAGTCAAATGTACTTATACAGAATTGACTAACTTATGGATGTCTTTCTATCCATCCATCTATCTAACCATCTATCCATCCACCCACCCATCCAACCATCCATCCACCCACCCATCCATCACTTATGTTATCATTAATCTTCGGCAATTGCACATGTGCATGGAGAGCTATCTTCAGTTTGGGCAAATATAGGATAAAAACCTGACCCTTTTTGGTAATCCCACCTTATTCAGGATAGCTCAAGGAGGTGGCCTACCTGGTCAGTGCTAAAAACCACCCCTGTGCTCTTAAACCATCCTCAATCAGCCAGCCTTTCCATCATCAAAGGAAAATGGGTTAAATTAGCTTCTTTTTCATATACATTCTTGAAACCATGTGCTGACATTTTGGGGGGGGGGGCATTGTGTTACCTTAATGTTCATTGTAAACTTATTTGACCTGAATAAAAATGCATGGAGTAGAGGCATAAGATAAGGTTTGCCTTCACATTTCCAAATCCTACGTGAACTATACACCTTCATCTATTCTTTCATCAGCACTTAAAAAGCACTTTGGCCTAGGGATGCTGAAAGTAGTAAGCTGATTTCTGCTCTTATGGACTCCAAATTCTAATAAGGGAAACCTAACTTCGATAGATTTGTTTTCAGAGGATACTATGTGAGCAGAGAGAAAAAAATGATGTGACTGGAGACTAAGTTTTGCAGAAAGGGTAACTGGCCCAGCAGAAAAAGAGAGGGTGTACAAAACTTAATATCCCCATATGAAATTTGTGGTGGTGCAAGAGAGCACAAGGAGTTAAACCTAGTAGATATTTATAGCAAGATTATATTCAGAAATATATTTTGTGTTTCTTTCTTTACTATTTCCTTCAGCTAATACTGATCCCCCATTCAAATGTGGTACGGGTATTATTACTAACAAATGCTATCAGAACAGAATTTATGGAAGTGACTGGGATTTTTGTGCTGCAATCCCCACACCCTTTCCCTCTTTCCCCACTTCCCTCTTTCCCAAAGGACTGGTGGAATGAAAGGATAAATATTCCAACTCCCTTTCCCCTTGATGTGAGAAACTCTGAGGAATGACCTCTATTGTCTCCAGGGATAGATACTGCGATAGAACTAAAATTACCCTAGCTTAATATTACATTCTATTTTGGCCTCCTTCATTTCCCTATTCCACTTTCTTACTGCTCTACTGGCTTTTTAGGGAATACGTCCTAATAAATTACATTTACACAAATCCTCATCTCAAAGTCTGCTTCTGGAAACACAACATGAGAGACTATCCTATATTTATGACTTTCAGTGTATAGTTACTTCAAAAGAAATACAAAGAGGAGAGAAAGGAATCAATGCCCAACTTTTCAGGCTCACAACAGGCTTTTGAAACTCTCAGAAGACAAAAATGTTGAGAGTGAAAATTTTTGAGTTGCAAGAATAGTATCAAGAGTCAGAGCTCTGAAGGATTCAGGACACAAAGTTGATGTCATAAATAAAAGGTGCAGAAAAATACAAAATCAGTCTGGTCAGTTTTTTCTACCTGCTTAAATTAGATAGGGTTCTCACAGGGTGATGTGAAGGACTAGAAAACCAGGAGATGCAAATATTAAAGTAGACCTTGGTGTGTGTCCTTGGGAATGGGTCCTTGAGCCCTCATTCTTGAGAACTGGTTCTCGAGCTACCATCTCAGGTCTCTCCCTGAGAAGAATGCAGAAGAGCTGAGTTGAGAAAGGGTAAAGGATTTGGAGGGCTATAGAGTCATGGGAAGGAGAGCACAAATTGCCTTGCATATACCTGACAATTAGAGACTGGAGGGAAATGTGGGTGCCTAAGAGTCTACTAGTAGAGATAGAAGACAAAGGCTATACATAAGTGGAGCCTTACTTGTCTTAGTGAATGCCAGCTTGGATAGATTGTGGCACATGAATATCATTACACAGTGGTTCATCATGGCTTTTCTCCTGGAGTGTAGTAGAAAACTTTGGTGTCCCATACCACATGCATACACATATATAAGAGACAAGTACCTTTGAAGAAGATTCCTATGAGTAAGAACTTGTAACTCTAGAAAGCAAAGTGAAAGCTGCCCTTTGACTATTGTGAAGAAATAAATGACCAGGGATAGATGAGATGCTGGTAGAAGTATTTCAAGCCACAGAGACTGAATCTGTCAAAATTCTAACAGGAAGGATCAGGCAAGATGGCATAGATGCTAAAGACTTTGTACATCTCCTCTTGTGACCACAACAGATGTGACAGAAACACGGAGCAAACAGCAAGCAGAGTCACCTGGGGTCTGGATGAACAGAAGCCCTACAACTAGGGAGAGAAATAAGAAATCACCTTGCAATGGTAGGAGGGGCAAGGCTGCCCAATCCTAAGCAGCTGAGTGAGACAGAAGCTGTGGTAGCTGCAGCTGGCAAGTGTAGACCTTCTTCTTAAAGGGCTGTGACCATGAACAGACTTGTGGTAACTACTTCACTTGCTCTGAGCATCAGCTCTGGGTCTGCCTCTTGGGAAGTGCACGGACTTACAGGAGGACAGTGAATTGTCAGAGTGAGGGCCAGAGGCAAAGCTTTCTCCCAGGCAGAAGTGCTGGTGGTATCCATTGCTCCTCTAAGCCCTCCCACTCCAGCGGGTAGACACAGCACTGTCATACCTGAGACATCATCAAACTGGATAACATAGGTCGTTCCACCTAGAGGATTCCTTGAAACTCGGCCTCGCCCAACTAGTGCCCTACCCAAGCCACATTCAGTGGTGTCCTTGGTGTGCTGTGCTCTTTGCTGAGCATCTCTGAGCCCTGCACTGGTGGGACCTGGCCTCCATTTCTGGTGTGGCATTTTGAAGCACAGCATCTGTATATTGATTTGCTGAATCTTAAACAGGTGACCCTGGAGGGGGACAGGCTGGGGCCAAACTTGGCCTGCAGCTGGACCCTCCTTAGGACTGTGTCACTGGATGCCTACTACACAAAGCCATGCTAATAAGCCAGGAGACTTAGGGGTTTTGCTTAATACAGAGAAGCAGACACACAGAAAGCATCCAAAACAGGAGAGACAAAGAAGCATGTCTCATGTGAAAGAACAGAACAGAACTTGAGGAAAAATGGAGTCAAGCAATTACTAAGATGCAGAGTTCAAAAACTTTGGTAATAAGGATGCTCAATGAACTTAGAGGAAGAGTAGATGAACTCACTGAGAACTTTAACAAAAAGATAAAAAAACATAAATGGAAATAGAAATTATAAAAGGGAATCAATCAGAAATGAAGAATACAATATCTGAGATGAAGAGTGTATTGCAGGGAATCAACGGAGTGGTCAAAGTGGAGAATCAAATCAAGATAGAGGATGGGCTGGTGGAAGACAATCAGATCAGCACCAAGAAAAAAGAATCCAAAATAATGAAGATAATTTAAGAAGCCTATGGTGCAAAATCAAACATAACAACATTCACATCATAGGGTTGCCAGAAGGAGAAGAGAGAGAGCAAGAAGTTGAAAACTATTTGAAGAAATAATGATGAAAAATTCCCTAACATGGTAAAGAAATAGACATACAACCCCAGGAAGTTAAGAGAGTCCCAAGCAAGATGAACCAAAGAGGCCACACCAAGACACATCATCATTAAAATGCAAAGGCTAAATACAAAGAGAATCTTAAAAGCAGCAAGAGAAAAATAGTTACCTACAAGGGAGCTCCCATAAGACTAGCAGCCAATTTCTCAACAGTAACTTTACAGAAGAGAAGGGCTTGGCACAAAATATTCAAAGTGTTGAAAACCCAGGATCTGCAACCAAGATTACTTCATCCAGCAAAGCTTTCATTTAGAATCAAAGGACAGATAAAGAGCTTCCCAGACAAGAAAAAGCAAAAGGAGTTCATCACCGCCAAGCCAGCATTACAGGAAATGTTTGAGGGACTTCCTTAAGAAGAAGAAAAAAATATGTATCAAAAATATGAATAAAGAATGGCAATAACTGCATATCTATCGATGAAGACTTGAAGTGAAAAAGAATTAAATGCTCCAATCAAAAGATAGGGTGGCTGAATGGATAACAAAACAAGACCCTTACATAGGCTGCCTACAAGAGACTCACTTCAGATTAAAAGACACCCACAGACTAAAAGTGAAGGAATGGAAAAAGATATTTCATGATGCACCTAGAGGGTATTGTGCTGAACAGAGTAAGTTAGATAAAGACAAATGCTACATGATTTCATGTGCATGGGGATTCTAAAGGACAAAAGAAACAACAACAAAAATAGAAACAAAGTTACAGATACAAAAATTATTAGAAGTCTACTAAATGGGAGAGGGGTTAGGAGAGGTCAGTGAAAAGGACAAATGGATTAAAAAGTACATATTGGTAGTTACAAAATAGTCTTGGGGGTATAAAGTATGGTATAAGGAATATAGTCAATAATGTTGTAATAAATATGTAAGGGAAGAGGAGTACTAGATTTAGTGGGGTGATCACTTTGTGAGTTGTATAGATCTCTAATCATTATGCTGAAACTAATATATTATTGTATACCAACTATAGTTGAAATAACTAATTGAATTATACACTGTAAATATGATCAAGTAATTTTCTATTATATTTCAAAAAAGGTGTAAATAATGGAAAACACTTACACACATCCTAACAAGAACATGTCAACAAATATGGAAAACATAACAATGGCCTACAGATTGGAAATATTCAATATACATCCCAGTCTTCAAGAGAGGATATGCCAAGAAGTATAGCAACTATAGGGCAGTTGCTCAAGGTGATGTTCAAGGTGATGCAACAAAGGCTTATATCGAACAAGGAATGTACAAATTGGAATCATAAAAGGAAGAGGCACTTGAGATCTAATTGTAAACATTCATTGGATACTGGAGTGCTCAAAAGAATTTAGGAAAATGTTAGCATATGTTTTATACACTGCAGTAAAGCCTTTGACTGAATCAATTATGAAAAGCCATGGGTCACTCTGAAAGGAAGAGGCATGCCTCAGCATTTGATTGTCCTGATTCATAACCTATATTGTGCATAGCAAGGCACTTATCTGTACAGAATATGGAGACACAGAATGGTTTCCTATAGGGAAAGGTTTTAGGAAAGGGTTCATTTTATCTTCCTACTTGTTCAATTAGTATACAGAACATGTCCCCAAAACTGGGCTAGACTCAGAGGAAGGAAAATTGGTGGAAGAAATATCAATAACTTAAGAAATGTAGATGACACCATCTTACTGGCAGAAAATAGGAATGATTTGAAGTGACTACTGATGGAATTGAAAGAAGAATTGTCAAAGCAGGGCTGCATTTGTACATCAAGAAGACAAAAATCATGTCTACCAAAGAAATATGCAACTTTGCCACAGACAATACATTGAAATTGTTTAAGATTTTGCTTACCTTGATTCGTTCATCAATTCAAATGAACACAGCAGACAGGAAATCAAGAGAAGGCTGAGACTTGGAAGGGCAGCAATAGAAGGATTTGGAAAGATCACCAAGAGCAAAGATGTGTCATTAGAAACCAAGGCTAAGATTATCCACACCCTCGTATTCCCAATTACTCTGTATGGATGAGAAAGTTGGACAGTGAAGAAGGCTGATAGGAAAAAGATTGATTCATTCGAAATATGGTTTTGTAGGAAAGCTCTGTGCATACCCTGGACCACCTAAAAGATGAACAAGTGAGTCCTAGAGCAAATTAAGCCTGAACATGCACTGGCGGTAAAAATGACAAAATTAAAGCTGTCCTACTTGGGCACATCATGAGAAGGTAGAGTTCTCTGAAAAAGATAATACTGGGAAAAATAGAAGGCAACATGAAAAGATGAAGACCAAATATGAGATAGATTGACTCCATAAAAATAGTTATATCCATGAGTCTACAGGAGCTGAGCAGGGCTGTTGAAGATAGGACACTGTGGTCATCACTAATTCATAGGGTCATCAAGAGTCAAAGCTGATTCAATGGCATATAACCCATACCGGATCCTTTTAGATACCCTCAGATATTAACTGCAACTCTAGTGGCAGTTCTTGTGCATAATCTCAGCAAAGTATCCCAGGCATGTATTCAAATTTTACACTTTACTGTCTTAGGACTTTTTCTGAAGATGTATGGGTTTGCTTAACCTTCATGCAGGGCAGTCGAGAAGTACAGGGCAGTTAATGTCCTCAGGGGAAATTCTCAACCAATGAGGAGTGGCAGTTTGAGGACAAATGCTCCAGTATCCTATTTTTCAGAGACAATTATGAGTTGTATTCTATTTAGTTCTCAAGGGCCCACAGTCAGACCCCCAGTTACTCACAGCTCAATAACAAACTCTTTACTGTATTTTTCCTTCTCCTATGTCTCACTTGTCTCGCTCTCATTCTTGTTTTCAAAGTTTACTTCTCACATAAGCTAGAAGAATCCAATTCCTTGTCTCAAATGTTGTTATTAGGGTGGTTCAAACTAAGACATATAAAAAAGCGGTAAGGGAAGAACTCTTGGTTGACTGAAAAAACTCTGAATTTTGAGTGGCTTACTTAAATTAATGAAGCTTCATTTTTTGCTATCAGCAGAATAAAGTTTCAAGATAGGACTTAAGTTATATGGAAATAAAGTTATATTTTTCCTACCTCAATTGATAGTCTGTAATTATCTTGTTCACTATACATAATAGTTATGGTCACTGACAAGCTCATTATCCCTTTTTTAGGGGAATCATCCAACTCAAACCTCAAAGACATGTTGGAAAAGAATAGCCACTTAATGGAATGGGACTGGGCGCATGGCTCAACGGCTGCCAATCGTGGTTGGCTGGTTGGTAAGATTTTTGGCTTAAAAAACTGTACCTTGAAAAGCATAACAATTAAGTGGGCCAGTCATAGGCTCTACCTTAGGCATGTGAGCAGGAATAATGGTAAGTATTAGATGATTGGTAGTAGAAAAAAGATAAGAGATAAAGAGAAGCAGAGAGTGAAAAAATAATGATGGAACACTATTGCAAAGTGCCGTAAAATTGTACTGCTTAAGGGTTAACCAAATGACTTGATACATTAGATCCTGAATGGCATCTATTTCTGCTTTTGTGTGAGATTCTTTTCTCTGAAATTAACCTATAAATTTTACAATAAATTCTGACTACCTTAGATGGCTAGATTAAGTCTCTATTTCCTGTAGTCTAAAGAGTTTAACAAACCTCTGTTCAAGGAATCATATGTAGTGTGGTAAGGGACTGAAGTAAGAGGCAAGAGGTAAGACCAGGGACTTAAGCAGAGTTATGTAACTATCATAAAGATAATAGGGAGATAATGAAGAATTTTATACAAAGGAATGCTTCCATCCCAATTCCCAAATGTTGAATTGAATACTTAATAGTTGATAAGACTGGAAGTAGAATATTTTGGAGGTTTTTTTTCCCCTATAATCAAGGCAAGAAAAAATGAAGGCCTGAAGTTGAAGTTAGGACATGTTTGATTGGGAAAATGATGAGATCAGTTTTAGACTGTGAGTTTGAAGTTTTCCTGGTACATTCAGGTGAGATGTCTAGAGGCTGTTAGATTTATGAGCTGAAATGCAGGAGAGATATTTGGGCTGGTGACATAGACATTAGTTATTAATGTTGGTGGAAACCATGGTTGAAGGTAGGATCTTCCAAAAAGTGCAAGGAGGAGAGGACAGAGGGTGGATTCATGGCAGCAGAAAAATCTAAAGGGGAAAGGAGACACTTGTAAGGATATTGGTAAGTTGCCAGATAAGTAGAAGGAAAACTAAGAGGCACTCTCTTTATGAGTTACATCAAATGCATATGTTGACTGAATGAATGCCTCCCTCAAATTCTTGGAAAATATCCTTTGGATTTTATAATTATTTGCATTTACTTGGTTAAAAATACATAAATTTGCCTTTGTAATACTTTGTGGACATATTAAATGAATCTAACAAAAGACAAGAGTGAAACACAAGGGTTGCTGTTTTACTCATACATGGCAGTAGATGTGACACACTTTGACTCACAGCCTAAATGGCTGATGTATCATTAGAATCCATATACTAACACTCTTTGTTGCCTCAACCATATATTTATAGCATCCATTCACTCTTCCAGTACTTGTTTTTAAATAAAAACTAATTGTAAGCCTTCATATATGGATAAATTTAAAATGCTGCTTCCATCTCCTCCATTCTTGTATTTGCTCCTTCTTCTTTAATCACATTGCCATGTGACGTTGTTGCTCAGACTAACTGCATCATTTGAATTCATAAGAATATGAATTTAACAAGTCAAGACATCTTAAAAAGAACTGCATTCTATTCTTTTAGTTTTTTTTTTAATATAGCCACAGCAGAATAAAGTGTAAATTCACAATTCTTAGTGGTTTGGACTGGTAATAGATTTCCATCATTACCATTTTACAAGTAGAAACGTTCGTCATCAATTTGTCTAGAGCTTCTCTTGTGAGAATTATTATGTCTCAGTGAGATCTATCCAGATGGTATAACTGTCAATTGAAATGAACAAATAACATGTCAATTGAAATGAACCCCTGAAAAGGTATGAAATGGAGGATATTCTATTCAGCATTGGTTAAATGGTTGGAACCTCAGCAAGTATAATGAAAATTAGGTAAACTAAGGATATGTATAGGTCTCATCATCTCTTCTTTTACTATTTTTGTCTTATCTTGGCTTCGAAATGTGTAAACTTTTATTTTTTTTTTGAGTTAAAGTTCAAATTCATGTTCCTTGTGGAAAACTTGGGAAATACAGAATAGCATAAAGAAGCAAATGAAACAATCTATAATCTCACTATCCTCTTGCCATATTTATACACCTATGTAATTGAAACAAACAACATTACACTGTATATACATACAGTAGTGTATCATATATCCTTTAATTAATGTTTATGCATATTTACTGTTATACATATTCTTAGATATGATTTAATTTTTTTATTTTTCAGTTACAGTTGATATACAATATTATATTAGTTTCAGGTGTACAACATAGAGATTAGACATTTGTATAACATTTATTAATCACCCTGATAAACCAAGTACCTATCTGATACCAAAAATAATTATTCTATTTTGACCATATTCCTTATGCTATACTTTACATTGCCATGACTATTTTCTAACTACCAATTTGTACTTCTTAATCCTGTCCCCCTTTTTCAATGTCCCTACTACTCCCCTCCCATCTGGTAACCTTCAAAATGTTCTCTGTATCTATGAGTTCGTTTCTACATTTTTGTTTGTTTATTTTGTTCTTTATGTTGCACATATATGTGCAATCATATGGCATTTGTTTTCCTCTGACTTACTCCACTCAGCACAATACCCTCTAGGTTCATCATGAAATATCTTTTTCCATCACCTTACATTTAGTCTGTGTGTGACTTTTAATCTGAAGTGAGTCTCTTGTAGGCAGCCTATGTAAGGGTCTTGTTTTGTTATCCATTCAGCCACCCTATCTTTTGATTGGAGCATTTAATTCTTTTTCACTTCAAGTCTTCATCGATAGATATGCAGTTATTGCCATTCTTTATTCATATTTTTGATACATATTTTTTTTCTTCTTCTTAAGGAAGTCCCTCAAACATTTCCTGTAATGCTGGCTTGGCGGTGATGAACTCCTTTTGCTTTTTCTTGTCTGGGAAGCTCTTTATCTGTCCTTTGATTCTAAATGAAAGCTTTGCTAGATGAAGTAATCTTGGTTGCAGATCCTGGGTTTTCAACACTTTGAATATTTTGTGCCAAGCCCTTCTGTAAAGTTACTGTTGAGAAATTGGCTGCTAGTCTTATGGGAGCTCCCTTGTAGGTAACTATTTTTCTCTTGCTGCTTTTAAGATTCTCTTTGTATTTAGCCTTTGGCATTTTAATGATGATGTGTCTTGGTGTGGGCCTCTTTGGGTTCATCTTGCTTGGGACTCTCTTAACTTCCTGGGGTTGTATGTCTGTTTCCTTCACCAGATAATGGAAGTTATTCATCATTATTTTTTTGAATAGGTTTTCAATTTCTTTCTCTCTCCTCATGCTGGTACCCCTTTGATGCAAATATTGGTGTGATTGAAATTATCCCAGAAGCCTCTTAAACTATCCTCATTTTTTTGTATTCCTTTTTCTTGTTGCTCTTCTGATTGTATGTTTTCTGATACCTTATCTTCCAAATCGTTGATTCAATCATCTGCTTTATCTAATCTATTGTTGATTCCTTCTAATGTATTCTTCATTTCAGTTATTGTATTCTTCATTTATGACTTTTTAAAATGTTTTCTATATTATTTTTATGTTTCCTATCTCTTTGTAGAAATTTCATGAGTTCATTGAGCATCCTTATAACTAGTGTTTTGAACTATGCATCTGGTAGATTGCCTGTCTCCATTTTGTTTAGTTCTTTTTGTGGAGCTTTGTTCTTTTTTTTTTTCATTTCAGATTTTTTTTCTCTCCATTTTGGTTGCCCCTCCTGTTTTTGTTTCTTTGTAATGGATAAAGGTGCTGTATCTCCTGCTCTTAGTAGAGTAGTCTTATGTAGTAGGTGTCCTGTGGGGCCCACTGGTCACCAGATCAATCTCTGGTTTCCTGAGCCTTGTGCTCCAGACACATCCCTTGTGTGGGTTTGTGTGCCCTCCTACTGTAGTTGAGCCTTGGTTGCTGTTTGCATGTCAGTGGGAGAGACTGACACTCAGTTTGATTGGTTGTGAGGACTGCCTGTGACTACAGTGGAGGAGCCGTTGTTCAGGTGTTGACCCTAGGATCAGGATTCTCAGGTCTACCCTGTCTGCCCTTTATATATGTTGTTTTTTTGGAAGTGGTTGGGTGGTGCTCTGGTGTGGTCTGGAGCTGGTCACCAGGTATGTTGGTTCTGGGACCTCTGATGCAGGCCAAGGTCAGATGCTGCCTGTGTCCTGCCCAGGGCCACTTGGTATGAGCTACACAGATGACCTGCAGATAGTTATCACTTGTCCTGGTCTTGGAGAATTCCAGGTGAGGCTGTGCTGTGAGCTGAGGCCAACTGCTGCAAGTGCCAGGCTTGTGGCTGCTTAGAAAGAGGTACAGAGCATACCAAGGTCAGATGCTGCTCGTTTGGGGTTTGTGAATCTTTGAAAGATTTTAGGAAAGTCTGCTGCATATGTCAAGACAGGCTGTTTGTATGGAAAAACCACTGGTAATGGCTTGGGTGGGCCCACAATTTGCATGGGACAGGGTTTCAGGAAATCACTAGGGCAGGGTGAATGGTATTAGCCAGGTGGGTGGAGACTAAGATGTGGCACAGCCCTGCTCATGCAGCCTGGGAGCAAAGAGGGCTCCACAAAGGAACAATGGCTTCTGCCAGCACTTCTGCCTAGGAGAAGGCTACCCCTTCAGCCCTCAACCTGAAGGTAGACAATTCAGTTCTTCCCTATATGTTTCTGGTGTCTTCCGAGCTGCTGCCCCAGTGCTGGAGCTCAGAGCTAATGAGTTCATCAGCAAGTAAGTTTCTGTACTGGCCTTTTAAGAGAAATGCCTGGACTTCAGCTACCATCTGTTTCAGCCACAATCTATGATGGTTTTCACAGCCTGAAGTTGTGGGGACTTCTCTACCTGGCACTGGAACTCTGTGCTGGGGAGCCTGGTGTGGGACTGGGACCCCTTGCTACTCAGGGGGTACCTCGCAGCCAAGATATCCCTTCCGATTTTTAACTGCCATAGTGGGTGTGATGCCAGCCCTTTCCATGTCTCTGGCTCTCCTACTTGTCTTGATCTGGCTCTCCTGTATGTCCTTAGTTATAGGACTTACGTTGAGTTAGACTTTAGGCCATTCTAAATGATGGTTGTTCTGTAGTTCAGTTGTGATTTTGCTGTTGTCATGAGAGGAAGCAAGCACAGCATTTACGTACTCCACCATCTTGACTGGAAGTCACCTTAGAAACAATTATAATGGCCTTGTGATTTGCCATGTGATTGATTTACCATTTTTTATTTTCTCAGGCTCTGCTGTATAAATGAGTATTTTAGATGACAGTCCAAAGTTGTTACTTATTTTTTCTATTTGACACTACAGATGACCAACAGCATTGTAGAGGATCAGTTGAGTGTAATACATGTGGAACACTTTGGAAAGGCATATAAACGACTCGGAAAATGTTCTTATAAATGAATCTGGAAAGTAAGCATATCAAAGGTAAGAAAGGCAAAGTGCAATAAAATTCTGAATTAGTGTAGCTCTAGAAAGGAATATTCCTCTACAACAATGGTCCTCAACCTTTTTTGCACAAGGGGCCGGTGTTCCTATGAGAATCTAATGTCTAATGATCTGAAATGGAGCTGAGGTGGTGATGCTAGTGCTGGGAGGCAGCTGCAAATACAGATGAAGTTCCACTTACTCACCTGCCACTCACCTACTGCTGTGTGGCCCAATTCCTAACAGGCCACAGACTACTACCACTCCATGGCCCAGGGGTTGAGGACCCCTACTCTACAACATCCTGTAAGTTGGGTAAGCACACACTAAATTTTATGAGACAGTTCTTGCTTTATATATTTTGTCTTGTTGACCCTCCATTAACCATCAAAATGTCCAAATTTCTCAATATTTAAGCACTCAAGCTCTCTCTTGACTGCTTTTTGTATCTGGAAGCAGCACAAACACCAATGGATCTTAACACTGGGATTAGAAAATATGATTTCCAAACATTATAGAGTTTTCTCAGAAAACTAAGAATTGATCTACTGTATGATACAGCAATCCATCTAAAGGGTATCTATCCAAAATACTTGAAAACATTTTTCTGAAAAGTATATGCACAGTGATGTTCATAGCAGCATTATTCACAATAACCAGCACATGGAAATAACCGAAGTGGCCTGCGGTAGATGATTGGATAAAGAAGGTGTGGTACATATATACAAAGGAATATTCCTCAGCTATAAGAAGACAAGAAATACTTCCATTTGCGATAGCATGGATAAGTCTTGAGATAATCATGCTAAGTGAAATAAGCCAGACATAGAAAGCTGAAAACCATATAATATCACTTATATGTGGGATATAAACTTATAGCATCAAATAAACAGGACAAACAGAGACTCATGCACATGGACAGTAGACTAATGGTTACCAGAGGGAAGAAGGGGTAGGTGGAGTGAAAGGGGTGAAATATGTGGTGAGAGAAAGAAATCTAACTACGGGTGGTGGGCACACAATGCAATATATATATATATATATATATATATATATATATATATATATATATATATATAATGACTTACTGTTGAATTGTACACTTGAAACTTAATGGATTTTGTTAATCAGTGTCACCATAGTAAATTTAAAATTTTTTTAGAAACCTGTAAAAAATGAAAAAAAAGAAAATATGATTTCCATATATGTATGAAACAGCTCTTCTATCTTCAATTTATATGTCCTATTTAATGCTAAAAAGTAATTTATAACTATGTTGTTTTAAATTTTCTAAATGTATATATTATTTATGTAATTTTGAAAAGTTACATATTGTCAGAGACTATATTTTTTAATGATGGTCATAACAGTATTACCCATTCTACATTCTCTTCTTATCATGTACTTTGCCACTCCCTCATTGGAAGGTAGAGACTATGTTCCGTCCTCTTGGGTGGACCTCTACGACTCTATGGACCAATAAAATATAGCAGAAATAATGGCATGTTACTTCCAAGGCTAGATCATAAATGGTGACAGAGCTTTCATTTGGCTCTCTCTTTCCCTTTGGGCTGTTTGTTCTTGATATGCCATGCTATGAGGGAACCCAGTCTACATCAAGGGACCACATGTTCACATTATGGCCAGCAGTTCCAGCTGATTTCTCAGTTAATGGCCAGCATCAACCACCAGACTTGTAAGTGAGGAAGACTTTGAGAAGAGTCTGCCTGCATGTAGCTGAATGAGAAACTTTGAGCAAGAAGTGTCTAGCTGAGCCCCGTCAACCTCAGAAATGTGAGAGCTAATAATACTAATATTAAATGATTATTGCTGGTTTATACTACTTAGAATGAGGTGGTTTATTAGGCAGTAATAGACAACTATAACTTAAAGAAATTTACTTTTCAAAGGGCCATAAAACAGTCAATTTGCATTGATGAGATGCTTGTGCTAACCCAGTTCAACTATACAGTGGTAGACAACAGGCCCTCAAACCCTTACTGAATGGAGAACTGAAGTAACTACAAACTGAGAAGGCAAAGAGGGAGCTTGTAAAAAACTCTCTGAATCACAGCTGCAAGAGAAAACTACATTGCTGGGCGTAACTGGAAAACACTAGCAGCTGTTGGATAAGCCTGGGAAAAATCTTAAGGGTCCAGGAGAGCCCAGTTTGCACAACAGCTTGAGGACAACAGTGTCTCTGAGAGGCAGGGTAGAGAACCAGGTGACTCTGCAAACAGTGGTCACAGCTGCAAATCAGAGTCCTTTTCACATTTGGATTTTGGCTAAATAATGGTCATTTTTTTAACACTCATGCAAATGAGCATGAGGAGATAGATATCACTGCTTGAACCAATACTTTGAATGTTAACATACATCATGCATATTTCATTAGTGGAGTGGTGTTCTGCATAACATTATTCACACTTTCTTTTTCTTTTTAACTGCTTAAACAAGTGGACAGCCTAAAATGAATCGGAACTGTTTTTGAGAGATTATACAAGTATGAGGGAGATTCTGGGAACTGGATCTAAAAGGGTCTATTATAGGAATACCAGTCTCCAGTGATATTAGACTATAAGGGGTAACCTCAGTGATATTAGATGACCTTCAGTGACAAGAGTCTCTAAATGGGAACCTTGAGATCTAGGGAGCTGGGCATTGAGAGCTTGGAAAGTAGATCTATCTGGAGAGTAAATAAAGTTGGGACACAAACTATGCAGAGAGGAAACAAATGAGCGCCATTTGGAAGCTACTTGAACATTTGGCATTATCTTCTGTAAGGCTAGGCTTTAATTTTTAGGGGGCAAGTCTTGGTCCCCTGTCAGAACCATGCTAAGCTTTCTTTGAGTTTATTTATTGGCAGATTTCACACACTTAAAAGTTTGTTTGAGGTAGAATGAGGAATCAGGTCTATTCTTCTGTCTATACCCTTTCATTACATAATTTGTAAGTATGGGGAACTATCTTGGAAAATTTCCATTTACTTAGCTTAGTTATAGGACATTGTAGAGGACTTTCTTTTTTTGATATGTTTGCTTTCTTGGTTCATTTATGAGAACATTTTCAAGTCTTTTACAGATGTTCCACATGTATCACACCTTGTACTGAATATTATTAGGTGGCATTCTGTGAGGCCTGGCAACATCGGGGATGTTGAAATACAAAGTGTATGCATACACATTGTGGTAATAAGCTGGACATAGTAAACAATGAGGTTGACTGCCTAGGACTCAGAGTTGCAGGCTGAGCTCCCTGGCAAGCAGACTCAGAGAGAGATTAGCACACAGGTTTGTTGGGGAGAGGTAAATGTAATTGTCTTTAAACACCTGGAGGGTAAGCAAAGGAAGCATACCAGGCAGGACTGTTAATCCAGTCCCAAAAGAGGCCTCAACCAATTCCACAGGGAATACTGAAGCTTGGACAATTCTTCAATGTTGCCCCACATTACAAGAGGGATATGTCTTTATACTTCTCCATTATGCTCATTGAATTCAGGTTGCCCCTAGGAAACATACATGACCTTAAGTGAAGCAGCTCTTTCCAACCAAAGGAAATTTATGGAGAGGGCTGACAGGTGAAGACTCTCTTTGTTACATTATCAGAAGCTGAGGGAATGAGTCCTTCACTCTGGAAGAGGGATCTAGATGTCACAACAGTACTTTACTCAGAATGTATCCAAGGACTGGTATTAAGTTTGTGGCAGATCTGGTTGGGGTATTTGACTTCAGAACAAGTGCTTAGGGAGAAAGGAGAAGCAAGGGAAGCTGTTGCTACCCCTGACCAAATTCTTTAAATACTCGTCAAGATATAAATTTAAAAAATATTAGAGAAAACAGTTTGAAATATCTGACTGAAATACTAGTGTTCAGATCATGAGATGAGTAGAGATTATAGTTAAAGAGTGGTGCCTCATATATGAATAGTTTGTAAAGGTGATCCATCAGAAATGGTGAGGTAAGAGGACGGACACAAAAGATTAATGTCTTGGAAGCCAAGGTAAGAGATAATTTTAAAAGGGAAAGTGTGATCAGCAGTGTCAAATTTCAAAGGGCTTAGAAATCAAAGGGCTTAGGAAGTAGGCAGGCAGTGGTCACTTTAGACAAAATTATTTCAGATGAATGGTTGGGGCAGAAGTCAGTTTGCAAGGGATTAAAGAGTATGTGTAAAATTGGGAAGGAGTGTAATGAGAGCAAACCACTTTTTTTCTAGAATTCATGGAAGAGGAAAACATGGGCTCATCATTATATTGAGATTTTTGTCTGAGGAAAGTTTTATTTTGAAAATTGGAATGAAATGAACATCGGTATACACTTAGAGGAAGGAGCCAGGGGAAAATAAAAATTGAAGATAAAGACAGTTACGGATAATTGATGAGTTTAGTCCTGAAGCTAATGGGAGGCAATGGAATCCTTGGCACATGAGTAAGAGTTAGGTTTGGATGGTAAAGAAATACCCCATTTTAGAGGCAAAAGAAAAAGAGGTAAATATAATTGTTTTAAATATTCATGAATGACACCACAATAACGTCTTATTTATTAAGTAATAAGAAAGACTACCAGATAGCAAGGATGGCCTTGATCTCATAAGAAAACCAATATGGCTGTCTCACAGTTCCTTAAGCTCATTTAAGTAGATGACTTATTTAGGATTATAACACTGAATCAAGATGAGTATACTTGTCATCACCTAAGTGCTCGGCTGGGATATTATGTATAAATAAAATTATAGAATTTAAAGAAGAAAGGGGCCATTTTAGGCAGTGCTTCAGATTGGCAACTATAACCATAAACATGAGATTTATCAAAGAAAATGGTCCCAGATGGTTCCAGAGACTGAGATGACCTTGTTCTATACCATGTGATTCCATACTCCTGGTCTCAGCTGACTGCCTGAGAAGAGCATCTAATTCCAAAGCAACCAAACTGTAGGCTTTCTGGTAGTCCAGTGGCTTAGAGACTCCAGTGGTCCTAGTGGCCTATGAAGAACATTGTCTATCAGAGACATTAGTGATGGATTGAACCAATTTAATCTCCTTCAGTACTTGGAGTAAGAAACAAAAGGAAAGAGCAAAGAAATTGTAAGTGGCAACAGAAACTGAAAGATATACAAAGATAGGCTGGTAAGAGAGGCCCTGAGGCGACTTGAACTGTAAGGCACTCGGGACTGAAAGGAATCTAGGAATAACATATGGAAACATATGGAAAACATATGGAAAACATATGGAAAAGAAGGTGAAGATAATGGAATTCTAAATGTTTGGTCCAAAGTCACAAACTTAGCGACTAGTAAAACCTGAATCAGAACACTATTTAGCCTTTTTTTTCTTTCTGTTTCTATAATAAACAAATGCCTTTGACTATCCCCACAGTGCATTCCAAACCTGGATGTGAATCAGAATCAACTGAAAAGCTTTTGAAAAAAAGCATAGCTGATTCCTGGGCCTCACTTTTGGAAATTCTTCTCCACTAATTCTGGCTGTAGTACTTTGGGTCTGTACTTTTGATAAGCTCCACAAGTAATTTTGGTATGGGAGGTCAACTGACCTGTGCCTGGGAATCACTTTCCCAAAACATAGCCCTGTGCCTAAATGCTGTTAGTTATTCATTTTAAATTCAGGTCTAGGAAGACTTCATTGTTACTATGGTGACATAGCAGGCGTTAATGGGAATATTTATATTACTAAGATTGGAAATGAAGGGAATTGCATTACCGGCGTAGCAATTACTCTTTCCTGGACTGGCACCAAACCTAGAGGCTCCTGTTTAGAAAGCAGATCATGCATTCTTTCCCCTGAATCTTTAGCAAAATGACTTAAGCTTAAGCTTCCATTGCATTTTTGTGATTTTCACATCTTTATTAAGTATACTTGCACATAGAAAACTATTTTTCAAAAGTGCCCTCCAGAGACTGAAGTCTTAATGTAATTATGTTTGAAATTCATGGAAAATATATGGGGCACATCAGAAGATGGCCTGTGCATATGGAATAGATATTTAAAGAATAGAAACTTTTTTTATTTTAAACATCATTCCCTATATCTTTTATATCTGCATGCCTACATAGCACAGTCAGAACTCAGTATTTCTTGTTGATTGATCGATTAAGTTCTCAGGGCAAAGTCATGGTAATCTTTTATTTGTTTGTTTGTTTGTTTGTTTGTTTGTTTTAGGGGAGGCAACCCTTGGTTGACCTCACAGATTGGAGGACCTTGTCAACTTACAATCCCTTATTTTTTTACACCTACAGTGTTCCTAGGTGGCCTACCATCCAAGTACTAACCAGGCCTGACCCTGCTTAGCTTCCGAGATCAGACGGGATCAGGCTTGTTCAGGGTAGCATGTCTGTAGATGGTAATCTTTTATTTTCATCTCCTTTCCACTATTATCCTTCACTCTTCTTCCTTCATTTCCAGAAAAGTAGAAATTTAGTAAACCAGTATCTTGTAATTTGGAGACCTCCAAGTAGTCCTTCAATGGAGGTTATATTACCTCCAAAGTGGCACAAAATGGTTTTTGGTATTATAATGATCTTTGCCCCCTCAAAGAGCCACACAGTACATAAAAACATCTAAAGTGAATCTGTGTTATTCAAATTTCATGGTGTGGGGAGGTTATTTGGGAAAGTATGTCTAAAATGTCTTCTTAGGTGGGGAGTGGTAATCAAAAACAGGTTGAGAAACACTTTTAAGATTTCTACAAAATCCTGGCTACTTAACATCTGGGCTTTGTCTTGGTGGACAAATAGATTGCTATGAGGAGTTTCAGTGGTGGATTGGCAGAGTGAATCAGTCAGGAGGGCTAGCTCCCTGGAGGTCTATTAAAGCCCTCCTGGGTAGCATAACATTAGCAGCCAAGTGTTCTGTTTGAGGAGTACTTGAAGAGGTAATACTCTTCAGAGGAGCCTGAAGGATTTAATATAATGAACAGGATTTCAAGGAATGGCTGGGCTTTTATAGACAGGCTCCTCATTCATTTCTATGAGAAGAAACGGAAATCAACTGATACTAAGGGAGGCATTACAGTAGTGGAAGAGCCAGCTTGTTAATGAGTTATTCAAAATGTTATTTACCCAAAGATGCCTTAAGAAATGGAAGAGAGAAACAAAAGTCTAGAAGTAAATTAACCCAGACATCATGACTTAGTTGAATATGTTGAGTCCAAAAGACATTAATGTGGCAGAATAATGCATCTAGATGGTGTTTGGAATAATTTCTATCCAAAAAAGTCTCCAATGGAATGTTTATTTGATTGTTAGGTAACCAATGAAATCTGTGGGAAAATAAAAAGAAAGTAAAGGTTAAGTACAAATACATTGTATTTAAGTTTCTCAAAATGTGTTAATGTAGATTCAGAACTGCACATTCATCTCTTACAACAGATTATTTTGCTTCATGCACCTCCCATATGTTATTGGTAAATACCTGTGACCTGTTGAACCAGTATAGCTCTGGATGCCGAATTTCCAGATAATGGTTTATGAGTGCATCATAACTATAGACTACTGCATTTATAATAGAGTACACTACTTATTATATGCAGGCATGCCTCAGAGATATTGTGGGTTTCATTCCAGACCACCACAATAAAGTGAGTCATAATCTTTTTGCTGGCAGAGGGTCTTGCCTTCAACTTGTAAAGAAAAGCAATATTTATGAAATGCAATAAAGCGAGGCACAATAAAATGAGGTATGCCTGTAGTTGACTTAAATTATTATATTCATAGTAGAGTGCATACTGTATTAATCTTGCCTTTCACATTGTGACATGACAAGGTCTTGGCATTATCATTAGAGCAATGTCTGAAAACATCCAATGATGAAGCAGGGCTTCTAGGCTGAATGTTTTACATGTGCCCCTTTACATTCCATATTCTGTCTGCTCCTCTGCCCAGGGAGACTGACCTCAGCACACTGCCTCAGCAGCCTCCCTTGCCCTTTGACTTCCTGTCTGACCAATGGGAGATACCTGAAAGAAAGGTGGGAAGAATAAGAAGGAGGCTTTTTTCCTGGCTCCCTCTCTCCCTGATCCCCCAGGAGTTCACTGATTCCCTCTAAATGAAGGCCATAGCTGTCTCCATATAGATACTCTCCCCAGCTTCTAGTAATGGCTCCTTCCCCATCCTTATTCAGGCCTTAGACTCTCTGATGTTGCTAGTCCTGGGGTACTGCAGTAGCCTACATTACTTTTCCTAAACTATCCATACCTTTGTAAATGGTCCAACCCTTAAATCCTCCTTTATTACCTTGTTTGAGTGTGCCATCTTTTTCTGCAAGAACTCATACTGATACCACACCATAGTGGACTATAAGATTATGTCAGATCATGGACCTTTTACTATATTATGCTATCTACAAAATTCCCAGAAAAGGACATTTGACTTTCTAATCCCCAGATATCAGTAAATGAATAAGTATTAGGCAAAGGTAGGTTCTGCTCCAGTGCAGAATACTACTGCATGCCATTTAAAAGAAATGTCAAGAAGGGCTATTGGTAATGCAAACGTTTTCCCTTTAGTTTGAGTCAAGCAGAATAAACAATAGACATTTTGGAGGTAGTAGCAAACCACTGGATCCCAGAGAGTTTTGCTTCTGCTACTAAGAAAGGTAACAAAATTAATGTCCTGTGGAGGCTGAATAATTTTTATTATTTCCCATAAGCCAGAGTTAATAATTTAGAATGTTCAGAATAGCCTTAAAAATGCCTCAAGCTTGGCATGGACTTATGTAACAATATCCATGTCTACCAATAGGTAAGTTTTCAAAAATGGAAAATACAATTAGAGTTTGTTTATTAGCATATGTAGATAACTCTAAAGCTAACAGACTAGTGCCAATTCAGGTTTGCTGTTTTGTCCTGAAAAAATATACACGGGACTACCACAGACTGTGCCTGCCACTGAGAAATATTAAGCAATACATTTCAGAGCAAAGGAAACAGAAAATTGTCATCACTTTACATGTGGAAATCCTTTAACTGAGCTTTATTCCACAGACAACTGAGAGGACATTGGGTTATCTCTTTATGCTTTCCTTTTTATAATCTGATTCATCTGAAACTAACTGCCAATTACATTCTAAGTATTAACATTATTACTTTTCCTTTTTTGTAAAGGAAAATTAAATGTGCATATTTTTTCTATAGTTAGGATTATGGTTTGTCGACATATTCTAAACATCTTATTACAGAGAGCTCTATAAAAAGGTCCTTGCATAGGCAAAGGCAGATCTATCAGACAGATGTACCTCTTACTCTCACTGGAATTCCTCTAGGGTCATATATGTCTACATAAGGCAGATGGCTTAATAATTATTCTGAAGAGTTCATGAAGAGCAGCCATTCAAGGTCAGTGGGGGTGCTAGAAATTTCCATATTGATGAATACATTCCACGCTAGAAAATATGGGCAGAGGGAGTGATTGTCCTTTTTTGGTCCCCCACCCCCAGCTGGGCCTAGCTCACTGTGGACACTTGATGAATATTAATTGAGGTGGAAATTAATTATAGCAATGAACTCCCAATAAGGGAGAAGGACAAAGACTGAGGGCATATTTATCAATTGACATGTGATGAGGTATTCCTTTTCCCTGGAACCCTAGAAGAAATATAGATTCAAGACCTAGTCATTTTCCCTTACTGGCAGCTCCATCTGGCTTCCATGTAAAGAGGTATGTAATGCAACCTTGTGTTTTGTAGTGATACAGAATCCAGCACTGGGTTTCCATGGGAGTTAGTCTGTGGAGAAGCCCTCCAAGTGGACTCCCACAGCTAGAGTGGCAAAGAGCCTTTGCTAATCGTTTTTCATCTCTATGGGTTTAGCCTTTAGAATTATGGGACCAAGCCACAACTCGGCATGCAAAAGCCATAATAATAATGATTTCATCTCAGGGTGTTTGTAGAATTCTGACTTTCCTGTGGAGTATGAGAGTTGGGGGAAAGACAGGTTATAAAACAGGGAGAAATAAACACAGATTGGCTGGCTGTGTAGAATCTGGAGTTTCCATTGGTATGAATAGAAAAATATTTGTCCTGCAAAGAAAAGCAAGAGAGCCTTTTTTATTTATATTCACATTGACAGTTTGTTCTAAAGTCCTTTCTTGCACACACACTATTATACTATCAGAGATTTTTTTCTTCCAAGTGCAAAAACATTGGATTCTTTCCTCCCTTCCTTCCTCTCCTCCTCCTCCTCTTCCTCTCTTCCTCCTGTTCCCTTTCTCTTTCTCTCTCATTCCTTCTTTTGAACTGCTTCTTGTGTGTATTTTGTGATGTATACATTTCCATATATTAATTATTAATGAATTATATTATACCAGCTGACCCTGACTGAATGTGTTGAAACTTGTAAACTTGGCCTAACTTCCCATTTTGTGACGATTCCAGTGAGGCATCTAATGCTCCCACCCCACTTCCATCCTTGTGTTGTTATCACACAATTATTAATGAAACAAAGTTTGATACATAAAAGGTACAGCAAATCTTAATTTAAATATTATTATCCAAGTTTTATAAATAATAAGTATATATACTTTATTATTTTTTAAAGTAAAAAAATGGAAATATTTTAATTCATTTAGTCACCTGGATCATTGAAGTGAGAAACATTTGTCTTGGAGGTGGCAATCTCTTTCAGACTACAAGATAATCATTAAGGACAATGAAATTTAGTGATTTACTAAGTTCCTTAAGAACACTCAGATTTGTCTTAATGGTTGCTTTACAGACAGGAATAATATGGCCGCTTGAGAACCTGAGAGTTGATTTGACATTGAGGCAATTTATTCTGAGGAAATCAGAATTGAAGTAAGCCTGGTCTCAGGCATCAGGTACTTTAATAGCTCCTTTTCACTTCCCTGGGTACACGGGGCACATTTTTCAAAGAATATCTCTGAAAAATAAACAAACAGGCAAAGACTCCCACCTCTGCCAATTCCCCTGATTTGAAATCAAGCAAGTACAGCCATACCAGGACAATGCTCCCAGTCTCTTTTCTTTTCATTGTGGATGGCTGTGCACTGTGTAATAATTCAGTTCTGAATAGAACATATCATTTAGCTTTCATGGGATATCAATTTGTTTCCTGCTTTGGAATGATATTAAGTTGTGTTTTTCCCATCTGTGCCTATGAGTACAGATCAATGAAGGAGTCAGTGGAAAGTTTTCTGAGATTTGATTGAAATAAATCTATATGTTGAAGATATATTTAAACCTTATAGAAGACAGTAAATTAGCATAATTTGACCAATATTGTATGTTTCTAATCATTAAGGATATGTATGCTTAGACAGATAAGGTAGATATCTCCACACAGGTATTTCATAGATATCCCTAACTCAACATATTCCAAACTGATCTCGTTTACCCTACCTTCCTCCAAGAAAAACCTAAGCTCCCTAATACTACCACCATTCACCCCAGTTAGCTAATTTGAATATTGGGAATTGTCCAAGATTCTTTTTTAGCCTCACTGATTGTTGCTGAGACTTGTAGATGTTTTTCAAAATCCACTTTTTTTTCTTTCTGGATATAGAGCAAACTACATTTCAAGACTCTACTACTGTGACCATCATACTAAATACTAGTTAATAGAATGTGTGTTGGAAGTATTATGAGCCATATCCTTACCAAAGCTTTTAAAAAGTAGGGTGTGTGCCCCTTTCACATTCTCTCTCCCTTCTGCTGGCTATCATGATGTTCTAATGGATAGTGGAACCATAAGGGGCCCAAATTTTCTAAATCACCAAATGAAGGAGAGCCTCTAGCTGACAGAGAACATCTTCCTTGGACTATGATGTGAGCAAGAAATGAACATTATATTGTATGTTTGAACCATTGTATATATTTTAGGCCTGTATTTTACTGAAGCGTTAACCTACCTAATACACTGCTATTCCAAAGTCAGACAGTTCTGTCTTGTAGATAGCTCTTGAATTCTTCTCATTACCTCACACCCAGCTGCCTTTTCTATTATCTATGTTCTCATTCTTCTTAGGCTGAGGCTCTACAATAGTCCCAAATTAGTTTCCTGGCCTGCCTTTGGACTTACTTCCCTCCAGAGCATTATTTCAAACTATGCAATAATTATATTTCCACAGTATTAAATGGGAATACATTCTGGCTTGAAAAACCTCTCAGTGATTTCCATCATCTATATTAAAATCTACACCCTTGGCACAGCACTAAAGGCTCTTCTAGTCAGTTCTCTGTCTTCTGTTCTGGTTACACCTCTTACCTCACTACCACTCTTTGCCCTGGGAGCTACCTTCCCTGATCTGCTTCCAGTTCCAGGAAGATGCTCATGCTGCTCCTCCCCAGAATGCTCTTCTTCCTTCTGCTCTATCCTATAATCTAAGGGGGCCAGTTATGCAGTATCTCATGGCTTCCACTCCCAATGAGGAGAGAGTATTGCTGTTGTCATTCGGGTTATCTGTCTTTTAGTAGTTCTTTTTGAGCTCCTCCAAACTGAACCCCACTAACATAAAGTTATTATAAAATAATAATAATAATAAAAGTTGTATCAAATATTTCAAAGATGGTTTATTGGGAGGGTTTTAGTTCACAACATACTGAAGACATTTATATGTCCCATTCAATGCTTTAATTCTTCCCAAAATCTTTTTTCAGGCTTTCCAATAGTCAAGGGTCTCATTGCCTTGATCCTTATCCAGGAAACTCCCAACTTATTCTTATTTAATATGCAATTACTTCTCTCATTTCTGATGAAACTTGAGAAATCTTAGAATAATTTCTACCCCACAGCGGGCTTATCAAAGCCCCTTTTAATAAAATTTTCTTTCTCTACAAAGATGTTCTTATATCAACCAATAATAAGATTAAATGTTTTTCTCATATAATTCATATGCATTTTTCAAGTTCAAGGATGCAAACTGAGAATTGTGCAAAGAGTGGCACTATAGTGGAAGTAATAGAAACAGAACACCCTTGGGACAAACACTCTTGTTGTTCCTCTCACCAGCATCAAGAGTAGCCCTTCAATCTTTCTCTCATTCTTTTTCTTCCAATACCACTTCTACTTCTATGGCTTCTTTTTTTATGGCTTCTATTACTATTATCTCAATATTAGCAATTGCTAAACATTTAATGAGCTCTTACAGTGTGTTAGACTTTTTCAAAGACATTTACATTAGATATTTGTTGGTATTTTTGTCTTCCTTTAATCCAAACATTTCTATTTTAGGGGGATTGGTCAAAATGGTAAATTGAATATACCGAAAACTCTCCCCACAACATAACAGTTAGAAAATCTGGAGAAATGATGAAACCATCCTTAGAGTTATAGCTGAGCATGCAAGTAAGTGAAGGAAACCCTTAGGCATCAAACATGAAGGAGAAACAGAAAACCAGAATATCAGTGGGGGGGAACTCTAAAGTATATGGTATATAACTCTAAAGGATAACCTGTGGTCTCTCAGAATTCCCAGCAGTATTATGTCCCAGTCACTACAGTGGTAATTTGCTCCAGTAATGTACCCTTTATAGGCTTCCTTTCATTTCCTGTCTCCCTCTCTCCTACTAGAGCTTCCTGGAATCACTTCTCATACTATTTGCGCTCAAATTCCTCTACCTAGGCTCTGCTTCTGAGGGAACCCAAACTAAGACAGGCCTTTACTCATCTGTTCATTTTCAACATGTTCTGGTATATTGTGCCTTTAAATGTGCTGTAATTTATAATCTCTATTATATTATCTAACCATGATCAAGGTGACCCTCACAAAATTGACAAATAGCTTAAAAGATTTCTGTAAAGAATAATAACAATTAGTTCAAGCACAGATGAATAAAAAGAAAATTCTTTAAGAAATACAATGGCAATCTAATTAGTTTTGGCTGGAAGTCAACTCCTAAAATTAGTTGTTAGACTTTGAAATATAAATTTAGGTACACCACTCTCTAATGATGAAGCATGACTTAGGTGTATTGCGTACCTTGAGAATTATCTAATTACAGCTGGGAATGTATAGAATATATAAAGAGGCTTGGTAAGGGAAAGAGTATTGGCTACCAGCTGGCCTGTCTTCTACTTTTATTTCTGTACTCTGAAGTCAGGGCTGCCATTTAGTGGCATCCTACTCACAACCAAAATTTGTTGGTTAGCGCTTTTATTCAAAGAAGTGGCTTTAGAGCACAATGAGGGGATAACCAAATATCATCCTACATTGAGATAGCCAATAGCATGAAAGTGAATAAACAGAGCAAATAAGTTACAGTAGAATCAGATAATTCAGGAGAAGAGAATTTTTTTAAAAAATCTTATGAGTATCTTTAGGGACATTTCAGAAGAGGTTGTTTATTACAAAATAAAATTCACCTGCTAAGGAAAAAGAGTAATTAGAGTGCAAATAAGAGCAACACAGAAGTTCAAAATGTAAAACTATAAAATGAATAAAAAGACTAGAATAAAATAATCAAAGAAATCTGTAAATAGAGGATGAAGACAAAGAAAGCAAAAATAAGAGAAATAGGTAAAGATTAAGAAGATTGATCCATGCTAAATTTCTAGAAATAAGACAGAGGTAATGAACTTATGGGGAAAAATAACAATAATATTTCCAAGAGTTGAAGAAAAATTGGAATGTCAGATTGAAAGAACCCCCTCCTCAAGTTTCCAGCAACATGAATTAGACACATTCTTATTGAAATTTCAGAATGTCAAAGATAAAGAAAACATAAAATATTTTAGAGAGGAAAACATGTTAACTGCAAAACACTCGCAATGAAATTGTATTGGACAGTTCTTAAGAGGCAATACAGCAATGCCTTCCAACTTCTAATGGAAAATTATTATTTTTAGCATTAAAAAATTTTTTTAATTGTATATCTGAATAACAATGTTTAACCATTTCAACTGTACAGTTCAGTGATATTAAGTACATTCATAATTTGTATATACTACTATTTGTTTATCTGTTTGTCCATTGATGGAGATTTGGAGTGCTTCCACCTTTTGGCTATTGTGAATAATAGTGCTATGTGCATAAATGTACAGCTGTTCCTTCGAGCCTTGCTTTCAGTTATTTTGGATATATACACAGAAGTAGAACTGTTAGGTCATATGGTAATTCTATTTTTGACTTTTTGAGGAACCATATATACTGTTTTTTTAAAGTGGCTGTACCATTTTACAGTCCCACTAACAGTATACAAAGGTTCCAATTTATCTACATCCTTGCCAACAATTGTTATTTTCTTTTTTTTATAGTAGCCATTCAAACAGGTGTGACATGATATCTCACTGTGGTTTTGATTTCCATTTCTCTAACGATTAGTTGTGTTGAGCATCTTTTCATATGCTTGTTGACCATGTATGTATCTTCTTTGGAGAAATATCTATTTCAAGTCCTTGCTCCCTTTTAAATGAGTTATTTTGTTGTTGAGCTGTATGAGCTGTTTTATATATTCTGGATGTTAACTACTTTTCAGATAAACTTTTTTTTTCTCCCATTCTGTAGGTTGCCTTTTTCACTTTGCTAATTGTGTCCTTTGATGCACAGAAGTTTTTAATTTAATGTAGTCTAGAAAACTTATGTTGAACATACACACAACACATATATGTATATATTATATATCTAAAATACCAATAATTTATGAAGGCAAAATAAAGATATTTTCAGACTGGCAAAGATCCAGTTAATTTTCCATTCTGGAAATGCTTATGTGGGTTTTATTCAAGTAACATAAAAGGTGGGAAGAAGGGGCTCCTAAGAAGCAGGAGAACAATATAGGAAAGAATCCCCCAGAATGCAGCAGGATACAGCAGACACATAAAGTAATACTGTGGTTAAGAAATATTATCTTAGTGACATGCTAATAAAAGGTGTACATCTTTCTGGACATTAAGAAATAAAGAAAGTCTCAAAAAATAAATATGTAGAACAAAGTCACAACTCAAATGTAAAGCAAACTAATGCATGATTTGATTTTGATACAATTGATACACTGTAAGAGAACCAATTCAATTTTGGCAATTGGAGCAGTGGCACAGGTTTTTAGTACCAAAGTTTTTGTGACATATATGTAAATGTCTTTATTGTACAGTCATGTATTTTGATTCACAAGGAAATAAGATTTACATTAATCACAAGAGTATAGATATATTTATTGTGCCTTTGGTTGCCAGAATCATTTCATAGTGAATTTGATTTATATTAATGGTATAACTGACAGAGGGCTGGGAGGTGGAGGAGAGATGAGAGGTGGAAACAAGTGTAATAGGGGCTACACTTTTTTATCCTATGTCATGAAAGTCAATATATACCATGTAAAGTACCTGGATCAGTAAGTGGAGTTTAGATACATTATAAATTACAATGACGATCATAGAGAAATTAAAACTAAAAATATAATTATTAAAAGGTGGAATGGAGAGAGGATTGTGTGCTAAAGTTCCCATCTTCAATATTGGATGCTAATAAGTTGATTAGCCAAAATATAGAGAAATAAAGTTTAATTTATAACAGCATTTTTTCAGCTATCCCATAAACTACCTGAATAAAAACTGCTCACAATAGTTTTTTTTGTTTAATTCAGATTTCTTGGCTACATCTTGGATCTTTTGGAGCAAGGCCCAGTAATCTGATTTTTAAGCAAGCAGCAAGCCTTTCATGTAATTATTGTACACAGAAATTTGAGAACCATTGATTTAGAGTAATGGAAGTAACCACTAGAAAAATTAAGCACAAAAACTGCCCATTACAATTGGAGATTAGGGTTGATGGTGGCACAAAGGTGTAAAGAGAAACGTTTTAAGCTTTCCTTTAATTTCCTTCTGTACAATTTGAATTTTTATTTTCATATGTAAATATTATATTTATAACTTAAAAAGTAAGGAGAGATAGAGGTTGCCAGTTTCTTTGCTGAACCCCTGCATCTCATCCCTACATTATTAGGAGACACAGGAACCATAGGCCCAGTGTATGTTCTTTAGTCCTGACTGAGTTATCTTTTGGAATCTGGGTGCTCCCAATTATTAATGATAATATTTGTACCCCCTTAGTTACCTCTTAGTTATGACTATAATGTCTGGGATGCATGCACACAATTCATTACTAAAAATAAAAAAAAAGGAGAGAGAGAGAAGTTATAAAATTATAATATACACTGAGTGTAGAGGCTGAGGTAAGATAATTTGGTTCTCCTCTCATAAATGCTTAAGAATCCACACAAACTTATTCTTATTTCTATGGCCTTTGCCCTTTTTCTCTTCTCTCAAGACCCTTCAATTTCTCTACCTGCCTGCCATCCCGCCATGTTTTTGGTTCTAGCCTCAAGGGTAACTTCAGATTTTTCCAGTCCTGCATATTTCTGAGGAAAGGACTTCAACTTCTTTCTGTTCTTTAGAGCAAAACACAGGACATAGATTTTTTTCTAAATTGACCTTTCATTTCCTAGTTTCTGTGTTTTACCTCACCAATATAGTTTCTGCCTCTTTACTCCATTTTATTAGCGTCCCATCCCATCCTGTACTGTAACAATAAGAGCTTCCATGTGTTAAGTGTTGATTCTATGTCAGGTGCTGTTTCATGTACTTTAGAGGCATTATTGCATTAATCCTCACATCAGACTTATAAAGTAGAAGTGTTAGATTCATCATATAGATTAGATAACTGGGTCTTAGAGGGGTTTAGTGACTTACACAAAACTACACAGCTAGAAAGTGTCAGTTGCATGTTTGGAACTCAAGTCTATTTGTTAACAAAACCAAAGTTCTTCAACAGCATTCTATCTCTATTAATCCCTATTAGGGCCACCATACACTCTTATTATTTTCTATTTTTTTATTATAACCATCATCATGGTATTAAGTAGTTGAGTAGTCATCCCCATACCTTTATTCCCAACTTAGATTTTTTCTCATAGAGATGTATGTGGCTCAAGATGCCCACATGAAGACATTAGAGTTCCATTATTAGAGTGAGAGAGTGGGACCCCTTCTTTTGCCTTCCCCAAAAGGGACTTATAGAAACATATTTTAGCAAATGCTCCAAATTTCAAGGGATATAGGTCTGGTGAGGTAGTTTGAGCAGAAATTTTGAATTTAAATCCCAGTTTCACTACTTATTAGCTCTGTGACCCTGAGCAAATTGCGTGAGCTACCTGAACTCCATGCACCTCATGTGAAAAGTGAGGCAATACTGTTATGTTTAATGTAAGATGAGCTTTGTGAGGTAAATCACGTAAAGCTCCTAGCATGATGCTTTCCAAATGGTAGTTGTTACTCTTACTGGACTTATGATCATCATCATTGTCATCACAATTACCATTGCTAATTCAGTAGCAACTATCTTTTAAACAGTTTTATTGAGTTATAATTCACATACCATATAAATTCAATGTTTTTGTATATTAATTTTTAAAACATTAGTAATATATAACAAAATTAGACATTTTTAACTATTTCTAAGTGTACAATTCAGTAGTATTAATTACATTTACAATGTTGTGCACCTTTGCCACTATTTCCAAAATTTCTTTATCACTCCAAACAGAAACTGAAATCATTAAGCAATAATTCGCCACTTTCCCCTTTTTCCATGCACTGCTAATCTTAATCTATTTTCTGCCTCTAAGAAATTGCCAACTCTAGATACCTCACATAAGTGGAATCTGACAGTATTTGTCCTTTTGTGTTTGGCTTATTTCACTTAGCATATTTTCAGGGTTCACCTATGTTGTAGCATGTATCAGTATTTACTTACTTTTTAAGGCTGAATATTCCATTATATGGATTTACTACATTTTGTTTATTCATTTATCTGTTGATGGTTGTTTCCACCTTCTTCTCCTCCAGCTTTATTGAAATATAACAATTAGCTGCTTATTTTTACCTTATACAATTCAATGATTTTATTTTTCAATTATAGTGGCCATGCAATAATATATTAGTTTCAGTTGTACAGCATAGTGATTAGAGATCTATATAACTCATGAAATGGACACCCCACTAAATCTAGTATCCCTCTTCCCCCCTTATATATTCTTTACAACATTTTTAACTATTTTCCTGATGCAACACTTTATATCTCCATGACTGTTTGGATCTTTTCACTTGTACTTCTTAGCCCCTTTGCCTTTTTCGCCATCCCCCCCAAAACCCCTCCTGTTTAGTAGCCCTCAAAATATTCTCTAGATCTATGAATTTGTTTCCATTTTTTGTTGTTCTTTACTTTGTTTATTTTGCTCTTTAGATTCCATATATATGAGAAATCATGTGGTACGTGTCTTTCTCCATCTGATTTACTTCATTCAGCACAATACCCTCTAGATCCATCAAGGCAATATCTGTTTCCATACCCTTCCATTTAATTTCTGTGTTTCTTCTAATCTGAAGTGAGTCTCTTATAGGCAGCATATGTAGGGATATTGTTTTCTTATCCATTCAGCCTCCCTATCTTTTGGTTGGAGCATTTAATTCTTTTCCATTTGAGGTACTTGTTAATTGATACATAGTTATTACCATTCTTTATTAATGTTTTTGATACATTTTTTTCCTTCTTAAAGAAGTCCTCCAACATTTCCTGTAATACTGGCTTAGTGTTGATGAATTCCTTTAGTTTATTTTTGTCTGGGAAGCTCTTTATCTGTTTTTCAACTCTAAATGATAGCTTTGCTTGATAAAGTATTCTTGGTTGTAGACCCTTGGTTGTAAACACTTTGAATATTTTGTGCCAAGCCCTTCTGTCCTGTAAAGTTTCTTTTCAGAAATCAGATGCCACTCTTATGGGTGCTCCTTTGTAGGTTACTAACTGCTTTTTTCTTGCTGCTTTTAAGATTCTCTCTTTTATTTAACCTTTGGCATTTTAATTATGACGTGTCTTGGTGTGGGCCTCTTTGGGTTCATTTTTAGGGACTCTGAAATTCCTGGAGTTGTATGTTTATTTCCTTCACCAGGTTAGAGAAGTTTCCATCACTATTTCTTCAAATACATTTTAAACTTTTTGCTCTCCTTCTTCTCCTTTAGGTACTCTGACATGGATGTTGTTACCCTTAATTGTGTCCCATAGGCTCCTTAGATTATTATTATGTTTTCGATTACTTTTTCTTGCCATTCCGATATGGTGTCTTTAGCTTCCTCATCCTCTAAATCAGGTTCAATCCTCTTCTTCATCCACTCTGTTGATTTCCTCTAATATACTCTTCATATCAGAAAGTGTATTCTTCATTTATGAATGGTTCCTTTTATAACTTTCATTTCCATTTTTATGTTTTTTATCTTTTGTTAAAGTTCTCACTAAGTTTATCTACATTTCCCCTAAGTTCATCAAGCAACTTTATAACTAGTGTTTTGAACTCTGAATCTGTTAGGTTGCTTGACTCCATTTTTCTTGACCTCTGTTCTGTTCTCTTTATGGTTTCTGCTTCTTTGTCTTCCCATTTTGGCTGCCTTTTTGTGTCTGTTTCTATCTACTAAGTTGCTAAGTCTCCTGGTCTTATTAGCATGGCTTTGTGTAGTCAGTGTCCAGTGTCACAGTCCTGAGAGAGTTTCAGCTGCAGGCCAAGTTTAGCCCCAGCCTGTGCCCTTCTGGAGCCACCTGTTAAGATTCAACAAGCTACAGATGCTGTGCTTATAATTTTCTCAAGAAGCCACACCAGAAACTGTGGTCAGCTGCCACAAGTGTGAGTGTTGGTTCTGTTCAGCAAGGAGCATCAGACTCACTGAGGACACAACAGGATGTGGATTGGGTGGGGCCATGATTATCCACTTCGATGTTGTTTCAGCTATGGAGGCGCTGAGTCCACACACTGAGAGGAGGGTGGGTTCAACAGAGGAACAATGGATACCACCATTACTTCTGCCTGGGAGAGAGCCTCACCTCTGGCCCTCACTCCACAACTCACTGTCTCCTTGTAAGTCCTTGGTGTTCCCCAAGCAGCCCACCAGGTGCTGGTGCTTAGAGTAAGCAAGTCCGTCATGGGGAAAGTTCAGTCGCAGGCACTGCCCCTTTAAGATTATTCTGCATCTGCTGCAAGCCTCTGTCCCACTCAGGCATTCAGGCCAGCCAGCCTCGGTCTCACCCCTCTCTACTTCCAAATGTTGCGAGGTGATTTCTTATTTCTATCCCTAGTTATAGGACTTTTGTTCATCTAGACCCTAGGTGACTCTGCTTGATGTTTGCTCTGTATTTCCATCACAACTTTGATGTGGTTGAAAAAGGGAATGAAGAAAGCCTCTATCATCTACGCCATTTGTTTGGTCCTCGGCATTTCCACCTTTGACTATTGTTGATAAAACTGCAATGAACATTAATATGACTATCTCTTTAAATCTTCTTTCAATTCTTTTGGTACATATCTAGGAGTGGAATTGCCAGGCCATATGGTAATTCTATATTTAGCTTTTTGAGGAACCACCAAACTTTTCCATAGCATCTGTATCATTTACATTTTCATCAGCAATGTGTGAGGGCTCCAATTTCTCTAATTCCTCTCCCACTCATCTTATTTTCTTTTTTAAAAATATATAACCACCATCATGTGTGTTAAGTAGTTCAGCAGCAACTTTCTAATCCAGGATTTCTCATGAATGTGAGATGCAACTAAGACACTAGGCAATGGAGATGGCCATACTTTTTGGATATTGTGCTCAATTCTTAGCTCTAAAAATACTGTTGGTAAATTTTCCTATAATTTCTAGACAAGTAAAGACAGTCTTTCTGAGTCTACAAGATTCTTGGCCAGTAATTTGTTATAATAAAGAAGGTGCCTTAATCTGCAAGGTTTTCAGTAGTCTATATGTAGTTGCAAGCAAATAAATCACAGCAGAGAATAAACAAGCTTTACAGATGTGGTCCAGTACAGTAACACAGTAAGCATACATTTTTTTAAAAAATTGACTTAGGCACTGGTTAGAGGTTTATGGAATTGGCAATGTGAAACATATGATTCTTGTAGAGACAAGCTTATGATAATAGTGGCTGCAAGAACCTAAAGCAACATCAAAATGATCCCACTACATATTTATTAGAGTTTCAAATCTAGCAAAAAAATTTAATTATGTTAGTGTGATATATCAGATGGAACAAAAGCTTTCTCTTATTGTTTCTGCCTTTAGATACTCTCTTTGTAACACTGAGGGTTCCGGCACTGAAAAAAACTTAGTTTTTTTTGTGTTGTTTTGAGCACACACTTAGGACCTAGCTCTACCAGTCAGCTATTGGACTCTAAGCAAGACTGTAATTTCTTTGAGTCTCAGTTTTCTCATCTGCATAAACAAAATTCATGGCAGCTACTTCATAATGTGATTGTGAGGATTTTATGAGTCATGTGCTTAGTATTATGTCCCAAAGATCCACTAAGTGCTCAATAATGATACAATAACTAATGTTTATGAACCTTATAATGGCCCAATAAAATAGTTACTATTAACATAATTTTATATGCATGGAAAATACTTATCAAATATCTTGTTAATAATACAGACTGTAATATTTTTATTAAAGTATAAAGCAGTAAACATTATAATGATAATATAATCAGTTAATACCAACCTTAAGTAATAATTTTTTTACTAGGGAGAGGAAGAACGGTTTCAGTCCAATAAGATGAGAGCCTCCCAAAGATAGAATGAATCAATCTAGAATACAAGCATTTTCTGGAATGCTTTTAGGCATGGAAAATGAGCAATTAGTGGAAATGTGGAAAATATTTAAACATAAAATGACCACCAGATGTTCTTCCAATTCTGAGAGTCAATACTTTGTTTTCGTTTCCACTAATCCCTGATAACAACAGTGGCCTTCCCATCATTCATCAAACAGAACAGAAGGTTCGGAAAATGTAACCCTCAAACCTTCCTTTTAGAATAGCTTCAGAAAGAACTAGAGTCAGTCTTGTGTTCTAATTGATGGAGATCAGACTCCCTTGGGCTTCTGAATGTCAGATATAACTTGATCTGTTCCTTTCTATTGAAAATGAGTTGTGTTTACTGCCTTTTCTAAGCTGGGTTTCTCAACCCTCAATAGGTGAATGAAATATGGTTTCTACTGCTAAAGAAATGAGGAAAAAACACCCACACAATAAAATCGTTCCTTTCTTTCTATCCTGGCTGAAACAGCAAAATATCAAGTTGAAAATCTTTCAAGGATAAGCAACCTTAGGGTCTGTTTATCCCTTCCTCATTTTACCATAGACAGAATGGCTGATGTAATAATAATTTGCAGTTACAGTAGAAGTGCAGAGATGCATCAAAATATAACACAAAGCTAATTAACTTTTAGAAGCTTTATGGTTTCAAGGAAGAATAATTTTTCAATTTTTATCATAAGCAACATTCCAACATTTCTTTTTAGGCCCCTTATTAGAACAAAATGTTTTTAAAGCATTTTATTTTTCTCTTTATTGATTTTTTTGTGTGTGTGGGAACTTGTTGTCGAAAGGAATAAGATGTTTAGCCCTGATCCTCAGCACCTCACAAGTTTGTCTAGTCTTAGGAATCAAGGTGTTGTGGCATCTACAATTTAGGTTTTAAACTTGAAGTGCTACATTATTGTCTGCATAACCTTGGATAATGTCCTTTACTTCTCTGATATGCAGTTTTCTCATTCCAACCATGGGAAATAATAATATCTACTTAATAGGATTGCTTTAAGGATTAAAGAATTTAGTGATGTTAAGATGATACAGTATATGAAACCTAATATTCGTGGACTTTTAGGTATTGCTTCATCTCTTAGCAAATTATTTTACCTCTTGTTCTCAGTTTTTTCACCTATAAAATGGTGATAATAAGTGTACTAGCTATTATTACAAAATAGTAAATATATTTGTACTTAGTGCTTAAAAACAGTACCTCAAACATAACAATGCTCAATGGGCTGGCTAATTATTATTGCCATTGTAGTGTATAATTATTACAACTGCATTGCTAGAGTTTCTGAAATATAAGTTGTCCAGAATTAATCAAGAAGTAGGGTTTGAGGTTGTTCTTGAAAGATGGGAAAATTTTTATTTAGGTGGAAAGGAGAAGGTGATGAGAGAAAAATGAGTAAAAATCCATAGATATAAATGGAAATAGCTGCTATTGGAATTAGTTTGATCAAAGAAGTCAAGATGTCTTGGTAGGAAGCAATGTCAGGTCATTAATTTTAGACTAATTCTAGATGCTTAATTACCAAGATGCTGGCTTTAGTTCTGATTTCACATTGTTCTTTCTTTCAAGTGTCTACCATCCTTAATTGAATTCAATACTCAATCTTAATTCCTCTGCTCAGAAGATAATTTGGCTGGCCCAGACTGGGTTGCATGTCCATCTGTGATCTAATCATCTGTGGCAAGGGCTTTGAGTCATGGGACATATTAAAAGGATTAAAAAGTAAGATGATGATTAACAAATGAAACGTCATTTTGCTTACACATCTGGGTTGGGGCTGAGGCAGGCTACCATGGGCTATAAGCAACTTAGGTAGAGACTCTGTCTTAATTCATCATGGTCTTCCAGTGTTTGGAACATAGTAAGCATCCAAAGAAATGTGTTTAATTACTACATTGAACAAGCACTTAAAAAGAAGGAATGTGTTTAGAAATTATCTATCTCCTTACTCTACTTCACAGTATAGGTACCCAATCCAACCTTTGCACTGATGTCACACTCAAAACTAATGTTACTTAACTGCTTCAGTAATCAAGAAAGCCTAAGTCAAGTCAACAAGTTCTTTACAAGTACTTTCTTTAAGAGAGTGGTTCATATAGTTTAGGAATTCCAACTTCAAATTATTTGTGGGGTAGAGTCATATTTGTGCAGTTAAGATTTTCTTTGTAGTCATGTAAGGCAGGGGTCCCCACGCCCAGGGCCATGGACTGGTACCAGTCTGTGGCTTGTTAGGAACCAGATCACAGACCAGGAGGTGAGCAGTGGGTGAGTGAGCACAGCTTCATCGATATTTACAGCCGCTTCCCAGTGCTAGCATCACTGCCTCAGCTCCACCTCAGATCATCTGGCATTAGATTCTCATAGGAGCACTGGTCCCTGGTGCCAAAAAGGTTGGGGACCACTGATGTAAGGCTTAAGAAGAATTTCATCTGCTTAAGATAAAATTATTTAGTTTGATCACTTCCTAATCCATATAGTTTTTACTCCTCTGACAATTTGCCTATGATAGAAATAGTTTATGAGCCAGTTAAGAAAAGTCCACTTAGAGGTCAAATAGCAGATGTCAAAGCATCAGATGTGAAGTTTTAAAAAATTCAATAAATAAGCATTCTTATTTGTAAAAGCTTTGCCTATTTTTCTTTAGTAACTCCTTCCTCAAATTTATCCTAAATTAAAAAATTCATCTACAAACTTTTAAATGATTTATTTTTACTTTTCTTTCAATTCTATGTATTTGTTATTCTCCTTTATCTAATTATTTGACTATTATGGTATCACCCTTCTATAATGAAGCATATTTTAAAAGTCTTTTTTGAATGGTGGAGGTATGAAAATTTCAAAGATCTTCATTAAATTCAGCTAAAGGCAGGGGAAAAATATGAGCCATGATCCTCAAAGCCCAATTGGTTTCATGTATTCATGCATTCTAAATTTAATTCACATCCCATGACTTCATCACTTTTTATTCATTTAAAAGTATGCTATTTATAGATTCAATCATCTTATTAAAATCTGGAAAACGTTTTTCATTCTTTAACTCCACAACTGAAATGCTGTTTCTTTTTGCTTTAAAAACTGGCACCATCTCGGTCCTAAAAAGGAAAATTCATCTCTAAAAGAATTTTCAGTGGCAAATTTGAGCACTCTGAATATTGTGCTACTGATATTTGAAAAAAAAAAATTTTGTTTAAATTGCATCCTGAACCATTTAAGGCTCTAAATTGCTAAGTAAAATAAAAGTATAGCATACGTTTTGTTTTTGAGGGTCTTGTGATATTATACCTATATGGAAACACCCAATTCAATGTTTTTTTCCTTCAACTTTTGTCCAGGTTATTCTCTGCCCTTGGTCCTGATGGTCTGTTGTGAATGACTTAATTGAAAGTCTGCCCCTGTATGTGCTCTGCTCTTTGAACACACTGATAGGAGTGTTCTGCAATGAACCAAATACACTGTCTTATGGCAGGTCTGTAACTTCTTCCCTCTCTTCATAGCTCTGCAGAGATAAAGTAACTAATATTTTGAGTGACCTTCTGTGTTCTTAGTTCCCATCTGTTGTGACCTGAAATTACTATCTAAGTTTGCCATGTTAGGATCCGCAGTGTGCCCCTTCATCCGTCAACCAAGCTGAGCAGTTACACAAATAGCTACCAATTTCAAAGACAGACAGGCTGTAGAATCAGGCTCCATTTTCCCATTCTTTTACCATGTTATAAAACTAAGCTGTTCCTGTCTACTGCCTTCAGACAGAAGGCTTTTTTAAATTCTAGCAAACCTGATCCTAGGTACTTGCCAGCAAAATCTGAGTCTGCTAACTGATACTAATAATGAAGTGTACCTGAAACCAAGCTTCTTATGACCAATAGATGTCTCCATTTTTAGATCAAGTTCTTTCATATTTTTAAATAAATTTTTCTTGATTGTAATTGTGACATGTATTTGTTGTGGAAAAATTTAGAAAATATATAAAAGAATAAGGAAAGAAGGAAAATTACTCAAAAGCCAATACCCACAGATAACCAGTCTTAACTTTTTACCCTATCTTTTTTGACATTGAGATTTTAATCTGCACATAATTTTTTGTCTTTATCAAAATATAATAGACAATTAGTTGCTTGTATTTACATTGTACAATTTCTGAGGGGGTTTTGTTCAATTATAGTTGGCATACAGTCATATACCAGTTTCAGCTGAATAGCATAGTGATCAGAGATCCACATAACTCACAAAGGGAACACCCCACTAAATCCAGTACCCCTCTTTCCTCTTAAATATTTTACAACATTATTAACCATCTTCCCCATGCTACACTCTACATCTTCATGTCTATCCTGCAACTATCCATTTGTACCTCTTAATCCCTTGGCCTTTTTTTGTCCCCCAACCTCCCTCCCATCTAGTATCCTTCTAAATATTCTCTGTATCTATGAGTTTATTTCCACTTTTGTTGTTGTTGATTTTGTTCGTTCGATTCCACATATACATGAAATCATACAATATTTGTCTTTCTCTATCGGACCCATTAATTCAGCACAATACCCTGTGCTGAATCCCATCAAGTTAATATCTTTTTCCATCCTTTTCCTTAGTCTGTGTGTGCCTTTTAATCTGAAGTGAGTCTCTTGTAGGCATATGTAGGGATCTTGTTTTCTTATCCATTCAGCCACTCTATCTTTTGGTTGGAGAACTTAGTTCTTTTCCATTTGAGGTACATATTGATAGGAATATAGTTATTACCATTTTTATTCCTGTTTTTGATACATGTTTTTTTTTTCTTAAAGAAATCCCTCCAACATTTCCTGTCATTCTGGCTTGGTGATGATAATTTCTTTAGCTTATTTTTGTCTGAGAAGCAATTTATCTCTCCTTTGACTCTAAATGATAGCTTTGCTGGATAAAGTATTCTTGCTTATAGATCCTGGATTTTCAAACACATTGAATATTTTGTGCCAAGCGCTTCTATCCTGCAAAGTTTCTTTTGAGAAATCAGCTGCCAATCTTATGGAGCTCCCTTGTAGGTAACTAACTGCCTTTCTCTTAGAGCTGCTTTTAAGATTCTCACTTTGTATTTAACCTTTGGCATTTTCATTATGATGTGTCTTGCTGTGAGCCTCTTTAGGTTCCTGGTTTTTGGGACTCTCTGAGCTTCCTGGGGTTTTAGTCTATTTCCTTCACCAGGTTAAGGAAGTTTTCCATCATTATTTCTTCACGTAGCTCTTCAACATTCTTGTTTTCCTTCAGGTACCCCTATGACACAGATATTTTTACCTTTAATAGTGCCTCGTAGGCTCCTTTCATATTATTACAGTCTTGGCTTCTTTTTTCTTGCCATTCTGATTGAGGGCCCTTGGCTTTCCCATTCTCTGTATAGGTCATTTGATCCTCTTTTTATTCAATTTTTTCATTCCATTAAATATACTTCTCATCTCAGTTAATATGTTCTTCATTTCTGACTGGTTCCCTTTTATAATTTCCATTTCCATTCTTATGTTTTTTTATCTCTTTGGTAAAGTTCTCACTGAATTCATTTATATTTCCCATAAGTTCATTGAGCGTTTTTAATAACCAGTGATTTGAACTCTGCATTTGTTAGATTGCTTGACTCCATTATTTTTGGATCTCTGTTCTGTTCTCTCTATGGTTTCTGCTTCTTTGTTTTCCCATTTTGGCTTGCACATAATTTTTATAATGTTATATCATAAACATATTAATTTATTAAAACATTTTAATGAATGCATATTAGCCCATTATCTGAATTCACTGTAATTATTTTAGTATACTATAATTTATTTATTCATTCACCCAATATTGGACATTGTACATATAGGTTTTCAATTATTCAGAATGATAAATAACTGTTGAAATATTCATTGGTATCTCTATTTCCTTTGGAGAGGTATTCATATTCATCTTTTAAGTTCTTAATAGTCTCTTAAATTGCTTTCTAAGAAAGCTCTAATACTCCTACCTATATGCTAATTGTATAGGTAAAAAATTATATCATAATATTCCACCTTCTTTTAATTAAAATTGGTTAGTATAGAATAATCCTGGTTGCAAATCAAGAGGAAAAGAGTATAAGGAGTGGTAACTTTGACTCTTATCATAGTCCAGCCATGGGGAGGGGACAGTACCCATGCCTTCACTGCCATCTTCTCTGAGGTTTTGTCTGGTGGCCAAAGAGCTGCAAAGCAAAACTCCTCTGTAAGAAGCGTTCTTAGAATGTAATAAAACCACAATTAATATTTTGTTAGCACTCTTTGTTTTAAATCCCTTCACATCAATTGTTATATTAGATTCTCCAACTAACCTTCTAAGGTTAATATTCTAGTAGAGATACTTAGGTACCTATGCGCCTAGATTGCTGGGGTCCTTCATTTCCCCTAGCCTCTCTGATCATGGAAATATTCTAGGCTGGCAAGTAATAGATTAGGGGTTCAAAATCTAACTGCAAATATAATACTCTTTTGTTGTACCACAGTTCCTATTGCAAAGGCAGGTGTACTGAAAACAAATTAAGCTTTAGGACCCCTCAACCACATTGGCCCTTTCTAAGGCCCTGTGCCTAATTTGTATTTGTAGTTTTGTAAACTTTAAAAAAGAAAGAAAGAAAAGAAAAAAAAGAGAAAGGAAGCCTCAAAAGAGTATAAACTTCATGGTTCCACAAAACTTGGATTCACCCCTGCTTCATAGACAGTAGGACACTAAAAGCATAAATAGAACCTTGAGCTACCCTTCTTCTTGTCGGGCCTGCTTCCACGTCTGGAAGGATATAGTTGCTTTACTTTCCCTTTCTAATAAAACTCTTCTTTTCTGCTGTAAAAAAAAAATGAAAATAAATGAAATGAATTAGATAGATAGGTAAATAGATAGATTGATAGATAATAAGTAGATAGATAGATAGATAGATAGATAGAAGATAGATATACCTGCCAGAGGTCTTGGGGTCAGAGAAAGTAGTTAGAAACTTCAAGGGTAGGTCAGAGGGGAAAATATTGCCAGAGTTTGTGGCATGAAACTGGTAATGTCAAATCTATAAACCTCCCAGCTCTTGTCTCACACACACACACACACACACACACACACACACACATATTACTCTGAGTAGCATTCTCTCAGGCAAAAGATTCAGTCATTCTCCTTAGAAAAATCTTGGTCTTTGGCCTTCTCAGTGGCAAAGCTTAGCTGATGTATCCAGAGCCCCTAATCAGGACCCGGGGACCTTGCAGGCCAGGTTGGCAGAAGGAAGCACTGCCCAAGTTGAGGACCTGAGAAAGTGGGCACAGTTGAGGCCACTTTGAGCTGATGTAAAAGAAAATGGATCGTAATGTTTATAAGTATGGAGAGGCACATATTAGCATATAATGGGGACCCCTCATCTCAAATTATTAATAAATTAGACAATGTATTAAAGTGTTTATACCCAACATGATGGATTATCTTGCCTGGGCTGAATTGGCTTGATTTCACCTCTGACTGGGCTACCATCTGTTGTCAGGTCCACCAATAAGGTTCTCAACCTTTTTTTGGTCTGTGAGCCCCTTTGACATATGATGAAGCCTATGGGCCCTTTTCACAGAATAATGTTTTTAAATGTGTAAAATGAATAATTCAGGAATACAAAGTAAACCAATTATACTGAAATGTAGTCATGAAAATACTTATAAAACAAGTCTGTGATATAGTGAGATGGTGTTTCTTAATGCATTAAAAATCCATATCCAGTTAGTGAGCCTGCAAACTGTCATAATTTTAATAATATAGTGATGAGCATAAACAATGTTTGAGATGTCTGCAACAATTGTAATGTGATACGAAAATATCTGTGATTTCTATTGATGACAAAGTCATAGGTACAGCTAATGCTAGTGTTGTTTGTAGCCTACATTCATGTATAAAGAAAATTCTAAATTTCATTTAGATGTTTGTGAAAATAAAGATTTGTTTTTTCTCCTATTTATGTTTACAAACCCCTGAATTTTACCCACAGATCTCTACTGGCCAGTACATATGTGATCTTAAATTTCAAGCGTGGGATAGATATAAAAGCTCCTGTTATGGGTTGAATTGTGTCTCCTTCAAATTCATATGTTGACATTCAATCTCCAGTACCTCAGAATGTGACTGTATTTGGAAATAGGGTCTTTAAAGAGGTAGTTAAAGTAAAATGAAGTCATATGTGTGGGCCCTAATCCAATATGACTGCTTTCCTTATAAGAAGAGGAAATTTGGACACAGATACACACAGAGGGAATAGCATGCGAAGATACTGGAAGAGGACAGCCACCTATTAGCCAAGGAGGGAGAGATTAGAATGAGCCAGCCATGTTGGCATCTTGATCTCTCAGATTTCTAGCCTCTAGAATTTGAAAAAGTAATTTTGTTTATGCCACTGAGACTGTGGTACTTTGTTATGGCAGCCCTACCCAACTAACACAACCCCTGAGCCAAACCCCTAAGAGTAGAACTACATCACTCTTTCAGGTGAGGAAGAATAGCAAATCACAGAGTTTCAGAGGGAGGGAGAGCATATGTGAAGACTAAGAGGCAAGAGAGATCTATAGCTTAGTGTAGCTGAAGCATGGAGTGAGAAAGGTAGGAAGAAGAGCTGAAATATTGATGTAAGTAAGTATTATGAGGTCAATTTATGGGACTGGATTCCATCTGAAGAGTTGTGGGGACCCATATTGACCCAGGACTTTTATATAATCATGGAGTAGTCAAAATTTAATCAACTGAAAGGTAGCATCCAGATTGATATATATATATAATCTTGATAAACTGAACTATGACATTTAACTGAGTGATGCTGAAATTGTGACATTGTAAAGCACTTTATGGCATTCCAAACTTTCATACAGATTAACTTTTTGACTCTAAGTCAACTGTGTGAGGTAAGAAGAACAATACAGATGAAGAAATTGAGGTTCCCTAAATTTATGTTCCAATGTGATTCAGAAAACATATTTTATAAGTACAGGGTGAAGGAAAACTGGATCAATATTAATAATAGTTACTATGAAGTAAAAGCTGATTTTTATGAAGTAAAAACTAAGCTGACTACAAGCTCTGAGTATGAAATGAACTCTAAGACAGTCATCCAAGTTTAGATTGCATTAATGGCAGTATAATATCTAGAGCTATACTGTCCAATATGGTAGCCACTAGCCTCATGCAGCTAATGAAATTTAAATTAAGTTAAATTAAACATTCAGTTCCTCAGAAATACCAACCATGTTGCAAGTGCTCAATAGCCACATATGGCTAGTTACTATCATAGTAGACAGTGCAGATATAGAACATTTCTCTTATCACAGAAAGTTCTATTGGAAAATGCTGGTTGAAGTCAAAGTAATAGTCTACTGAGCAGCTAGATAACATTGGATACAATGTATTCAGTTTAATATGACATGGTATCGAAGTGTTGTGTGTAAAAAAGACAAGATCCGGGACTGTGAAAGGTCTGGAAAGCATGTTGTATAAAGAGTAGTTTAAAGTAATTGGAAGGTTCAGCCTGGAGAAGAGATTATGAAGGGGAAATATACAGTCTTCATATATAATTTTTAAAAGGTGCAATTTATTGAGGTTCTACTATGAGGAACTGGATTTGTTCCTGGTGCTTTATATGTAGTATCTGTAATTGTTGTAACAACTTGGCAAGATGATCTTTCACTTCATTTTGCATATGATAAAAATAAAATCAACTAGTTAGTAAGAGATGTAAATAGGATTTCAATCCATGGCTATTTGCACTAAATGGTTTCTACTGTTACATTATATGGAAAAACAACTTCACTTTTTCCATAATGTTTGGAGGGTTAAACCGTAATCAGTGGTGGAAGTTGCAGGAACACTGATTTTAGTTCGTCTAAGGAAGAAATTTTTGACAATAACAATGATTCAACAATAGATTTGGGAACCTTGGGTGAGAGTCTCTGGAAGTATTCAGGCAGAGAATCATAACCTATTGCAGTGAAGACTTGGTATCTAATTTGAGGGTTGGACTAGATGACTCTAAGATTTCCTCCAACCCCAACAATTTTGATAATTGTTTAATATTACATACAAACAATTCAATTAAAAAAGTAAGCAGAGGACCTGGACAGACACTTCTCCCAAGAAAACGTACAAATGACCAACAGACATATAAACGGATGCCCAACTTCATTAGCTGTTAGGGAAATGCAAATCCAAACCACAATGAGATATCATCACACACCTGTTAGAATAGCTGTTATCAACAGGACAAATAATAACAAGTGTGGGAGAGGGTGTGGAGAAAAAGGAACCCTCATACACTGCTGATGGGACTGCAAATTGGTGCAACCACGATGGAAAACAGTATGGAGGTTCCTCAAAAAGCCAGGAATTGATCTATCATATGGTCCAGCAATCCCTCTACTGGGTAATTACCCCCAAAAAACTTGAAAAACATTTATCTGAAAAGATATTTGTGCAACGATGTTCATAGCAGCATTATTCATGGTAGCCAGGACATGTAAACAAGTGAAGTGTTCTATAATAGATGATTGGCTAAACAAGCTGTGGTACATATATACAATGGGATGTTGCCTAGCTATAAGAAGAGATGAAATACTGCCATTTGCAACAACATAGATGGGTCTTGAGATAATCTTGCTAAGCTGAAAACCACCTGATATCACTTATATGTGGGATATAAATCTAAAAGCAACAAAGAAATATGACGAACAAAACAGAGCCTCATGGATATGGACAGTGGACTAGTGGTTACTGAGGGAAGGGGGAAGGGGGAGGTAGACAGGGGTAAAAGGGTTAAATATGTGGTAATGGAAAGAAATCTAATGATGGGTGGTGAACACAATGCAATATATAGATATAGATATAGATATAGATAGATATATATGCACATACTTACTGTTGACTTGTATACTTGAAATTTGTTGGATTTTGTTCATCAATGTCACCCCAATAAAAGTAAAAAAATGTTTTTAAAGATTGGTTTTTACTTTTTATCAAAATAGTTCATTATCCATTTATCCCATAGAAAACAGTATGAAATTGGCTAAATTTTAACATATTTTAGATTAGTGAAAATAAAAAGTGAAAAATAAAGTTAAACATCAAAGAAGCTTATGTTCAAATAATCTTTGAGGAAATACTAAAAATTTGGGGAGAACTAAGGAATAAGAAAATAATGGTTTTAATATATTTTTTAAAATTAGAGATTTCAGATTCTGAAACAGTACAATATAACCAGAATTCAAGAATAGCTGTATAAATGTCAAACTTCTCCAACACTCTTCTATATGTCTTAGAGATAAAAGGATACCTACTGTTGATTTTATTTTATTTTTTCATAAATTTTTATTTAAGTATAATTACATCCAGAAATGTACACAAATCACAAGACCACAGTGTATACTTGCGTGAATTTTCAGAGTGAACATAGGCATTACATTACCTGTACCACAGAAGCACCCTCCATGTTCCCTTCCAGTTAAAATCCCTTCCCCTTACCTATCATAGATTAGTTTTCACCTGTTTTTAAGCTATATAAAGGAATTATAATGTATGTCCTCTTTTGCCTCTGGTTTCTTTCACTCAATATTATGTTGGTGAGAGTCATGATGTGGTTGTGTATAGTTTTAGTTTTCTCATTTTTAGAGCTGCATAGTATTCCATTGTGTGACTGTACCCAAATATATTTATCTATTATACTGATGGTGGACAGAGTTATTTTTGGTTGAGAATATTAAAAACTAGTGCTGCTATAAGCATACTTTCTTTTAAAAATTTTTTGTGGTAAAATATACATAACAAAATTGATCATTTTAGCCATTAAGTTTATTTTCAGTATCAGTAAGTATCTTTACAGTGTTGCACAAGCATTGCCACTATCCATTTCCAGAATTTTTTTATTATCCAAAACAGAAACTCTGTACTCATTACACAATAACTCTCCATTCCTTCCTCCTCCCAGACTCTTATAATCTTTACTCTTTCTGTTTCTATGTATTTGTCTATTCTAGGTATCTTACATAAGTGAAATCATAAAATATTGGTCCTTTTGTGACTGACTTCTTTCAGTTAACACAGTGTTTAAAGATTCATCTGTGTGGTAATATGTGTCATAACTCAATATGCAGGCATTCTTATACACATCTTTTGATGAACACATATATTTATATCTGTTGGGTTTGCCTAGGAATGGGATTGCTGGGTCATATAGTCCAACATTTTCCCAAGGCTAGTGCAATCTCCTTCACTTCTCTTAAGAATTACCCTTTCTTCCTTATCTCTTTCTTCTTAATATTTTTTGCCTTCCATTCTCAATCATCTCAATGCTCCTCCAGCATGAAAAATTCTTCCTATTTTTCTCTCCTCTTCAACCTACTGGATTGTTGTTGTTGTTGCTGCTGCTGTCCTTCTTCCTCCTCCTCTCCTCCTCCTCCCCCTCCTCCTCCTCCTCCTTCTCTTCCTCCTCCTCCTCCTCCTCCTCCTCCTCCTCCTCCTCCCTTCTTCTTCTTCTTCTTCTTCTTCTTCTTCTTCTTCTTCTTCTTCTTCTTCTTCTTCTTCTTCTTCTTTAAACATGTATATACTTTAACAAAAATCATAAAATGAACACTATACACCCATTATGCAGCTCAAGAAGTAGAATGTTAATAGTATCTTGGAAACCCCTATATGCTACTTCCTAATCACACTTTCCTCCTTCTCTTCCTCACAGATAACTACTATCCTGAATTTCATGCTAATAATTCCCTTGCTTTTATATATATATTGCCACCTGTGTATCCCTAAACAACCTGTTGTTGGTTTTGCCTATTTTTGAACAAGGCAAAGGAGCTGCTGTATTTATAATTTTGAACCTGTCCTTACTTATGAGCTGACTTTCAGTGATATCAGTTCCCAGGCCCTACTTGCTCTCTGGAAACCAGCAAAGTGAGGGCTCTAGCAGCCTGTGGGCAGTCTTCAGACCAAAGATGTAGGTGCCAGCTATTGGGAGGGAAAGCACGCTGTGTACATGAAAATAATAAAAGAATGAAGTGGATATAGGTGGAGTCTGCTTTATCTGTTGACTATGATAGCTTCCTAAGTGAGCCTTTCTGCCTTGGCTTCTCTCCCATAAACTCCGTCTTCCATTCACAATTATGTACTCATTCCAATACTCAACAAATATTTGTTGAATACTTATGACATGCCAGACAGGGCCCTCACCTGGTAGATCTTATAGTTTATCAGGGTAGACAGACTCTAAAAAAAAAATGCTTACAACTGTGATGCATACTGTGAATTGTGAAGAAAGATCAGGTTATTATGGGACCATATGTCCAGAGAAAGCCTAGCCGAACACTTCAATGGAGTCCTGAAGAAGTTGTCTAACCAAAAGTCCAAAGAAAGGGGACAGTGCAGGGGGAATGAGGGACGAGGGTGGAGGGAGAACATTTTAGGCAGAGGAGACCGTTTGTGACAAATTTTAGAGTTGAAACCATTTCAAAGAAGTGTACCAAGCTCAGTGCCATGGTTGTCTGGAGGAATATTTCTCAAAAATTGTCATCAATAACTTACCTCGCAAGAGATGATAGAAGGTAGAGGCTGTGTACACCTCCTCTAGTGACTACACCAAAATTATAACAAAACTACAGAGCAACCAACATGTGGAGTCACCTGAGTCTGGCTGAATGGAAACCCTACAACTAGGGACAAAAGTAACAGGTCACGTCAAAACGGTAGGAGGGTGGAGATGCGAAATCACCTGGTCCCACAACCATGTGCAGCCAACCAGAATTAGGAGGGTTAGCTTGGTTGCATTGCCCCCTCCTCAACCTGAGGAGTGAGGGATCCCACCCCAAAACTGGGTCCTCAGCACAGGGTTCCAGTGCCAGGATGATAAGTCCCCACAACCTCTAGCTGTGAAAACCAGCAGAGATTGTGGGTGAGTGAGACGGAAGGCTGCAGTAGTCACAGACATTCTTTTAAAGGGCCCATGCACAGACTTACTTGCTAACAAACTCATTTGCTCTGAGATCCAGCACTGGGACAGCTGCTCGAGGGGCACCAGGGACATATGGGGAGGTGGTGAGTTGTTGAGCTCAAGGCAAGGCTGGAAGGTGCTTTCTTCCAGACAAAGGTGCAGGCATAAGCCATTGTTCCATTGTTTGAGCTCTCCCCGTTCCCAACTAACTGACCCAGGCAGCCACCATATCTAAGTCCCCGTCAACCTGGATAGCACAGGTCGCTCTGCCCAGGGTTTCCCTGACACCCTACCCCTCCCAACTTGTGGGTGCACTCAAGCTGCTTCCAGTGATTTATTCCATACAAATAGGCCGTCTTAGCTCATACTGTGAATTTTTATAAATCTCTCAAAGGCTTCACAATACCCAAAGAAGCAGCATCTGGCCATGGTGGTGACCTATACCCTTGCTGAGTAGCCCCAAACCCTGCACTAGTGGCAGCCAGCCTTCCTTTCTGACTTGGCCTCTTGGCAGCTATAAGCCCAGCATTGGTGGCAGCCATCTTTGGATTGCTTGGTGGCTCTTACCAGGTGGCCCTGGAGGTCCACAGGCTGCAGCTAAATTTGGTTTGATCTGGACCCCTCCCAGGACTGTGCCACTGGCCCCACAGCACACCTACTACATAAAGCCACTCTACAAAGAGCGAGAGACTTAGGAGCCCTACCTATACATAGAAACAGACACAGGGAGGCAGCCAAAATGGAAAGACAAAGAAGCATCACACACATGACAGAACAATAGAAAGCTCCAAAAAAAAGAATTCAAAATGGAGACAAGCAATCTACCAGATGCAGAGTTCAAAACACTGGTTTAAGGATGCTCAGTGAACTTACAGAAAGAGTAGATGAACTCAGTGAGAACTTTAACAAAGAGATAGAAAACAAAAAATGAAGATGTAAAACATAAAAGGGACCCAGTCAGATATGAAGAGTACAATATCTGATATGAAGAGTACATTAGAGGGAATCAAAAGAATGGATGAAATGGTGGATTGAAACAGCAATATAGGGATGGGGTAGTGGAGGACACCCAATCAGAACTGCAACAAGAAAAGAGAATACAAAAAAATGGAGATAGTTAAGGAGCCTCTGGGACAACATCAAGCATGACAATATCACATAAGGGTACTAGAAGGAGAAGAGAGCAAGAAATTAAAAAACTATTTGAAAATAATGAGAGAAAACTTTCCTAATCTGGTGAAGGAGATAGACATACAACCCCAGGAACCTCAGAGTCCCAAACAAGATGAACCTAAAGAGGTCCACACTAAGACACATCACAATTAAAATGCCAAAGGTTAAAGGCAAAGAGAGAATCTTAAAAGCAGCAGGAGAAAAACAATTAGTTCCCTACAAGGGAGCTTCCATATGACTGTCAGCTGATATCTCAACAGAAACTTTGCATGCCAGAAGTGCTTGGCAGGAAATATTCAAAGTGATGAAAACCTAGGACCTACAACCAAGATTACTCTACCCAGCAAAGCTATCATTTAGAATCAAAGGATAGATAACAGCTTCTCAGACAAGAAAAAGCTAAAAGAAATCATTACCACCAAGCCAGTATTATAGGAAATGTTAGAGGGACTGCTTTAAGAAGAAAAAAAATATGTATCAAAAATCTAAATAAAGAATGGCAATAATTACATATATATTAAAAGTACTTCAAATGGAAAAGAATTAAATGCTTTAATCAAAAGATAGGGTGGCTGAATGGATAAGAAAACAGGACCCTTACATAGGCTTCCTACAAGAGACACATTTCACATCAAAAGACACACACAGATAGAAAGTAAAGGGATGTAAAAAGATATTTCATGATTTACCTGGAGAGTATTGTGCTGAGTGGAGTAAGTCATATAGAGGAAGAGAAATGCCATATGACTACATGTATATGTGCAATCTGAAGAAAAATATAGACAAAAAAAACAAAGAAACTCATAGATACAGAGGACACTTGAGGGTTATGAGATGGGAGGGGGTTTAGGGGGTTCAGTGTAAAAGGGGAAAAGGATTAAGAAGTGTAAGATTGGTAGTTACAAATAGTGTGAGAATATAAAGTATAGCATAGGAATATAGCCAATAATAATTGATTAATTAGTTTATTGGTGTCAGAGGGGCACTAGATTTTATTGGTGATCACTTTGTGAGTTATTATAAATGTCTAATCACTATGTTGCACACCTGAAACTAATAATATTGCATGCCAACTCAAACTGAAAAATTAAAAAATATTATTTAAAAAATTGTCACCAGTAAAACTTATGAAGTGAATTGTGGCTAGAATGAGGTTTGAGAAAGAATTCAGAAGTTCAGACCTTCAGAGATCTGAATTAGGAGTAGGGACAGAAATATCAGCTTGAGCAATATTTGAGAAATTCCTTTCCCCCGTTGAATTAGAAAATGTATAACCAATGCAGTTAACACTCTGTGTTTATTGAAATAGTATGTATGTATGTATGTATGTATGTATGTATGTATGTATGTATGTATATTTTGGCAAGTGCCTGAAATGTAGCCTGTTTGAAACTGAGAAAGATGAATTACCAAATTAATTATTTAGGGATCTGGGTACTAGTCTAATCACTTCTAATTATTTCTTGATTTGAAACCACAACTTTTTCCTCTATTAGAGTCAACATTATCTGTCATTGAATACATTTAGATTTCAACATGAATGTATGGATTTCATATATTTTATGTGTCAGATCAGGTGTGGAGGCTCATGCAAATTTTAATATACTAAACTTCATGTCAAAGTAAATAGCCTTGCTTAGATTCAAATGTACATCTATATGTGATCTCAGTAGCACCCTTGTCCTACCACGTAATCAGCCTGGGTAATCCCCAGCTCTGGGTAAACTCCGTTATCCATTTTCTCACTTTCTCAAAACCTCCAAGTATTGTTTGAGAAAGTCATATATCCCTAATGAGTAATTATGCTTGAAATTCCTTTTATATGATCTTAGGTAAATGCTCTTTAACTCCTTATTTTTGACTTCTTTATTTAATTCCTTACACACATTTTTCCAATCATACTCTTTCACTTTCTTCAAGCTCCCCCCAGTTACTTTCCCACCGCCTATCTCATCCCTCTCTGACACAATATCTTTTCCTCCTTTATTAAAGGAAGAAGTATTCTCTTTCTTTCCAAAAGGTTACTTTCTCTCCTCTTGATACCAATATCTCCTCTAGGACCTCAACCTTTTCCCTTTTATTTGCAATTCTCACTTCCCACGGGCCCTCCTCTCTTAACCTACAGATATTTCTTGCTCTCCTTCCAAAGTATGTTCTCAACCTACAATAACTCCTGAGTGGCTACCTATCTATCAACTTCTCTTCAACTCCGTAGTTAGTACTGTAAGAATAGTCTATACTTACTTTCTTTGTGTCTACTTTCAATTCAGTGGTTCTCAACTTTAGCCTCACATTGGTACCACCTGGGAAGGTTTTAAAGGTCTCAATTCCCAGGTCACATCTCAGGCTAGTTACTCAGAAAATACTGGAGGTGGGACCCAGGCATTAGCAGCTTTCATATCTCCATAGATGTTTCCAGTGTGCAGCCTAAGTTGAGAACCTTTGTGCTAAGGCCTTATATTCGGCTTCTGTGCCAAAGTCTTTTCCTAAAACTCTTGGAATAGGGGCAATATAATGTTGGAATCAGATAAATGTAAATTTGAATCCTGGTCACACCCTATATTGTTTGTGTGACTTTCAGAAAGTTATTTAATTAATGTCTATACATCTCATTTCCTCATCTGTAAAGTCAGGAAAGCAATACCTAACTCAATTTTTGTAAATATTAAATTAGTTTATGTAAGATACTTGGCACATAGTAGGCCCTCATGATGTGTGCTTATTATAGCTCTCTCACTGCCCCTTCCCTTCCTTCACATGTACTCAGTGTTCTTACTCCATCCTCCCCCCAAAATCGATGCCATTCCATTCCTTCATCTTTTCTCCGTATCTGTATTTTCTCCCTTAGCTTCAATTTCTCATTTAATTCTCTAGGCTGACTTTCCCCCTGTGTGTGCATTCATTTCCTAAGTCTGTGTCAGACATCTCCTGATGTATGTCCCAGGGTACTTACTTTGCAAACCACATAAACTGATTCATATAGATTTAAGCAGAAAATCATCCTTGGGAAAACTGGAAAACCAGGTTGGAAAACAGGCAAGATTGTAGCGAGGTTTCATATCTGGGACTCCGGTCAAAATCATTCAGCAGAACTACTGAATACTAGATCCTGCCATTGCCATTACCTCCAAAGAATTCTTCCCTGGCCTTGCATTTTTGCATCATGAATGCCAGATTCAAATCCTAGGACAGGCATGTCTTTTTGGCCAAAGCTAGTCTGTACTCTAGCACCAAGTGAAGCAGTAAAACAAATGTGGCTTTTTTTTTTTTACTTCTGTAGTGGGAAGTAGATTCTACCTTCTAATAAGACTTATTCAATTGAGAAATCTTTAGTGTGGGATGAGCACTCAAAAGTGCAAATGCCCACTACAATGTCCTATAAAGACTTCAAACTTAACATGCCCCAACCAATCTAAATTCCACCCCCTACCCTCACCTTCTCCCTTGCCCACACTGGGCTTGCCAGTTGGTTTCCTTATTCAGATAATGACATCACAGCTCTTTGATATTTATAGAGCAGTTTCCATACTCTATGGATTTTTTCTCCTCTTCTTTAGACTAGATCCTACTTCTTTAACCTCCTACATATATATCCACTTGTACCAAATGTGCATGATGGAAGCCTTCTCATCCTTCAAGACTCATCTCAAAAGTTACCTCCTCCATGAGCCTTCTTCTCTGATCTCTTAATCAGTATTACTTTCTTCCTCTGTGCTCCCACAGCAGTAAATTTTGCACTGATTTAATTGCTTATATGTGACTCTCCCTTACTATACTTTAACTCTGAAATCAGGTATATATTCTACTTATCTTTGCCTCCCTATCACCTAAACCCAATGCCTTCTACTTAGTAAGTCCCTCAAAATATGATTTATTAGTTGAAATGCTTCATGCTAAAGTTCTTTCCTGTCATAGATAATTATACATATCACTAAATCAAAGACACCATTGAATATAAGCTGCATTGTTGTTTTATGTGCTAATTTTTTTTAAATTACCAGTAAAACCACATACACCATTGACTGTAAGATGTATTCTGATTTCTTAGATGTAGAAATGTTTAAAATTTGTACTTTAGAATTTATGAAATACAATAGTTATTATGATTTAATGATTTAATAGCAGTAGAATTTATTCTTCAGAGTCATTAGTTATGGATAATTTGTCATATATTTAAAAAAAGAAATAATTATTTTGAGTTAGAGTCTCTCAAATCTTTAGTGGATACACTAATCCACTTATGCTTCATTTATTTTTGATGCTTATGCATTTGACAAATGTCTTCTCTCTCATCGGAGGTATTTTCTTTAAGTATTATGGTATTTACAGTATTCTGGTATTCTTTAGGTATTGTGGCTTGGGTCTAAAGTTTATAAGGCTACGTTTATATTGTATGATTTGAGTGACATTTGAGAAGGTGGCTATTTCACTTGTTTTCGTTTCTTCCTGCCCTTTCTAATCTAATGTTCTTGGAGGAGCTTGGGAAAGAAGCACAGGGCTCATTACTACTGACCTGGTATGGGTGCGCAGTGAGGAAGAGGGAAGTCCCTGTACAAGTGGCTAGATAAAGGAAAGTTCTGGTGAGGGCAAGTTTCCTAGAAGAAATCACCTCACCAAGAGACCCACAAATAGTTTATATAGTGTTTTCTAGGTACAAAGAAAATGTTGCCCAGAATGAAATCTCTTGCTTCTTACTTGGCTTGGCTTAAATTGCTCTAGATCATCCCTCTGACAGGCCCAATTGTGTGCACAGAGATAAGAACTACACAGATATTTCAGCTCAATTTATCAAGAGCACTGAAACAGGAAAGAGATGAATAAATGGTGATATATTCATTAAAAATGTTTTCTTTTAATATTCCATTTTTTACTATGTGGTTTTGCTTCAAAAGTTATGGACAAATGGAAATATTTTCAATGTAATTTCTCTTTTTGCTTTTCCTTCCTTCTCAATCCTCTTTCCCTGGGCCATATCTAATAGATTCTACTTTTTGCTGGGTAAATAAGGCAGCGTCTGCACAGAGTTCCTATCCTCCAGAGGTGGGTAAGGAAATTTATCAACCTTGTGTCCATCCCATCCCCCTTTCCCCCACGAGGATACTTAAAATAACTGCAGAGTCATTGTACCAGAGGCTCCCTCAGCCAGCAGGGTTTCATAACAAGGCAAGTGGGAAACAGCCTCTTCTGGGTAAAAATGAAGCTTCTTTGCTTATGTTTTGTTTAACCACAGCCATTTTGTCTTTAAAGAATCTGTGGCTACTCTGAAGCTTGGTTCACTTTAGTGAATGGTGTTCAGTGGATATATTGGCAAAGTTCATTTAGCCAAAATGCCACATATGTTTTGAGAAGCAAAGCAAGCAACCCCCATTTTTTTTAAAGATAGATGTCCCCTGAAAATATTGACATTTTATTTCATTATTTAAATTGAACTGCAAGTATCTGGACCCTCAGACTGGCATTTATTTTGCCTGATTTCCTCTTCACCAGAAAGAAAACATTAAAGATCACTCTCCACACTTACATGAGCAGTTTTCACAAGGGTAATAGCTGTTGACATCTGCTTAAATTTGGGAGTAATTTGTTCCTTACATAACAGAATATTTCAGAAAGCACCAGAGTACAGGAGAGAGTGCACTTGTCAAAAACAAGGCTTTTAGTATGGGAATAAATTATTTAAATCACATTGCTTTCACAAGCCCAGAGGACAAAGCTATGGAGGTAGAAGCCTGAAGAGTGAATGAGATTTAAGGTCCCTATGCTTCAGTTAGAAAAACATCTTGAGCGTGATCTGTTATTTTGGGAGTGTTAAACTGATTTATGGTTAGCACATAAGAGTTCATGTGATTTGATATTTTCAGTCCTGTGACTGCAGTGTCTTCAAAGAAGTCTGTAGACCAGTGTTCTCTTAATCCAGGACCAGCATCATCAACATCAGTGGGAACTTGTTAGAAATGTAAATGTTCAGCCCTTACCTTAATGTGATGAATCAAAAACTCCGGGGATGGGGTCTAGCAATCTGTTTTAACAAGGTCTCCAGGGGATTCTGATGTATGCTGAAGTTTGAGAACCACTGGTCTAAGATAGTGGTTCTATCTGAGTAATTTTCCTGAAGAATATATCTTTTCTCTCCCATATTGATAAGTTGAAACTGGTTTACCAGATAACCTTCTTATCTAGTTGCTTCAAATGAATCTACAAACTAGTACCACTTGAGAGTAGTCAGGTGCATGAAGTTTAAAGTGACCATTACATGCAGACAGTAGAAAGCCTACTTATTTTTTGGTTATGTATTATTCTAACGCGGGTTCATATCACAAATAAATTATCTGGGGAACCTCAGACAAGCACACTGATTGCAGTCTTAAGCATCCTGGAAGGTGGAGGCCTTCCTAAAATGTAGCTACTCCTATGCCTACAGCTTATCTTCCAGCATCTGTTCCTTTGCATATACTCTTCCCTTTGCCTGGAATACCATTTTTCCTGTCTTACCTGCCTTACTCCTACTCCTTCAGTCCAGAGGAGGCCTTTTTTCAACACGTAAACTGGCACCTGGTCCTTAGCTTGCCCATAATTTGTAACAACAGGTGGTTTTATAATTATAATTGCTGCTTGAGGGAAAGGTTGTTTTTAATAATTGTATACCTCAGTACCTAGCACAGTACCTAGCTCAGTTTGGGGCTTAATAACGTCCTGAGTAAATGAATAGATTAAAAACCATTTGCCCCATATATAGACAACTTGTCAATGCTCAGAAGGAAATTAAAATGTTAACTATGCTCAGGTATCACTCCTGTGGTATCTCTTTTAGTTTTAGTGTGTCTTCCTTAAGGAATAAAACACTCCAGAGATTATATCAGCAGTGTACAATTTTTTATATATAATATTCAAAATATATGAATGAGGGGTTAATAGACTCTTAGGAGCGCTAATTTCAAAGGACTTTTTTTTTTCAAAGAACTGTCACCGTTGTTTCATTTTATAGAACTATATTCATCTACCTTAGGCTAAATGCGCATATCAGGAATATTTCACAATTTTAAACAGCAAGAAAGGTAATGTGTGTTTCAAAAGACTGTTGAAGGCAGAGATTTGTTCCAGTACCTATTAAGGTGGTTGAAAGGATGAAAGTTTAATGCTGATTATTTGGAAGCTAGATAAAATGCAGGAAAAAACTCAGTCATCTAATAGAAGCAAAATGGAAGGAATAAGCACAGTTAAATGAATCAAATTAGTGAAATAATGTGAATGAATATAGAGGGCCAGGTGTCACGGACTGTGCTATTCACCTACTAATGTGTTGGGGAAAACTGCTGTTGTGAATACTTAGAAATAATTTGCACAGTGAGTTCCAAAATATTTACAACTTGATATTGCAGTTATTTGTTTTTGTTGTTGTTTTATGTTTGCTTTTGTTTTTTGTTTTTGGGGTTTTTGGTCCTTCAATTCTAGTTTATTTGAAGACATCTTTCTCCCTGTCTGGTATGTGTCCAATTAAGTGTGAACTAATTGGCAACATAAACATTTTTTTCAGGACACTGAACACAAGTACTAATGGATAGAAAGAATTAGAAACCCTATCTTTGAGGCCATTTTGGAAAATCTGTTTAAAAAAAATCTAAGACCAGATTTACAAGGTTTTTCATCATCCTTTCCTGAAAGAATAGTATTGGTTTAAAAGATGGCATGTAAATGAAGGCAGCCTGGATGTTGTGGCGTTAGCACACCTAAGGAATTAAACTATCTGATTTTACTACTTCCAGCTCTTTATTGCTAATATTCTTGGGTGATAAATCTGGGGAAGCAAATGGAGGAAAAAGTGATTGTATTGGAAGGGAAGGAGAAAGTGTTCGTGTGAATGAATGCTTAATGTTAAAGCTAGGACTCATACTTAGAAGTCTAAGAATGATTCAATACTCTATTGTGTAGGACATGACTCAGAGAACTTGTCCTGTTAATTAAAAGACAGGCTTTTCTTATCCAATCCCTGCTTGTAGGCAAAAGAATTTAACTCCTTGCCCCAGAAGTAGAGAAAGGAACAGTTTTATCAAAAGACTGGTTACCGATTTGAAAGTCAATATGTCAAATCAGGACATTTCATTAAATAGGAACACCCCAGTCTGCTAAGGCAAATGTTGGCCTTAGCTGGATTGCATTGACAGGTCAGCCAGGCACTAGCACCATGTTTCTTCTCTATTATCTGTGTCCACCTACTGTTGGTAAATCAGAATATAAACCTTCTCATGAAAGTCAAGAGTCACTGTGTGTTCATAACTGTTATCTCCCACACTCTTTCCCATACTCTAACCTAGACATAGGAGAGGATTAAGGATTGGACATTTAGCACACCATTTTTGACCTGGGTCCTAATATAATATTTTGAAATATAGAAACAGAAGTTTAAATAGGGAGTCAAGGCCCATGTATTTTTTATCAAAGAGCAGGTGATAGAAAAGGTAAATTTTTATTTTCAGGGTTAGAGAGATGAAATTTTATTTACATCTGATTACCCTAAATATGTGATATCATCAAAAAATTGCTACAAAACACCTGTAAAATAAAAAAGCTTGTTTATAAGAGTGTGTAAAATTAAATGGGTTTATTATTTAGGATTTGATCTCATCAAAACACGAAAGCTCAATGACTTTAAGGAAATTAGAATTTGACTTATTCCATAGTTTAACCTGACTGGTACACTATAAATGCATTTTCTTTGACAGGTTTATTCCTTCAGCTGTTCTGAGTTTAATTGGGGTCCTCTGTATAAACCATGGACAGCTTTGGGAAATGTGGCTGTTATTTATAGAACACCACAAGCCTACACTGTACTTTCAATAGAGCTTAAATTGGACTGAATCTCTCACGCTACCAGCTCTGGGTTCTTTATGGAGGAAGGGAAAAAATTCACTGCATTTTCTCCCTGTGTTTATAATATTAGGAAATGAAAAGAAGTTCTAAAATGCATTTTGATTTAATGAAAGAAGTAGGAGAAAAAAGTGGAAACAAGGTAGAATAATGGATTTTTGAGCTTTTTTTTTGAAGAAAATGCAGTACGATTAAATCACACAGAACAAAATTGTTACAACAGGCTCCTGTGTGAGATAGTCACAGAGAAAACTGGAAATTAGAGAGCAGCCAGACAACCGGCTGTGGGAGTGTTTCCTTTCGGACAGTCTGGAAGGGCAGGGGGAAAAATGGGTTATATGGAGATGGGAAGAGTTTGTGGGGTAGGGGATGAGTGGTCTTTGAAGAACAGGGAGACAGCATTAGTCTGCAGGAATGTTAGGAAGATAAGACATGATGGAGTCACAAGTGGGCGAAGAGAAGAAGAGAAGTGTGAAGAAGAAAGCACTAAAAGAGGAGGTGAGTGAAGAGGAAGAGGAGGTTATGATGAAGGTTACCCACAGACTTCATTTGTGAATATAAAGACATTTTAATCATTAGCACAGAGGAACATTCTCTTCAGGGTCAGAGACAAGAGAGCGTGTTTTTCACATACACAAATAGTCCTTGGATCATGGCAGGTCTCTAATTAGAAAGTTCTAGTTGGATATTTCTGTGTACACCTGGATAGGACTGTCAGACAGGGCTGGAATGAGCTCAGGAACAAAAAGGGATTGAATACCACCAGGTTTGAAGCTGTAGCTCTGTTATGGCAAAGAGTTTCATTGATTCCCATTGAGAAACTTTTCACAGGCCTCTAAATATTGCTCCATTTTCCAAGATTATCTAGGAAAGAACAAAAGCACTGTAACTAATCCATTCGATATGAGGCTCCAGAGAAACCTCAACAAATGTCCATTTGGGAGAGAATGAAGATTAAAAACTATGCTCAGAGTCTTAATTAAATGTAATGTTAATTTTATGAATTCTAGGTTTTAAACATGAAACCACTGGACTTATAATAACTGATTATGGAAACACCGTACTTTGCTTTCTATGAAGCAAGATGACAATTATACCCCTCTTTCACCCTTACCTTTTAACCCCCAAATATGCGTGCTTGTTGCAGTGAGGAGACTTTGGGCATTTTGCACAACTTTTTATGTGAGCAGATAAACTTTCAGAGCAGGCTTTGGAGGAGGAAATCCCATAAGCTTGACCCATCTATCATTACTAAAATATGGACCTAGAGTTTATCGCAATTATTTGTTCACTTTCTTTTCTTCTTCCCTTCCTCCCTTCCTCCCTCAATCCCTTTTCCAGACCAATAGAATCAGCAGAATATCCAGAGGTACATCTCAGGGATTTGGATTTTGTAAACACTCCCATAATCCTGATACAGTCAGGTCAGCACTGGATGAGAACATCCATAGAGGTTTCCTATGTAGCCAGAGGATTCAAAACAGGACCTTCCTTCTGTGTAGGTGGCTGCATAATCATAGGCGAATTCAAGGGCAGGGGAAAGAACACTCCTGTCTCCAAATATCTCCTTTCAACTCACCTCAAGTAAAGAGATTTATTTTTTTTTATTTTGGTATATCTAAGGTGTAAATTATTCATGCAAGATTATTTAGTAAGAACAGATGAGTAGAGAGAAAGTAGGAAAGCACCTGATGTACAATGCTAGAGAAAGGGGACAAAATTACCCAAAGGGAATGGGCAGATTTTGACACATTCTTCACAGTCCACTAAGGGTTAAGTTTACTCAAAACCAACAATTTATCTGTTTTTAAATAAAAGAGGGATGTTAGAATAAGCCTAAGACACACATACCTGGATAAGGTAATGGTAAGGACACTTTTCAGTTATGAGAGATAACTCCAACAATTTTATAAGACTTTAACAGAAAGCTAGAAAAGCAAAATTTTTAAGATGTCCTCCTATTCCAAAATGACTATCTTGGACATGACACAGAATGCCCAGCACACAACCACAAGATGAATAAAAGATGAATTTGTTGTAACGGGCTTAGAGATGGATAGATGACATTTACATAATGATGTAAATTTGTTCATAATGATGGAAAGTAGTTCATTTTTTTGAAAGCTGATAATGCCAACACTTATGAAAGAAGTAGTTTCATGTTAATTTTGAGTTCTTCAAATTTGAGCATTTTTTTCCAAAGGAAAAAGACACGTTTTCTACTCTTAGAAAGATCACAGAATTAGACAGCAATCACATTCCTTTTTTTCCCCAAGATCTGGGTGCTTTTCATCATTGCCAAGCCTTAAAATTGAAAATCCCATAGAAATGAATTTTAATATTTTACTGCAAATTGCTATGACATAGATGAATTTCAATTAGCCTTCTTTTTCTACTTTATAATTAGGAAATAGAACTGCGGGTGGGGAAAAGAGGGACATGATTCTGGGCAGTGGCCAGGAAAAAAGTACAAAAATTATATTGAGCATAGATTTACATAGTTTTACCATCTGTCTTTGATGACTTAGATATAGCCTTGCTTCAAGAAGGGGAACTATGTCAGATAACTCTTAAAAGTTGTTTCCAGAGTTTTGGTTCTCTCTTAATCGCGGTACTTTACAAATTAAACATTGAAAAAAAAATGAGTATGGAAGACTTTGGGAGGAGTGGATAGCTCTCATCAAATATGAAAAGATTGCCCAGTGGAAGAGAAAACAGCCTTGGCTTATCTCTAGAGGACTGAGCTACAATGAAAAGTTTTAAATTAAACAAAAGAATAGCTCTACTCAGTATAAAGTGAGAACTAGCTCACAGCTAGTACTGTCCTATTAAAATAGGTTGTCATGCTAACATTTAGCACTAGTGTGTGTGTGTGTGTGTGTGTGTGTGTGTGTGTGTGTGTGATTTTATAAGCAGAGTCTGATGGTTGTCTTTCAGTGATGTTTAAAATTGCTATGAGTGGGAGACTGAACTAGATGACCTTTCAGATTACTTCTGAACTAAGGCTGGACGGGAAGGTGAGGGAATGTGGTATTATTTTAGGATAGATTGCATCAGAAGTAGACTCTCAGGCAAGAATTTAAATGCAAGTGATTAATTGGGGAGGTGATCCCAGCAAGTATCAGTAGGAGAGTGGGGATATGCATTTTGCCAGAGACTTCTGTAACACACTTCAGAATTGTTCTATCCAAGGAGTAAGGAAGCAGGAGTATTTATCCTCCATTCTTATCCCTCCCACCTGGAATGCTCTCTGGGACATTAAATCCACAACACTCATGGCACATCGAAAGAACTAAGAAAGGTAGCTTTTGTTATTAGAAGAATAAATCTCCCTTCTCATATCTAAAATGAGTCCAATCCCAAAATAGTAAGACAATAAAATCTTAAATGCTAGCAAAAGGCTTTATAGATAATATAAATACTAAGGGGAAAAAATTAAAACCATAGAATTATTTAGTTAGAAATTATTTTTCTTCCTACATACAACTAATAAGTATTTAATATTTATTGACTATCAAGTCAATGTGTGGTACTACTAAGTTCACATTTATTTATGTAAATTCCTATTTATTATCAAGATGGCTTAAGCAGCATTTTCTCTAGGCCACCACCGTTACAGCAATGAAGGATAAAATTATTTTACAGCTAGACTGGAACAGTTCTATGCTTATATCCAGGACTACCTGGTTGTCTGATGTTGATTCTTTGCCAAGATAAAGCAGTGGGCTAACTAATGATTTGTAACAAGCTTTTTAAAGTTTGAAACTCCCCTGGCAGCACCTATGACTGGTTTATTTTAGTTAATTTTTTCTTCTATTTTTATTGAGGTATAATTTACATGTAGCATCATATAAGTTTAAGGTGTATAACAACGGTTTGCTATACGTATATATTGTAAAATGATTACAATGGTAACTTTAGTTAACATCCATCACCTCATATCATTACAATTTTTTTGTAATAAAACACTTAAGATCTACACTATTAGCAGCTTTCAAATATCACGTACAGTAATAACTATAGTCAGTCACCATGCTGTACATTACATCCCCAGAACTTACTTATCTTATAACTGCAAGTTTATATGTTTTAACCACCTTTACTCATTTCTACCACCCTGCACCCTCCCACCTCTGGCAACTACCAATCTGTTCTCTGTTTCTATGAGTTCAGTTTAATTAGATTATACATATAAGTGAGATCATACATTATTCGGCTTTCTCTGGCTTATTTTACTTAGCAAAATGCCCTCAAGGTCCATCCATATTCTTGCAAATGGCAGGATGTGGTTTTTTTTTTATGGCTAATATCCCATTATGTGTGTTTTTTAAATATATATATATGTATTTTCATTATTACACACATATATTATTTATTACCCAATAATGTATTTTTCTATTAATTAACATATTATTTAATACCAAAATTTTATAATATAATTATATAATGTTATTCCATTTAATATATTTATATATACACACATATATACACCCATATATATATACACACATATATGTGTATGAATTTTTTTTTTCAGTTATGGTCGGCATATAATAATATATTAGTTTTAGTTGTACGTATGTGTGTATGTGTGTGTGTGTGTATCTCACAACTTCTTTATCCATTCATCTGTTGATGGACACTTAGATTTTTTTATGTCTTGGCTATTGTGAATAATGCTTCTATGAACATGGGGCTGCAGATATCTCTTTGACATAATGTTTTTATTTTTTTTTTACTATATAATCAGGAATGGAATTGCTGGATCATAGGGTGATTCTGTTTTTTTTTAATTTTGAGGAATCTCCATACTGTTTTTCATAGTGGCTGCACAAATGTACATTCCCACCAACAGTGCCCGAAGATTCCCTTGCTCCCATCCTCTCCAGTATTTTGTTATTACTTGTCTTTTTGATAATAACCACCTAACGGGTGTGAAGTGATATCTCATTGTAGTTTTTGATTTGCGTTTCTCTGATGATTAGTGATACTGAACACCTTTTACGTACCACTTGGTTAGCCATATGGATGTCTTCTTGGAAAAATGTATGTTTGGGTCCTTCGCTCATTTTTAAATTGAATTACTTGATTTTTTTCTTCATTTTCCAGCTTTACTGAAATAGACAATTGGTTGCTTGTATTTATACTGTACAATCAAATGAAATTTTTATTGTAGTTGGTATACAATAATATATTAGTTTCAGTTGTACAGCATAGTGATTAGAGATCTATATAACTCACAAAGCGATTACCCACTAAATCTAGTACCACTCTTCCCTCTTACATATTTATAACAACATCATTAACTATTTTCCTGATGCTACACTTTATATCTCCATGTCTATTGTGTAACTATCCATTTGTACTTCTTAATCCCTTTGTCCTTTTTTGCCATCCCCCAACATCCCTTCTATCTAGTAGCCCTCAAAATATTCTCTGTATCTATGAGTTTGTTTTGTTTTTGTTGTTTATTTTATTCTTTAGAATCCACATATATGTGAAATTATGTGGTATTTGTCTTTCTCTGGCTTACTCCACTCAGCACATTACCCTCTAGGTCCATCAAGGCAATATCTTTTTCCATCCTCTTCCTTTTAGTCTGTGTATGTCTTTTAATCGGAAGTGAGTCTCTCATAGGCAGCATATGTAGGGGTCTTGTTTTCTTATCCATTCAGCCACCCTATGTTTTCAACTGGAGCACTTCATTCTTTTCCATTTAAGGTACTTATGAGGTATGTAGTTATTACCATTTTTTATTCATGTTTTTGATACATGTTTTTTCTTCTTAAAGAAGTCCTCCAGCATGTCTCGTAATACAGGCTTGGTGTTCATGAATTCCTTTAGTTTTTTCTGTGTGTTTGTGTGTGTGTGTGTGTGTGTGTGTGTGGTCTGGGCAGTTCTTTATTTGTCCTTTGACTCTAAATGATAGATTTGCTGGATAAAGTATTCTTGGTTATAGATCCTGACCTTTCATCACTTTGAGCCTTGCTTCTGGCCCTCACATCCAATGACTTAGTGTTTCCCTGTAAGTTCCTGGTGCCCCCGAGCAGCCAACCTAGTGCTGGTGTTCAGAGCTTGTGATTCCATCACTACAAAGTCCGCTTGCTGACGCGGCCCCTTTTAGAGGAACATCTGCAGCTCTGGATGCAGCTGCCTAGCCTCTGTCCCACTGCTAAGGACTGTGCAGCCTCACATCTTCAACCCCTCCAACCTCCTACCATTACAGGGTGATTTCTTAGTCTCTTCTAGTTCTGTTCACTTAGATCCCAGGTGACTCTGCAATGCTGTTTGCTCCATGTTTTCTGTCACAACTTTGATGTAGTCACAGGAGGAGATGAACAAAGCTCTATCATCTATGCCATTTTGCCTAGGCTCCTGATATTTATTTATTTATTTATTTGCTATTGTGTTGTATGTGTCCTTTATGTATTTTGGGTCTTAACACCTTATTAGATATGTGGTTTGCAAATATTTTCTCCTATTCATAGGTTCTCTTTTTGTTTTGTTAATTGGTTTTCATTGCTGTGCAGAAGCTTTTAGTTTTATGTGCTACCACTTGTTTATTTTTTATTTTGCTGTTTATGATTTAGGTGTCATATCTAAGAGATCATTTGCCAAAACCAATGTCAAGGAGACTTTCTTCTATGTCTTCTCCTAGGAGTTCCATGGGTTCTGGCTTTTACATTTAAGCCTTTAATCCATTTCAAGTTAATTTTTTGTGAGTGGTGTAAAGATATGGATCTAGTTTCATCCTTCTACATGTGAATATCCCAATTTTTCCAGCACTATTTATTAAAGAGAATGCCCTTTCTCCATGGAGTAGGCTTGGCTCCCTTGTCAAATATTAGTTGACATACATGTGAGGGTTTATGTCTTGGCTTTTGATTCTGTTCCATTGATATACATACACGTATACATACATACATATACAAACACATATGTACAGGTATATACACATATGTATACATATATATGTCATCTTTTTTAAATGCTAGTACTATACTATTTTGATTAGTATACCTTTGTGAAATGGCTTTAAATCAGAAAGTGTGATATCTTAAGCCTTGTTGCCTTGTTTCCGCCACCCCAGGATTGCTTTAGCTATCTGTAGCCTACTGTGGTTCCAAACTAATTTAAGTTTGTTCGTTCTATTTCTGTAAAAAAAAAAAGATGCCATTGGAATCTCAATAGGGATTGAATTAATCTATCAATGGGTTTGGGTAGTTTGGACATTTTAACAATATTTTATCTTCCAAATTAGGAAAACAGTCTCATTTATATTGCAGCAAGAAAAATACCTAGGGATAAATTTAACCAAGGAGGTAAAAGACCTGTACTCGGAAAATTATAAGTCATTGAAGAAAGAAATTAAAGAGGATACAAATAAATGGAAAAATATACCATGCTCATGGATAGGAAGAATTAACATTGTTAAATTGTCCATACTACCAAAGCAATCTACAGATTCAGTGCAATTCTTATCAAAATACCAATGACATTTTTCATAGAACTAGAACAAATAATCATAAAGAGTATATAGAACCACAGAAGACCCACATTAATCTTGAGAAAGAAGACCAAAGTGATAGATATCACGGTACCAGATATCAAAACTATACTATAAGGCTATAGTAATAAAAATAGCATGGTATTGACATAAAAACAGACACATAGATCAATGATACAAACAGAGAGCCCAGAAATAAATCATGTCTACATAGTCAATTAGTGTATGATGAGGCAAGAATATACAGTGAGTAAAGACAGTCTATTCAATAAATGGTGTTGAGAAACTAGACAGAAACATCCAAAAAAATGAAACTAGACTACCTTCTTACAACAATTACAAGAATAACTCAAATGGATTAAAGACTTACATGTAAGGCCCAAAACCCTAAAATTCCTGGAAGAAAACAGAGGCAGCAAACTCTCTGACATTGTTCTTAGTAATATTTTTTCTGATGTATCTCCTTGGGCAAGGGAAACAAAAAAATATATAACTAATAGTACTACATCAAACTATAAAGTTTTCACACAGCGAGGCAAAACATCAACAAAGCTAAAAGACAACCTACTGAATGAGAGACGATATTTGCCAACCGAGACATCTGATAAGGGTTAATAGCCAGAATTTATAAAGAATGCATACAACTCAACACAAAAAAACAAACAAACCCAAAGCAGTCCCATTAAAAAATGGACAGAGGACTTGAAAGGCATATCTCCAAAGAGAACATTCAGATGGCCAATAGACCTCTGAAAAGATGCTCAGCATTACTATCCATCAGGGAAATGCAAATTAAAACCAAAGCAAGATATCACTTCACATCTGTCAGAATGGCTATCAGCAGTAAGTCAACAAACAATGAGGTTGACGAGGATGTGGAGTAAAGGGAACCTTTGTGCAGTGTTGGTGGGATTGCAAATTGGTACAGCCACTATGGAAAACATATAGAGTTTCCTGTGTGCCTCGTTGTCCTTGAGTATTTATTGGTCATTGTACCTGAAAGTTATCTGTAAGAATGACTAAGTTATAGGACAAAAGTGCCTTCTTTCAGAAAGAACTTCATTTATTTCTACCAGATGCCTGGAGTTACTACTAGTCTAGGTTCACCTTAATCCAAGTTAAATTTTACGTTCCCTGGACCACAAAGGTGACATGATTCCAAGCTAAAAGACCACTTACGCCTTCCCTGAGGGAGTAGCCCTTTGGGGTTGTAGCTTTTTGCGGGGAGAAGCTCCTAATAGACTTCCCATCTTCTATGGGCCCTTGGGATTTTATCTCTATGCCCCTAATTCTGTATACCATCAGGAAAAAAATTGTATTTTAGGGCAGGGAACCCAAACCCCCAGGCCATGGACTGGTATGAGTCTGTGGCCTGTTGGTAACTGGGCTTCATAGCAGGAGGTAAGCGGCTGGGCGGGGGCGGGGGGGCGGGGTGCGGTGAGCGAAGCTTCATCTGTATTTCCAGCCACTCCCAGAGCTAGCATCAACCGCTCAGCTGCACCTCAGATCATCAGGCAGTCGATTTTCATAGAAGCACGGTTCCTGGTGCCAAAAATGTTGAGAACAGCTGTTTTAGGGAACTATCCAATGTCTTCAGGATAAAAGTGGCTTCCTTGTGAACTTACCTTCCTTATTTTTTTCTTTTTGTTGTTAGCTCTTTTTCTTTGTAAGAGATTTTTTTTTTAACCTTCATTCAGTAGTTTTAGTTGTTTTCCTCTGGAGAGTTAATCAGAATAACTGAGTCTCCATTACTGGAAATTGGAGTTCTATCTAGAAACTGTTTGTTTATTTGTTTAATCAGAGACTTTTTTCAAATTATTGCTTGTGGCAGAGAAGGGTGAACCAAATAACTGTAGTACAAGGCCTGCCAATCTTTTGCCATTAATTTTATAATTTTCTGGCTCTCTTACCTCAGTCAGGTCACATAAACCTCTTATTCTTCCTCAAGCACACCAAGCTTAGTTCCTGTCTTAGGCCTTTGGACTGGCCACTTTCTCTGTCTAGAAGTCTCTTCTCCCAGATCTTTGTATAGCTTATGCCTGCTTATAAATACCACTCCTCCTGTCACTAGAAGAAGCTTATTTTTAAACATTTACATCACGTATTAAGCATTCTACTTACAGAGTGTAAGAGAAAAATTAAATGAAATAAGGAGGTAAATCTCAAATCAGTTGACCTTAGTGAATTTAATGGGGCTGATGAAAGAAGTAGTAGTAAAGGAAATTAAATGACATATTTGGTTAACTTTTTAGTTTTCTATAATGGAATGAAAACCAAGAGGCCTGGGCTTAGGCCTTGGTGCTACCACCATTCCTTAAGGGGGACTCATTTTCCTCTTTTGTAGAATAAGTGGTTGGACATAGGTATATTTTAAGCTCTAAAATGGCTTGATTAAACAAATCATATTGTTTCATAATGCTATAGGCTGGATAACATCAAGCGTTTTCAGTGGTTTCATCATTAAAAATCCATGTCAATGAAAGTTGCTCTCATATTTAATGTCTTAGAACTATATAACAATCCAGAGATGTTATGTTCTTGGTCTTCAGGACTTCTGAAACTTCTAAGTAGCACATTTTAAAAAGGATGCATATCTGAATCACCCTAAGGAGTTTTTTTCAAAAATGCACATTCTTGGTCTCTGCCTATCCCATACCTACTGAATTAAATTCTTCATGTGTGTCAGGTTGGGGTCTCCAGAAACAGATGGTAAAATAGGGTTTTGGTTGAAAGATGTTTTTTTTTTAGGGACTGATACCCATGAAGGAAATGGATAGAAATGAGATTAGGCAGAAGGAGAAGTACAGCTGCAGTGCAGGTCAGACAAACCTAAGCCAACAACACGCAGGAAGATATCACCAATGAGACATTTGGTAAGGGTTAATATCCAGAATTTATAGAACTTATATAACTCAACTGAAAAAAATACTAGAGGATTTCAGTAACAACTATATGAAGTAAAAATAAGGATCAGTGAACTCAAGACAAAGAAACTCACCCAATAGATGCAAAAAGGAAAAAAATAATGAAAAGTGAAGATAACGTAAGGAATTTGTGAGAAACATCAAAGTAGATAAGATTCACATTATATGGGTCTGAGAAGGAGAGAGAGAGAGAATGGGGTGAGAAAATTACTTGAAGAACTATGGCTGAAAACTTCCCTAACCTGGGGAAGAAACAAACGTCTATTTCCAAAACTAAAGGACTTACAAATAAGATGAACCCAAAAGAGGCCCATACCAACACTTTATAATTAAAATGCAAAGATAAAGACAAAGAGAGAATCTTAAAACAGCTAGAAGAAAATAACTTGTATTATACAAGGAACTACCCATAAGACCTCGGGTATATTTTTTAACACAAAACTTTGCAGGCCAGAAGGAAGTGACATGATATATTGACGAAGCTGAAAGAAAAATTCCAACCAAGTATCCTTTACTTCAATCCCAGAGTATTCCAGCAGGCTCCTGATGCTCAGATAAACACTTTAAGATTAGGAAATGAGTCTCTTTCACATAAAGTCTAGGCACTTTTCAAAGAGCTACTTCTGCCTTGGGCTCTGGGACAGATGAGTCTGTATACAGGTCCTTTAAGAGCCATTTCTTAGTTTGCTACAGCCCCTCAGTTCCCATGTGCATGAGCCCTGTTGGTTTTCAAAGTCAGATATTTGGGGTGCTCATCTCTCCGATTTCGGTCTTAAAAGTTTTGGTGCCTGATGTGGGGCATAAATTCTTTGCTCCTCAGGTAGAAGTTTTGTGTTTTGAGTTACCTCCCAATTGTGTCATCATTCTAGGGGTGGGGTTTTTTCGATATGAATTCTCTCTTATTTGCCTGATATGAAGGAGTTACTGCACTAGTGTTTATGTTTTTTTTTTCAGAGAAATTGTTTCACACATAGCTGTAGATTCAGTATATCTGTGGGAGAAGATGAGTTCAGGATTTTCCTACATTGCCATCTTGCACTGGAACAAACGTTTGTGGCTTAAAACAATCACTCATTATTTCTCATGAGTCTAGGGTGAGCTGAGAGGTTCTTGTGACCTGGGCCAAGCTCATCTGATCTAAGCTGGGCTTGCTTATGCATCTACAGTCAGCAGACAGGTTGGCTGTGGTTCGTTGGTCTAGGATAGCTTTGACTGGGATCACTTGGTTCTGTTCCATATGATTTCATCTTTCAGCAGACTAGCTTAGACCTGTTCTCTGAGTTACAGGATTCAAAAGAGAAATAAGAGCTACACAAATGCCTTTCCAAGCCGCTGTTTGCATCAAGTTTGTTACTACCCTTTGGCCAAAGAAAATCATATGGCCAGGCCCAAGATAAGTGTGAGAGGGCACTATCAAAAGGCATGGATACAAAGATATGTAAAATATTGGGGCTATTAGTGCAATAGCCCATATTGCACTGTCATATATCACAATTTACCATATATTTATTAAGAACATGTGGCCCAGCATACTTTTCATGCACATAGTATATATGCCACAGGAATCTATTGCTAATAATATGTTAAATAGTTGAGAAGCATTGCCTTTTGTTGTTCCCATTATCCTCTGATTAATGGGTCCTTGAAGGTACCCTTTTGAAACCAGCTGTCACTGATGTGGTGTTGGCAGACCGTGGTGACTTCCTGACAACCCATGTTTTCCTCTCCTCCTTCCCAATGTAGTTTCTGTTTTCTGTGATGTGGCATCTCTCTGTGGATGCAGAATTACACATCACTTTCAATTTTTCAGAGAATAAATATGACTGGGTGGAAACATTTTTAGACTTTTACAGGAACTAGTGAATTCAGTTGTTTTCTTAATGCCACTCCCTTTTCCATACCTCTCTTCCTTTCATGAGTTTATTTTATATCAGAGTTCATACATTCTTCTGTTTGTGTATTCATTCAAGAAATATGGATTATTAGGATAATATTTGTTTTAAAAATTACAATAATTGTTTCTTCAATTATTTAGAAGTGTGTTTGTTGCATTGCAAGCAAGGCCCTTGCAAAGTCAATCAGTATTGGACAGTATTGCTAATATATAAAATACAATTGTATCTGAGTACTTGAATACTTGTTCAATATATGTTGCAAATAAAGCTAGCTGAATGAAGACAAGAATAATATAATCATTCCTTCCATGAATCAGAAATATGAAACTTCTCTAAAATGTCTAGTTTTAACTTTACTACAGTTTCTATTCTTCTCTGACATATGTTTTTGACACTTTTTCTCAAGTACTTTATACAATCATCTTCAAGATAATTTTATTTAAGCCCTGGGATGAATATATTTATACTCAATTCATGAGTGCCTCCAAATTTGTGTGCTTTATGAATAGGTTAGTTATGGTTAGTAAAGTTAAATCATTCTGACCACATTCTAACTTCAAATAACCATTTTTACACTTAATAAAACCCATATTACTAATTAAGAGAAAATATGAGTAAATATTCACTGGTTCTTCAAATAGGGAAATATTTACAAGACTAAAAGCAATGTGAGATAATGCATAGGAAAAGTAGATAGATTTGACTACATAAAAATTCCAAATGTTTGTACAATAATAACAATGAAGATAAACAATAAATTAAAATTAATAGTAAAATATAAGTATGAAAAAATATAAAAAAGAATTGGTATATTTTAATATATAAAGATGCTAATAAAGCTATGAGAAAAACTAACTGCTCAGTAGAAGTTAGTCATGAACAAATCAAAAAGAAAAAAGATACCTTAAATAGTCAATAATATTTATGTTTGTTTTTTAAATTTTTTGAAAAGATGGAAAGGTTGTGAGATAGCAGTTTTGACCATGAAATTAGAGAAGAGTGATCCAAGATAACACTCCAGGTAATCACTGGTGCTCTTAGAAAGGCATGTTCATACTCTGTTCATGGGAAGATACGTTGGGATAATACTTTTGAAAAGCAGTTTGGCAAGGGTACTGAGAATATTAAATATGTTCCTACCCTTTGAGTGAGGCATTAAACATCTAAGAATCTATCCAAAGGAAACATTTGGATATCCAGGCAAAATTTACAAAAGACGGTATTTGTCATAGTATTATTTATAATATCAAAAATTTGGGAAATATCTTAAATGCCCAAGATGTTGAAATTGTGACACATGATGGATTATTACATAGCCATTTTTAATCATGTTTCCAAATAATCCCGGCTTTGTTAATTAGAATTAATATAACCATTCAGAGAAAATTGCTCAAAATTAAATATATTAAAATGATAACTTCAGGTGATTTGATTATGAGTAACTATTTTTTCTTAATACTCTTCTGTTTTCAGCAAGGAGCATATGCTTTTGTCATCAAAAATGTTACTTAAATTAAACTTATAAATGCTTTAAAAATCTTGTAAAATTTGTTAAAACTAATTCTGCCAGACTGAACAAGTTTTTCAGAATTCTGGTCCATGTTTTATACCTCTTTTCCCCCCTTTCTTCTCTTTGTGACTCAGCCTTACCCAAAAGATCAGGTTCTTTTCTTTGGTGGAATACATGGGCCATTTCATGGAGAGATGGTGGCATGTTAATAAATTAGAATGTGGAAAATGGGGGATTTTTTTTTCTAAAACATAGAAGATCTTTGATGAGGTTCCTTTGATGTCTTACTAATTACATTCAAGTAATATTTCAATCAGGCTGTGGAAGCTCAATTCAAAACCTTGTCATTTGCCCCAGTTTAGAAGGACTGGTTCAGGTGACTGAAGTTTTCCCAATCCTTATTATATTCTATTTCAGGAAGTCCCATGGATACACAGTTCATGTTTTCACATTATCTACTCCATTCCATTTCCAAATGGGTCTGCATTGCCAGCACTGGTTGATCAAGAATTTTCAGGTTGTTGTTTCAGTATTCTGCAGCAAAGGATACCAATATGTTAGTCTCCAGAGCCCCAGCAACTGAACAAGGAACAATTCAGGTGTGGGGAAAGACTTGCTGGGGTGGTACCTTCTGCTTCTCCTTGGGGAACTCATTAAAAGCCTGAAAATGGCTGATAGTCTCTTAGAGTCTGGCAACACTAGCATTTCAAGAAAACTGAAATTTATTCTTCCAATGTTCAGTCATCTAGGAAATGCCCTTATGTGGAAATCTTCTACTGCGTAGTCTCACCTTTTCATTGATGTCTCATGATATTAACTTTAATTCCTCCAACCAAACTGTTATGACAGTTCTAGTTAAAGGCTGGTTGTAGCTTCCGATATCAGTGCTAAGGTCAAGAGAATAGTCTGGAGTCAGATATACCAAATTCAGGATTCTAGGGAAAGCAGATTCTGCAAGTATGATAATTACAACAATAAAAACAATGGTTTACATTTATTGAGTGCTCACTATATAAGCCAGATACTGTGCAAACACCTTTCCATAGATTATCTCATTGAATTCTCTTAAACATCTTATAGGGAGGAGCTATAATGATCCCTATTTTATAAACAATGAAATTTGAACCCTAGTGATTTGGTGCCTGAGCCCCTGTTCTTAACCATGAGATGAATGTGAAATGGGTTTTAGAATGTAGAATCTGTGGTCAGTAATCCAAGTTCAACAACTTTATTCCCATCTTCAAAGAGTTCTGAGAACATTACATTTAAGGATCATAGACTTGAACAAGCTGGTCACGTTAACTGGGAAGGAGAATCCTGTCTATAAAATTCGAATGCTTGGCTAAACCCACTGGTACTCCTCTACCTGTCATGGCCAACTGATCACCTCTGCGTCTTTCTGGAATGTTTCTTACCCAGAAGAGCAGTGGAATACTCAGAGACATAAAGGAAAATATTTTCCTCACCACCCAAGCCTTCCAATGAAAAGTAGATCTGATCATTTTATTTCTTTGATTGTTATAAGAAGATCCCTAACATTCTTTATGTATCTTTAAAATCATACGAATGTATGAACAATCCTGAACTAATTTAAGTCAAGTTCTTTTGCTCTTGGGAGCCTGAAGCTACATGTTTCAAAAACCTATTGTTTTGAGAGTAGTTATACCCACAATTTATACGACACTTGGGTAGCTGCCCAACATTTGCATCAATAAGTGCTTTACATATTTTCACATTTAATCCTCACAACGACTCTACTAATAGATGTGATTATCTCACATTTCACACATAAGGACCTGAGACTCAGAGAGATTAAGTAGCTTGGCCAAGGTCACACAGCTACTAAATTGAAGCTTGGGTCTTTTGATTCCAGAGCCCCTATTAGGACCGCAACACCTGTTTCAAGGCTCCTCAAACTATAATATGTATAGGAATCACTTGAGAATCTTGGTAGAAATACAGATTTTGCTTTCATAGGTCTAGGGTGGGGCTTGAGATTCCAGACTTCTAATAAACTCCCTGTTATGACTGATGCTTCTGGTCCTTGGACCACTGTTTGAATAGTAAGGCTTTATTGATTCCTCATAAAGGGGAAGACCAGACTTTTTGTAATTTAATATTTCAGGTTAAATGTGCAAAAGGAAACTTTTCCTAATTTGTCCTTATGAATAAAAGTAAATATTAATATAAAAATAGCAGTAGCTGAACAGCTCAAACACTATTCTAAGCACTTTACATGTCATATCTTATTTAATACACACAATAATCCTCAGAGTTAGATAATATTACCATCCGCTTTTACAGATGGGGAAAATGGGGCATAGTATAATCAATGCATAGGTTGTGTCCCAACCTCTTCCCATTCTTCCCCATCCATATACTTTTTCAGTTCCTGAAATTCCTTGTAGATACATTACCTTGTTTTCATTTAAAAAGCAGTCCACCAGAGGAAGGTAATACACTGCTTTGGCATTTTATACCTTAGTCTCTTTTTTTAAATCAATCATGAGACTTTTCTTTATTCTCATGTTGTTTGATTTGGATAATGATTAATATGTCTAGAATAATAAGATAAGTAGTTTAATAGGTGTCTTGTATAGTTGTAGGCATAAAATGCTGCTACATTTAGGTAAAGTCCAATCTCAAGTCCTGAAATCTATATTCCTTTAGGAAGAGTGGTTGAGGTTTGTCCTCTAAAATATGAAATTACAGTTCTATTATATCTTACAAATTTAGAGAGAAATTTTACTTCTGATAGTTTATCTTACACCACACATATACTTTGGTTTTAAGAATATGAATGTCTAACTGATCTGTTTGTGTTCATTGAGAGAGATATATATATATCTCAATGAAAATGCATGTAAAAATGTATATGATATGTACATAAATATATATGTAATACTCAGTTAAAATAAATTCACATGGCAAACTCTGACAAACCAGCTACCAAGAAGTCTAGTCTTATTTTCCTCCTCTTGAATTCGGGATACTCTGTGACTGTCTTGACTAATAGAAAACATACAGTGACCTTATGCCTATTCTGGATTCTGTCTTGCTCCTTGGGATCCTTTTTATCCCCCATATTTATTGAAATATATATAATATACAATTAGTTGCTTGTATTAACATTGTACAATTCAAATGAATTTTGTTCAATTATAGTTGGAATAAAATAATATACAATTTCCATTATATAGTATAGTTGATCAGAGGATCCACACAACTCACAAAGTGATAACCCCACTAAATACAGTAGCCCTCTTTCCCTTACATATTATTACAACATTATTAACCATCTTCACCATGCTACATTCTAACATTCTCCATTTGTAACTATCCATTTGTAACCCTTATACCCTTTGCCTTTTTTTTCTTATCCATTCAGCTTTCCTATCTTTTGGTTGGAGCATTTATTCTTTTCCATTTGAGGTATTTGTTGATAGGAATGTAGTTATTACCATTCTTTATTCCTGTGTTTGATACATGTTTTTTCTTCTTAAAGAAGTCCTTTCCAACATTTCCTGTAATACTGGCTTGGTGATGATAAATTTTTTCAGCTTATTTTTGCCTGGGAAGCTCTTTATTTCTCCTTCGACTCTAAATGATAGCTTTGCTGGATAAAGTATTCTTGTTGTAGATCTTGGATTTTCAACACATTGAATTTTTGTGCCAAGCCTTTCTGTCCTGCAAATTTATTCTGAGAAATCAGCGGCCAGTCTTATGGGGGCTCCCTTGTAGGTAACTAACTGCCTTTCTCTTGCTGCTTTTAACATTCCCTCTTGTATTTAACCTTTGGCATTTTCATTGTGATGTGTCTAGGTGTGGGCCTCTTTAGGTTCCTGGTTTTTGGGACTCTCTGAGCTTCCTGAGATTTTATGTCTATTTCCTTCATCAGGTTAGGGAAGCTTTCCATCATTATTTCTTCACACAGCTCTTCAAACATTCTGTTTTTCCTTCAGGTACCCTGTAACATGGATATTTTTACCTTTAATAGTGCCTCGTAGGCTCCTTTCATTATTATTACAGTCTTGGCTTCTTTTTCTTGCCATTCTGATTGAGGGTCCTTAGCTTTCCCATCCTCTGTATAGGTAATTTGATCCTCTCTTTATTCACTTTGTTCATTCCATTCAATATACTTCTCATCTCAGATAATATGTTCTTCATTTCTGACTGGGTTCCCTTTTATAATTTCCATTTCCATTCTTATGTTTTTATCTCTTTGTTAAAGTTCTCACTGAATTCAGCTATATTTCCCATAAGTTCATTGAGCATCTTTTAACCAGTGATTTGAACTCCAGAAATTGCTTGACTCCATTATTTCTGGATCTCTGTTCTGTTCTCTCATATGTTTTCTGTTTCTTTGTCTTCCAATTTTGGCTGCTTTTCTGTGTGTTTCTATGTACTAAGCAAAGCTCTTAAGTCCTCCCAGTCTTATTAGTGTGGCTTTGTGTAGTAAGTATCCAGAGGCACAGTCCTGAGAGGGGTTCAGCTGCAGGCCAAATTTATCCACAGCCTGTGCCCCTCTGAGGCCACCTATTAAGATTCAGCAAGCAATCCACAGATGCTGTGCTTATAGTTGCCTCAAAATGCCACACCAGAAACTGAGGCCTGCTGGCTCCTGTGTGTCTAGGCACTGGTCAGCAAGGAGCACCTGACTCACAGAGGATACACCCGGATGTGATTTGGGTGGGGCTGCAAGTTCAGGGAGGTGGAGTTTCAGGGATTCCTCTGGGCAGAGCGACCTCTGTTATCCGGTTTGATAATGTCTCCGCTATGATGGCGCTGGGTTCACAAACTGGGATAGGGGAGGGCTCAACAGGAAACAATGGATACCACCAGCACTTCTATACAGACCAAGTTTTGCCTTGGTCCTCACTTCGACAACTCAGCGTCCCTTTGTAAGTCTCTGCTGTCCCTGTGCAAACCGAACTGGTGCTGGTGCTCAGAGCGAGCAGGTCCATCACCGTGAAGTCCACTTGCAGATACAGCCCCTTTAAGAGGCTTCTGCCACTCAGCTGCTTGGGGACGGGCAGCCCCGCCTCCTCACCCCATCCTATCTTCTGCCATTGCAGGGTGGATTTCTTAGATTTCTCCCTAGTTGTATGGCTTGTTCATCTAGATCCCAGGCAATTTTACTTGCTGTTTACTCCTCCTCATTTCTGCCAACAACTTTAATTGTCAACAGAGGGATGAATAGAGCCTCTGCTATCTACACCATTTTTTTCTCTGCCTACCTTAGTCTCTTTTTTATAATGAAGGATGGGGAAGGAAACAAAGTACGAAACATATGAAGGACATTGGGTTACTAAAGAAGGGGAAAAAAATAAAAAGGGAGATTGAGACTCCAATGAAGCTTGGCTCTACCATTCTTTACCAGTTGCAGTATGAACCCTGATGGCTTACTCTAACATATAAAAAGCTGAGGCCATTTGTCATTACAAGATAATAAAGTAATTAAGTTGTGGATTTATTAGCTAGGCAGGGATACTCCATTGGAGACAATGAAAAGAACTCTCACCATGGAGACCTCTCCCTACCCCTTCCCTACCTGAAATTAATCAGTACATCATATAGACAGATAAAAGAAAGAAATTTGGGAGAGAAGACTACAAAGTAAATAGTCCTAAAGAGCCCCAGGACTGGGGTGACATAACAATTCAGAAAAGGATTTCTAAGGGTTGGTCTTTTCAAAGTCACATGTTCCCGGATACTACATAGTCGATCCCCAAGAAGTTAACTTTCTAGAGCTTAGTTCATATCAGCATGGCCTGATAAGAGGAAAATCAACTTAGAAACCACTGCACTAACTCTTACCCTATAGTACAAGAAAATAACCTCAAATGAGGCTCTTTTCACTGTAGAGGAAATCACCATGGCAATCTGACTCCAGGTCCACTTTCCTGTGTCATCAACCCAATGATGGAATCAAAGTATTAAGGGACTGTAACCTCAGCATGTGGATTTTTGTCAAACCATTCTGACCAAGAACAAATGTCCTTTCAAACAGTAGAGCCACAAAATGCATGCAATTTATTCTCAGTGAATACTTAGAAACGTTTTCTGTATTTTGTAAAAAAGAGCGTGGAAATAATATCATGGGTTGAGCTCCCCACAGAGGAGCAGACTTTGAAATAAAATTTAACTTGTAAAATATTTTCTTAGGGAGATTTATTGGGGCACTAGGGGATGGAAGAAGGGCTTGGAAAGAGGGAAGAAGTTGAGGTACATCTAGAACTAGCAACAAGCCATGGCCAACGCTACTGAGAGCTCTGAAACTAGAATGGTCCTTCAGAGTTGTTCCAAGTTGGGTCAAGATGGCCAGAATCTTTTTATCCTTGTGTTGATTAGTCATTTTATATAGGTCATCAGTAAGGGGAATGATATTGGGGCAGAATGATTCTTTGTAGTTTAAGGCAACATGAAAGGGCTGACAGCTGATGGTTGCCTGCCAATAGCACCACCATTCTGCTGAGAGCTTAACAAACCCTTCACTGAAGGGAAAATCAGGGTGACACATAAACATTGTCACACAAATAGTAATGGTTTCAAGTACCAAAGAGTTTCAAAGTTTAGATAAGTGAGATTTGATTTTTATTTTTAAATTAGGAAGCCTCTTTCTTAATTTATAAACCACTTCCTGGGGCGAATATTTAAGAGATTCTGCTAAGTATGAGAGGTCATTTCACTGGTGATAGTATTCAGAAAATTAATAAAAATAAAATGCATTTTATTCCTTACTGCAATAAAAACCATAGAATTTCTCATTCCAGTTTCACAGTGAGTATAAATATGTGTTTAACTGTCAGTGTGTATTTTATTCATTCTTTTAGTTGAGTCAGTAAAAGGTGCAAAAAGATTTAAATAATGAATTATGATATGTATAATTCACTCATTCATTCACTTAGCGAATATTTATTGAGCATCCATTATATGTCACAGCACTGCACTAGCCATTGGGTCTATAAAATTAGTAATAACATAGAAACTAATTGGATAATTATACTAAAACAATCTAAAAAAATAAGAGTAGCAGGAGAATAGAGGTGGGTAGAAAATAATAAGTAGGAAGAAGCACTCACTTCTTTCAGTTTTCCTTTTCTACCCACCATTTGGTAAAGAAGAGATGGACATGAACAGTCTCGGCAGAGAAGTGTAAATGAAGAAAAAAATAACCATCAACTTCATCTTCGATCAACTCTTTATTACATCCCTTCTATCATTTTGGTTATATTTTTTAGGTGGCTCTTGTTCCCCGTGGGTTAATAAACTTCACTAGGTTCTCTAATTGTTGGTGGAATGCACTTCCATAATTAATAAATTTAAATCTGACTATGAAATGACTGATAGTTATTAATTCACTGAATAATAACTATGAAAATGGACATCTAAAGATACTAGTAGCAGAGATTGGAAAAAAAGTTCATACCTTCTTTCATTGTGGATATAGCAAGATGTAAAGACTATTCTCATCTTTAGCAACCTGAAAATTTTACTGAAAGAAAATTCTTAAATTGGGAGACAGAGGCCAGACGGTTTCTTGGATTAAAAGAGATTAGAGGCGCCATTGTCCATTTATGTTTACACTCTTGAGCAAGCAACTAAATTCAATAGGAAGCAAGACATCTTGAGTGAGGATATTTCTTAGTATCCTGGGGAGAAGTTTTCACCCAGAGGTTGTACCAACCAAAACAGAACAGATCTTTACAAAAAACAACCTCTAATAATATTTTATTACTCTACTTCTGAATGCCATACAGAATAGGTTTATTTCTTCCTTAATTGAATCTCATGTACCTTTGACCCATTCTACCAGGACATCTTTCTACTTGGTGTTTATCCCACTTTTATTATTATTATTTTTAATCTTAAAAGTTACTTTAAAGTGTATCTCCTTACCTTTGCAAAGAGTTTGTGAAAAACTGGTTCAATGACTTTCTTCTCAAGATCTGTTGAGACACGAGTGGAAGTTCTGGTGGCTGAGCAATAAGAAAAAAGTTGACTAAAAATTTAGAGCCTTGGACCAACAGCTTCAGCATCATCTGGAACATGTTAGAAATACAGAGTCTCAGGCCCTGCCACAGAATTCCTGAGTCATAACCTCCATTTTACCAAGATGAATCATATATACATTAAAGTCTAGGAGGCACTGATTTATACCATTTATGGAAAAGTCTCTCTCTATAGCCAAATTAAAACACAGAATGGTGAGATACTTAGTTTTCTTCCCTAAGTCACTCTTCCTTGGGCTAATAATACATTAATAATCGGTTTTGAAATACAAAAGACAATTTTCAAACTAAGAACCTCTCATAAATACAACTCACAGAGGTCAAAGGACACAGTCAAACTTTTAGAAAAAGCTGAAATAGAACTTTTCATTCATTTCTCTTTTTCAAAGGGTTTAATTGGAAAAATATCCAAGAAATATTTTGCAGATGCAAAATTCTTCAAAACAGAATCAGAGGAAAACATTTTTGGAAATGGTTTTTAAATTAGTCTGATAAAATGTACAAAACTCGACTGTCTTGCCCATGAAAAGAATGCAGCTGGAGGCAGCATTTACAGCTGGGAGAGAAGAAATTTAGCTATAAGGGCAAACTTGCCCAATTGTACATCGATTATTATTACATTATTTTCATTTAGAAAACAGTAAATGTTCCTCTTTGTAATGTTTTTTTTTCCCATCTCTTTAGATATGAAAAGGTATTGAGTATGTCTACCAGAACATGTAATAATGCACATGAAATGTAATCTCCCAGATGCCATCAGCAGCTGGCCTAACAAGTCCTGCTGAAGCATTTGAATTTCCTTTATCCACCCTCAACTCAAGCAGGTGGTAGGTCAACAGCAGTGGTGACAAGTGGCTGCTGAAGGGGCATAAATCCAAAGTGAGGAACTCTGATCACATTCCTTGCTGTGGAGGACCAGAGGACCTATTGTGCTTTTCCAACATGTCAAAAACAGGGAGTTTTCTGAGTACCACAAGCAGGTGGAATGAAGGACTCTTAGATGAACCATCACTAACAACAAAAGTCCTAGTTGTATACAGAAAGAAAACAAACAATGCAAAGTAAAGCTGAATTGAAACATAAGGTTCTAAAATAGAACACTCTAATCCATTTTTTTTTCATTCTGTTCCTTAGTAAATTGGACAGAATTGTTATTTTATAGAAGGGAGAAGGGAGGTTAAATGATTTGCCCACATTTTCACAGCTCATCTAAGGAAAAAAAATGTGAGCTTGTTGATTGCCTGTCTAGTGAGCTGGTATATACTTTAACATGCAGAGTAACACATTTGAAGTAACTTGCTCGACAACTTTTTATTGTAGCATTTAATGATCTTTTCGATATTGTTTACTAATTATTTCAAATGGGTTGTTGCTGCACAAGCATTCTTCCTAATTAGATGCTAGGTACCTTGTGGACAGGCCTGGGCAGATTTTCCGTGCTCAATGAATGTTGACTGATTAATTAATGAGGAAAAATTAAACATTTGGAAAAGAAAGAAAACAAAGGACTGGAACATAATGGAGCTGGGTTGAGAAAGCTATAGGTCTCAAAAGTTGCATCCTAGTCATTTAACTTAAGGGCATGATATCATAGACTATTATTTTGGAAGAGTTCCCAGAGGTGATCTTACTCAGCCCTCTACCTATTGAGGAATACCTTCTGTAGAACCCATCATTGACAACCATTTACTCTTGCTCAAATATCTCCATTGTTGTGGAGTTTATTGTTTCCAATTATGTCTGCTGTTAGACTGATCCATTCCTTACATTTTTCTTTATTGGTTCAATAATCATTTATTGAGTAACAGTGTCTCAGATGGCATGTTAGCTGTCAGGAATATTAAAAAATAATAGGTCAAAATCTCCCTTGTTATAGCCCAAATAAATGTTGCTGTTTGGGGGCAGCTCTCTTCCAAGTGCTGGTTCATGGATCCAGTATCCTTCAGTCTTAGGCTCTGCTGTGTTCAGCTTGTAACTTCCAAGTTTTCTACACACATTTGCTGAAGCCAAACGTGATGGAAAGGGCATGAAGGACGTTTTTGGAGTCATAAGGAGTCAGGCCTGGAAGTGACGCACATCACTTCTGCTCAAATTCCTTGGCTAAATCTTAGTCACAGGGTTTAGCTGTAGGTCCAGACAGAAGAAGAGAACAAAGGCTTTAGTTAGCAAGTTTCTGCACAGTGATTTCATTATGAATATTTTTTTAAAGATGAGGCGACTATGGCAGTGTTCAAAAATCTTGCAGGTGTAAATAATGAGCCAGGATTCAGGCTTGGGCGATCTGGTACTGGAGCTTCCTAGTCGTTCTTAATGTGTAGCTCTCAGACCAGTAGCATCAGCATCACCTGGGAACTTGTTAGAAATGCACAATTTGGATTTCACCTCAGACCTACTGAATCAGAAACTGTGAATGCGGGGTCCAGCAATTTTGTGTTGTAACAAACCTTCTCTGATTCTGACACATACTCACGTTTGAGAAACCATTGCACATATTATTACTACTCTTTTATTTAAGGGCTTCCGAGTATTTTTCTGATTGGCCATTAAATATTATATATCATCTAGAAAAGATGTCTGATGGTATTAATGCCCAACTAAAAAAATAAACATTTAAAATATTTTTCTTCAAATACAAGAATATTATTTGTTCTTTAATTTTAAAAATAGTGTATTTTCTATTATAGCATTGCCTTCTAAGTGTGATTTTTACAACTATTTTCTCACCCTAATGTCTAAGCATCTAAAATGTTCTTGTATCTCCCAGAGCCCCTAGTAATTTCCTTTCTAAATAGTAAGTATTCAATAACTGTTGGTTTAATTGAATGGGGAAAAAATGTTATCAATAATGTTCTCATTAAATTGAAGATATGTGGAGAGCAGCTTTAGATGCTAAAACTTTTCAATCATATTTTTCATAACTATTAAAACTTCACAAAGGAAAATTTAATATCTTCATTGTGAATAATAAGCGAGACTTAAAACTGCTGTTATCAGATGTGAAAATTTATAACGAGACATTTAAAAATTATTAGTAACTTAAAATTTTACACAGTATTCTATTTTTCTTCCTGAAATAACTTTATCAATTAGCTAATTTTATAATGCACACAGTAAAAGGCATATTAAATACAACTTTCATTATTGGATATTTCACAGGCTCTGATGGAATTTTAGAATATGTCTAAAACAATTTTTGGTCTTCCAAGTAATTATTGATTCTGCATAGAACTATTTATCATGCAGGAGACTATCCTTGAAAAATGATGTTTTCAGAATGTTGTTTATATGGTGGTGTCTTGTGTTAAATTTGCTGCTAAGATGTGACTATTATATATTTCACCACCTCCCTTCTTCTCTTCCTTCCATAAATCAGAATATTGTAAAGATAATCAGAACACACTTTATCATGCATATATGTGACAGTGAATAATATTATCAGATTTTTTCCATATCTCTATCTTAATGTTAAAAAGCAAATTTGAGATTTATTTACATAGTGTAGATTTTACTGGTGTAGCTAAGCATTCTTTATGACCAAATCAAATATAATTTAGTATTATTAAAATGAGATGGGGTGACTCATGAGTCATTGACCAAGTTCTAATGGTTAATTAGCAGCAGTACATTATAACCTCCACCCACTCAATCATTATCACGATTATTGTTAATTAGCTGTGTGAGACCTTAGTCAATACACCTGTAAGCCAGCCTCTTTTTTTTTCAAAACCTCTTCTCCGGGGTTCTTGCTTTGGAATTTTTATTATCCAAAGGTAGTGATTACAACTTTCTTGGGCTTTTTTGCACCATCCTTTCTGTTGCTCCCAGTTTCTATATGTTAAATCCTTTGTAAACTCTAAGATTGACTATAACAATTCTGATAATGGAGCCAAAAGCTTTCAGTTCCAGAATGATAACCCAAACATGTCAACTTGGCCCCATGTGAATCTGCTCAAATTTCCCCACTGGTTTGGCCCTTGTTTCCAGTGAACTGCTAGAAAGGGCCATTTTGGATATTGACTTGGATTTCCCAATCATTATGCTATTCACTCACTCCAATATGGCTTAGGGCAACTTCTAATACTTTCAAACCATTTATCTTATACATGGCTTAGAAACAAAGTATTTGGAATGATCCGTGGAGGACTGGAATAGGAGTGATGAGAGAAGACTTTTTCCTCCAGCTTATATTCTGATTGTTCAAAATATACATAAGCTGAGATGGACACATTGGTGAGTGAAATAATAAAATTATAACATTAAAAATAGTATGAGGTCTGGCGTGAGCTTAAGGTGAGTGAATGAATCATGTGCCAATTAAATTAGCATTGCACAGAAGTGGAACCAGAAGGGGGGTAGAGTTTAACAGCTCTCTTCCCTCTGGGGTGACTTTTCCATCTGTACACTGCAGCCCTGCTACTAGATAATGAATGGTGAGAGATCCCAAGATGACAGGAGGCAGAAGAATATAGAAGAAGTCTTATTAGCCAATTCTTAGAATATATATTCCGGGAGCTGCCATTTGAGCATTTTTTTTTCCTTAAAGAGTACCTGTTATCAGAAATTAAATATAGAACATTCTTTACAACATGACCTCCCTACTCATGAAAAAGCATAAAGAAGTGAAGGTACAGGTGTTACTTTTTGGTGGCTGGGCATCTATTCATTCCTATCCGTGAATGTATCTGGGGATTTTATCTGCCTACTCTTTATAGCCCATGGATTTAAGTGGGACACCAGGGTAAAGAATATGGAGCAAGGTTAAGCCTGCTATGGTCTGAATGTTTATGTCACCTAAACAAAATTCGTATGTTGAAATGCTAATGTTCAATGTAATGGTATTAGGTGAGGCCTTTGGAAGGTGCTTAGGTCATGAGGGTGAGCCCTGGTAAGTAGGATTAGTGTCCTTAAAAGAGACCCCACAGAAATCCCTCGCCCCTTCCACCTGTGAGCACACTCTGAGAAGGCATCAACTATGAACCAGGAAGAGGGCCCCTGCCAGAAAAACAACAATCCTGGCACCTTGATCTTTGACTTTCCAGTCTCTAAAACTGTGAATATAAATTTCTGTGATTTGTTATCTACTCAAACTATTGCATTTTGTTATAGAAGCCCAAATGAACTTTGTATATTGGTATGTTTTGCATTTCCCAGGACACAAGGATTGGTTCAGTGATCCTATAAGAGTCTATAAAACATACTGAGGCTTTCTCAGGGCTTCTGGGGGAAAGGACACTCATTTGCTCCTGCTTTAACTTGAACATAAGGGGCTGTGTGGTCTGCATTACTACTCTCATACTGCTACAACATGGAGCCCAAGACTGAAGAAAATAAAATAAGGGGCCAGCAATAGTGAGATGGAGAAACCAAATCTTGATAACACCTTTTGAGCACTGAACTACAACTGTGCCTATAGCTAACTCTGCCTCTGGAATCAGGCTACCTCTGGGTTTCAGTTATGTAAATCAATAACTTTTTTAAATTCCTTTTTTGCTTAAACAAGTTTGGTTCAGGTGTTCTGTTATTTGCAGCTAACTTGCTCTGACTTATACAGATACGAATGTCATTCCAACAGTTCCACAGTTGAAGACTGATCCACACGATTCAACTGGGCCCATATACCTTTGGAAATTTATTTATTTAGTGATTATCAAAGAGTAGAGGAACATTTCAAAAAAGTTTGTTTGATGATCCCAGAATAATTATGGTACTTGACTGGTAAACTCCTAGCACAATCCATCTACTAATTTGTTTGTAAGCATTAAAAGAAGATCCAGGGTCATCACCCAAACCTCAGGATAATTCCTGGTCTAGAGTATGCATCATTCATGTAATTTTATGGCAATATATATTCTCATAGTAAGTGAAAAAGAGCAGAATAATGACATTTATATATTTATAAGAAAATGAAAAATCAATATAGATCTCATGAGGAATCATTAAAAAAAGAAAAAGTAACTGGGAACCCCCAAGTATGAGGCTTTAGAATATAAGAGTTTCATTGAGAAAAATGATTTGTAAAACCATTTGAACTTCTCTAAACATTTCAATCTTTTTAAAAATTTTGTTTCTTAAGTTATTTCAACTTTAAATAAAATTACTTCATATAATAATTATATATGTGATATATAGATATAAGCATTGGACTCATAGTGTTTTTTAAGAAAAATGAATATTTATTTCATAAATACTGCTTTCTGAAAATACTATAATAGACTAGTGATTTAAAAGATGCAGGGGGGTGGGGTATTCCCCATTACTAAAGGATTAACTCTCAATGTATGCATTTTGGAAACTAGTTGCTGTACCCAAAAATAAAGAAATGTTAATGTTGCCCTTTCCAAAGAGAGACAATAGACAACCATCTTAAAAGATGGATTTAAATTTTCCAAGATATTCTTTGAAGTAACTGAAATAAAAGGTGAGGCTTAAGAGTACAAAGGCCTTGTTGTCAACCTGAGGATTAAAGGAGGGAGTTTGACCCTTTTTTCACGGTACCTCAAAACTGAAGAGAGAATGAGTGGGGGTCTGGTAAATAAACCAGAACACTCCACTTATAATGGATCAGTTATGTCTGTAAGAAGTGAATATATTATTTCTGTAACTGTTAGCTTAGTTTAGATCTGTGAAGGCAGTCAAGGCAGCAGTGAGTTACAGTGAGCCAGCAACACACAAAAGTGCCTGGGAATTAAAAGATCCAGTTGGGAATCTCAGCTCCACTACTTCCTCATTCCAAGGCCTTGGCCTTGGGAGATTTACTTTTCTTCTCCAGACCTTAGATTCTTGATCTATAAAATGGGTCTAATAAATGTTAGCTACTATCACTTAAGTTTTTTGTGTGAGAATATTTGTCATTTGTAATATACTCTTCTGTGCCATGTGCTGCACTAAACATAAACACACACACACACACACACACACACACACACACACACACCCTTAAAACTCCTACGAGATAGGTATTTTTAATTCTTATTTTATGGACGTAGAGACTGAGGCTTAGATAAGTTAAATATCTCACTCAGGGTCACACAGCTTATATGTATCAATCTTGGATTTGAATAAAATCCTGTCTGAGTCTATAGACAATGATCCTAACCTACACAAACTAAACAACCTTCACTATGTGTAATAAGAAAGACAAACAACTTTGAACCTGCACTGTGACCCACAATTAAATATAGTGTGGGAAGTACTTTCTAATTTTGCCTGTTACCTAGATGGTTCGAGAATCTGTAAAAAAAAAAAAAAAACTTTGTGTAGAAGCCACGAACCACATACTGGCTTTGGGATATAACTAAATATAGACATATTCTATAGTTGTGAAACCCGAGGGGAGAGGGAGAAAGATTAGCTTGTGAGGTGTAAAGGCAGAGCTATGAGCCACAGGTACTGCAAGATGTGGTCATAATCACTCAGCAGATAAAATAAAACTCTACTCACTATGGAAAAATCAAAGTCAGAAAACACATAAATCTCATTGTGACATAGAATCCTCCTGAACCCAGAACTCCAGGCAATCACTGACACTAATTGACATTGGCAGATAATGTGGAACTAGAGCTCATGCATTTACATAGGCCATACAATTCCGCTCATATAGCAAAGCTTAATTCTGGTTCAAGGCTTGCTCTATTGGTTCTAGAATTTTAGAAGTGAAGATATCTAGGTGGGTCCTAAGCTGTATCAAATTCTGGCAGAAATCACAGGAAAGAACCTGTGATTTCTGGCAATAGGACATACCTTTTGAGCTAAATATTCTGGTTTCATATTGCTTTGTGTTTATTTGTTCCTTCTTATCCTTGAGCTTTACGTGAAATCTGGTTTAAGAACTTATTCAATTATTCTATGATTTTCTTAGGGAGAGAGCCAAGTATCCATGTTTATCCAGTGTGTTAAACTGAGAACAGCTCGCATGACTATCTCAATGAAAGTTACCTAATTGTCTAAAATGAAAGTTGACCAAAGGTAATAATGGTCAAAACTTTGAGGGACAGTTGTTTCTTTCCATATAGAGATGTTCTATAAATCAAACAGCACTTTTTAAAAAATACCAGTCACCTCCTAATTATTAAACTGATAACATTCTTCAAATCTAATCTGAATCCTGTTAAACATTTGACCCTGATGAATTCTTTTTTACCTCTGAAAGTGCTATTCTTGCTTGAATTCCTTCTTAGTTTTCTGCTAAGTATTTTTCAGACTCCTTCACGAACTCCTCTTCTTCTGCCTGATGTTTCATTGTTGGTTTTCCTGTCTGAATCTATAGACAATGGTTCCATTGTCATGATCTTAATCATGAAGTACCCAAAGGCTACATATTCTCATGAAAAAGACACACAAACAATGGACTTTTACATAATGGATGAAATTTTTCCCTGTTGCCATACAAGAAGTTGGAATAGAAGGTCCCACCTCCCACCCCTAAGCTAAAATCAGTTTGGATACTGAGAGTAATGACACTACATATGCACAAAGAAGATATGAAAGATTTGTTATTCACATAATGAGATTTCTGGGGAGAGAAAGGTGGGTTCCCAAGCAAGTCCGAAAATGGCTTGAAAGAGCAGGGTGGGGTGGCCGGCTTTGGATTTTATTTTATTTTGGTTTTATAGTGGGACTGGGGGTGAAGGTTCTCATACATGGGCTGCGGCTTGCGCAGTTTGAACTTCCCACTGGCATCAAAGTAGGGGCAGAGGGAGTGGCAAGGATTTGAAAGCTGTCAGAAGTCAAACACCAAAAATGGAGTCAGACTCTTTATTACAGATACCATCATAATTAAGTCATAATTAATTTAGGTTTGACCACTACAAATCCACAACTTCAGTTCAATTGTCTCTTCTGAATTATAGAATTGCTAGATTGATCTTTCTACTTGGATGTCTGACAGAACCCTCAGGCTCAATATGTTCAAAACTGAGTTCTTATTACAATGTAAGTTAATGACCTTTCAAACCACCTACCTACTTTTCTACATTAGAAAGATGAGATATACTAGATGTTTCTTTCCTCTTACTACCCCCCTGCTCTTTCCTGTTAGTCAAAGGGTCCTACCAATTCTACCTTTGATGACCTTGCTGATCCATACCCTCCTCCTCTTGTAGATCCCTATTAACTACCCCAGTTCAGTCCCTTGTAGTTTATTTACTGAACTATTGCAATAGCCAGATTCTAATGGCTAATCTGCTTCTAATATCATCCTCCTAATAATCAACCCCCATACTATTTACCACCTTGACCCCAAATGAAAATGGGATCATGTCACTCTCCTAGTTAAAACTTTTCTGTTATTCTTGATCAGCCACAACTTAAAGTATAAATGTCTGATAATGACATACAAAAGCTTTTGCATTTTGACCTTAAACCTATTTCTTTTGCCTTATCTATCTACTCTGCTGTCCTGACCCCTATTCTTTCATATTCTCTCTGGGTTTCAGTTATGCCAGAATACTTTCAGTTCTTCAGATGACCTGTAGCTGTAGCTATTTTTCCGTCTTCATGCCTTTTCACATGCTGCTCTTTTTGCCCAGAAGACCCTTTATGTCCCTGTTCGCTAAGCAGCCCTATTTATTCTTCTAGTTAATGCAAATAAAGTCTACTCTATGAGGCTTTTCTTGACTTTCCCAGGCCACATTAGGAACATAGCACCCTGTGTATAATGAGTATGGTAACCATTTATTCTGTGCCTGACACTGTGCTTAGTCCTTTACATACATTATCTTAGGCAATACATATAGTAACATTAGGAACTAAGTATTGATATCTGTGTCTTAAACATAAGGATATTAAGGTATAGCGAACTGCAATGACTTACCCAAGATCACACTACTATCAAGTAGTGGATCTCAAATTTCAACCCAAACTAGTATGGAGACCATTGCTCATCATGATGTTGCTAAGTTGTATATGTTCAATGACCTATCTTGCCCTGTAGTCATTTTGTATTTCCTAGACCAAAAAACCCAGCAGTGCCTAACATATGTATATTATATGTTGAAAAGACCAAAATCTGTGGTGGTGGTACTGGACAAATGCCAAAGAACAATATAATACAGCCATTAAATTCATACTAAAAAGTTAAATCATACCATTATATTTAAAATCTGGAAAAGCTGAATAGGAAAAGACAGAATAGATGCTCATTTCTGCTTTCTTACTCAAATATAAATAATGGGGGAAAAGGCTATTCTTAAAAATCATCAAATGATTAAAGTAAAAACAGTGCAAAAGGTCTGTAACGGTTATATGTCATAGCATCCAAGTCTTTCACTCACATCTTGAATGGTCCATAAACAGAAATGGCTTTGGCTTCTGCCATCTGTTCCCTGCATCAAGAATAAGTACCATGGAAGGGACTGAGCATGCATTTATGCAAGAACTGTCACACAACGAGCAGACATTAAGACTGAAATTGCAGCTCTCAGACTGAGGAGCTGAATAATAGCTGAAGATGGAAGAAATCCTAACAGCTGGCAAGGCAAGGAAAAGGAAGATGGGAAAATGAGTCTCATTGTTTATCTAACTTCCAAAGGTGAAGTCATAAAAACCATACAACCTAATTGTAGTTCTATTGTCATTCTAGGAGTGTCTTTTAGCACCACTCACATCTACCCACCTGGGTCCCATTCTTCCCATTGATCTTATTCATCATTTATATATATATATATATTCATTATATATATATATCATTATATATATATATATATATATATATATATAGTTCAAATACTACCTCCTTTGTCTTCCAGACAGCACTGATAACCCCACCCTTTTTGCTCACAAAGAACCCTATTTGTACCTCAATTTAGCACATTTACAGCTAGATTAGAAACTAATTTTGAGCTTCTTGAGAGCAGAGAACAATTTTATCTTCTATGCTCATACCAACTGCCTATCTCAGGGCTGAGTTCAAACTAGGCTTTCAATGAATGCTTGTTGACTTGAAATAAGTCTGTTAAGGTTAGGGAATTACTGAACTGTAAATATTTCTTGCCCAAATGACTTGTTCCTCTAAGGACAAGTTTTAGACTCAGGAGGTCTCAAATTGTCTCCTTTGAGTTCTGTTTTGCACTTGATAATTTTTTACTGAAGTTTAGCCTCTGAATTGCACACTTGAGTAGCACAAAGGACTTCCTCAGAGAGAAAACTCAGATGTCATATATAGCCTTGGCTGAGTTGTGCTTTAATATCCCTTTACTTTTCCCATTTCTTTGGGAATTCTTTGTTGAATTTCCTGAAAAGCATTAGCAGCTGCTGCTCCTGCCACTTGTACTACTTATATTGGCCAGCCTGTACATGCTACAAACTATTAGGGGTCTAGGAAAGTATAATTCTGACCAAAGAAAGACCTCTGATTAATGAAGCAGCCAGGAAAATGGACCTAAAATCCTGTAGTGTATGGGAAATGGAAAAGGAAAAGTTTGGGCAGAGAAAATCAGTGATAAAACTTATGATGAAAAAGAGAATAATTCGTTCTCTCCACGTTAAAAGTCTTTAAATTTTTATTTATTCATTGAGTTATCCATTTTTACCCAAACCTATTGATTTTCTTAAGCCATTTTGTAAAATGGAAAAAATTAAACTTAATATTATCGTGGCATACAGGCACAGGTAGAATGACTTCATAAGCATCAGTTTTTAAAGTCATGTGCTACATTGTCATATTCATTAGAATGATTTTGACTGCAAGTTACAGAAAACCCATCTCAAATTGACTTCAGGCACATGGTGTTTATTATTTCATATAAAAATTGTACAGAGGTAGTATGGCTCCACAGTTTATTATTTCAGTGTTTCAGTGATTTATTTTATCATGAACTCAGGTTCTTTATTTTCTGTGTGGTAGTCCTCCTCATGGTTGTAAACTGGCTGCAGTAGCTCCACCATTATCTTTTTGTACACCTAAGTTCTGAGACAGAAAAAAAGTGCTTACATGTTTCTTGTTTCTAGTTAAGAAACATTTCCCAGATGTATTCCCCTACAGCTGACCACAATGCAAGATTTCCTTTCACATACTACTGGCTGGTCACTGGCCAGGATGAGTTGGTGGTAGAATCACTGATTCACTTGATCAACTTAAGAGTCACCCACAGAGGCTAGGGTGGAGCCAGCCTTCCTGAAATATCAAAGCACTACAAGGAGGAGCCATGTAGTCCTATACTGTTTGAAAGGAAGAAGAAGACAAATCTCTTGGAGAAGCAAACCAAATTGCATGCTACACTTTCTTGTAAAAATAGCAGTGGTATTCAAAGAGTTCACATACAACGTCATTGCCCTTTAAGATACTTCTGAACATGCATGCCATGGTTACTCATTGCTGGAGAAGAGGATAATTATTCCAGGATGACTAGTGGGCATGAGAGAGTATTTGGTCTTGGGAGGAGTAGGAGAGATAAATTGATTAAGAAATAAATGATTATCAGGAACATGCAACAAGAAGCAGGAATAGAGATGCATGATGTAAGTAGGACCTTTGTCATAATCTCATAATAGAACAAGGGCTATTCATTTTGAACTGTAATTGAAATGTTGAGCACACTTTTCAGTGCTAAATAGATAATAACTTTTTAAATTAAAAGACATATTTTTTTTTATTTTAATAGCTCAAAGAAAATGAAATACACCATTCCTCGCAGTAGCTCCGTGTAAGATTAGAGATAAGAAAGAATTTCCAAGCAGTGAGAGTTGGTTATCTTAGAATCTCCATAGGATGTTTTCCTAAGTAGCAACTTGTTGTCTAGCCTAGATGGGGTTCTATTGGAATTATGGACCATTTGCTGAATTTGAAGTCACTGTCCAGGCATAGGTTGTCATACAGATCAATTGCAATTAGGACTAGCCTTTCGCATCACATTAAAATCCTACTTTTCCACACTCATTCCTTTACTATTCCTAAGGGAGTTACAAGAGATTTCCATTTTTGGTCATACCACTTTTCCTCATCTCTATATACAAAAAACCAAGTGCTATTTTGGGGAAAGATATGTTGAAACATCATTTTACAGCCTCTTTCTCAGGATTTTCCCAGGTGGAATGGCATTGTTTTTTAAAAGATATTATTTACCACTATATCCAGGTGAGAGAAAGAAGAGGCACAAGCAACAGTCCTAATATTTATTAGTTCCTGTAGAACTAAAGGCTAAGTCTACCATGCTTTTTTCTAGTACTTCCTGCTCCAGGCAGAGAGGGGAAACGTCGGGGAACAATTCTGTCTACCATACCATTTTATTGACTGCCTCTTGTCATTTCTCTCCTACTAGAGATGTTATGTTGTGGATAACTGTGAGAGGCTAATTTCATTGTTAATATGACAGTTAAGACAGACTGGGAACATCTTTACACTTAGAACACAGTGCAGAGTTTCTTGTGAACAACATGAGACTATTTTGTTTTATGAGACTATATAGGTATTTATTTAAATAATGAAATGATTTATTTCAAACCTTCATTAGTAAATTTTAAATGTACTTATTAAAATATGAATAAATCATTTAATTAAAAATTTTCATATAATCACTATAACTATGTCCTCTCAAATTCCTCAACCTTGGGAGGGTACAAAGTAAAATGACTTAAGTCCACATCCCATATTGTGAGAGACTTAGCATCTCCCAATATTGCTAAGAATTCTTAGGGAAGCATGTATTTCTTCTGTCTCTTGCTCTAATATCTTCATTCCTCTGCATTCCCTATTCAACACTGTGCATTAAAAATTAATGGAAGCTACGTATATAGTTTTAAATGTTCTTGTATTTACATTAAGAAAAAGCAAAATGAAACATGACATTAATTATAATATATATTTTAAAATCCAGTTGATCCAAATATATTATCATTTCAACATGTGGCACCAGCTATGATTCAAGTGTTCAATACTCACATGTGACCAGTAGCTACTGTATTGGACAGCACAGATCTAAATCCTCATGTCTCATTTCCAACAGTAGGTCTCTTTCCCTCTTTGCCAACCCTAACATGGAACACTGACCCTTTTCCTGATTCCCCAAAACAATCATGAATGAAGGCTTTTGCTTGTATTACACTTTAATTTAAGGCTTGGGGTACTTGCCCAACTGCTGGACTACTGGAAATCCCAGGTCTTAATGTCCTTCTGCCATTTTTTGTCATAAAAAATTTCTCTCTCAGCATATATTCCCAAACTGCAACCTCCCATCAGGCCTCTAAATACAATATTAATGATAAAGGGTCATGGGCATGAAAGGAATGTATTGCAGAACTTTTCTTAAACAAAAGAGAAATTTCAAGATCCTACCATCCTGCCCATCTCAAGATCACAGGTAGCATTTCCTGACTTCATCAAAAAAATATTTTTTATGGAAACTTGGCTAAAATTAAGACAGTCAACATATTTTGCCTTGTAATGCTAACATATTTATTTACTTAGACATAACTGTTCCCCAGAGAATTTGAGGCCATGTTGTTTTTAAGATAACTCTCCTACTACTTAATCATGTTTCCTTGCCTGTTTGTAATAGCTCCTGAGGTCTCTGGCTTGTGCCAGCACAGGGGCTGTGATCACTGACATCCAAATTCTATCTGTTGATTTAGATGTGCGTGCTACTTTCTCTTGTTGTCTTGTCTAATCAAACCATAGTCAGTACCTGGTCCCAATTAGTCTGTTACTGCCTGTTTGTTTAACCAACCTCCTTGCCTCATATGTGCACATTCCTTGACACCTCTGTCATTCCATCCATTTTCTAGGGCACCAGGTGGTACCCAAGTCAGCTTAGTTTGAGCCAAAATATAATACAACTTTGCGTATTTTTATTGAAATTAGAGCTGACATAGGCTTGAGAATAAACTGTGGCTTATAAGACAAACATCAAATAAACTGGAGATGAGACACAAGCTACTAATAAAAACTGAATTACAAACAAAAGAAAATATTTCATATGGCTACAAAGTTTGGCTGTTAATGGCTCTGGACATCTAACTCTTCCCAGTGCCAGGTGCTACCCACATATTTGCCCCACAGAGCATGATGAGCCTTTATAACCATTGCTTTGGTGACAATTTTGATCATGAAACATTGATTTTAATAATATTCTACATCCTTAGTCATTAAAAAAATAAAAGAATAGATAAAAATGTAGCCATGGTCGAAGGCTTTAAAGTGTGTTGTGGCATGGGTGGGAGAGATTTTTTTTATTCTTACAGAGTTTGAGAATTCCCAAACCTTCTGACTTGCAAATATTAGTATATAACCAAAACAATATAAATATATTAAAATTTTGATAATCATCAAACATAAAATGCAGTTTCAACAAAAATGAATCTCTTAATGAAGAGAATGGAGTTTTTTTCATTTAATTATATATTTGAGGATAACTCATTGCTAGAATGAGACAGCATCCTCTTCAGTTTTACAAGTTATATATGTAAGCACTGAGCAAGCTTGTACACATACAGAAGTAGATGAGAAGGGAAGGAGTTTAGTTATAGCAATGCCACTCAATTTTTTAGTGTCTTCTGAGTTTTTATCCAAAAATCACATGTGCTTTTATCAACCAACAACTTGATTAAGTACTTATTTTCAATTGTACTGAAAGCACAGAATTCGAAACTGTGACTTGGCAAAGGGTTTGTTATCCCCTCATTCACCCTTCACTTTTACAACAATGAAATCAACATTTAAATTTGTCCTCCTGTTTTCCACACCTAGGACAGTGTTCAATAGTAAGGTTCAGAATGGTTGAGAAATAGGCTTTCCTTTGTGTAAAGTGGGAGAAGTGGGATTCTAACAGCAAATGTAGAAAAGGAGGAACAGAATGATGGCAAGCACATTCTCTATCAGATCAACTTTAGGAAAGAATACACAGGAGAGTTGAAGATGTAGAAACTGATTCCTTTAAAACTATCCATGCCTACGTTACCTTTGACTAATTTTTATGTATCTGAAGGAATCCACAAAGTCCCTCAGTCTAAAATCCTTTGCAGTACTGCACACAAGAATCACTCCATCCTTAGAGTTCATTTGACATTACTGAATGATATTCAACTAGTTAATAATTATATACTACATTGGGAACTTTCTTGTTATTATATATATAATATATATAATATTATATATTATATATATATATGTGTATATATGTGTATATATATGTGTATATATATATACACATATAGATATGTATATAATAATTCCATATATACATATATATGCAATTATTTAATTTTACCCAAATATTTATTAATTCTTATTTTCCTTATTAGATTATTAACTGAAGGTCAGGACTGGGTATTATTTATTGCCTCACCTATCACAGTGCCATTCACAAAGCTGAAGTGTGTTCGATTGATTATTGGTGCCTATTAACCCTTGTCATGTTTTTTTTTAAGCAAGTTCCTCCTTCCTTCATTCCTCCGCTTCTCCAAAACACTCTTTTATACAGATTGCTTATCCCTAAAAGTGGTCCCTAGGAATGAAGAGGTTCAGATCTCTGTGCTTGTAGTCACCTAGCTCTGTTTTTAGATCTGGGTTAACCCCAGACTACAGGCTGATGTGGCAGTCAAAGGAAACTCAGGATTCCTGAGAGGAGTATGACACTTTAAGTTTTGAAGTACTTGAACTATTTTTCATGACTTATAGGTGGTCCATTACTATATTTTGAGAGTAATTTATTAGACATGTACAAATTTTAAAATGTTATATATTCTTGAAGAACTGAAGCTTTTGTCCATATGTGGCAATGTAATGGCTATAATAATTGTCCTTTTTATCTTATAGACCATCAAAATTAAAAACTTTGTTCTGTAAAAACCCTGTTAAGAGGACAAAAAGATGAGCTACATGCTGGGACAAAATACTTGCCAACCACATATCTAATGAAGGACTCATATCTTAGGAACTCTCAAAAGTCAACAGTTAAAGCTCAAATGATTCTATTGGAAAATGAGAAAAGACATCAAAAGACTTTTCACTGAAGAGTATGTACAAATGGAAATATGCATATGAAAATATGTTTAACATCACTAGTTATTAGGAAAAAATGCAAATTAAGACCACAATGAGCTATTACTACACACCCACTAGAACAACTAAAATAAGAAATAGTGACAACACCAAATGCTGGTAAGGATGTGGATAAAATATAGGTATGGAAAATGGTATAGCCATTCTGGAAAAGTTTGGCAGTTAAGAAAAAACTAAGCATACCTTTACCATATGACCCAGCAATCATACTCCTCAGCATTTATTCTAGAAAATTGAAAACCTATATACAGACAAAAAACAAAAAAACATGATTGTTTGTGGCAGCTTATTCACAACAGTCAAAACCTAGAAACTATTGAATTGTCCTATAGTCATTGAATGGTTAAGCAAACTGTGGTAAATCCAATACTATTGAATGCTACTTAGCAATAAAAAGGAATGAACTACTGATGTACACAACAACTTGGATGGATTTCAAGGCATTATGCTATGTTCAAAAAGCCAAACTCAAATGTCACATTCAGTATGATTCATTTTTATGACATTCTAGAAATGACAGTATTATAGAGGAGAACAAAATAGTGGTTTTCGGGGGTTAGGGACGTGTTGGTTGAGGGGAAGAATATGACTATAAAGGAATATCTTTGTGGTGAGGGAGGAGTTCTGTATCTCAATTGCCATGATACTTATAGGATCTATTTGATAAAATGGCACGGAACTACATACATACTTTATACAATGTCAATTTCCTAATTTTGGCATTGTATTATAGTTACATAAGATGTAACCATTGAGCAAATTTAGGTAAAGGGTACATGGGACCTCAATGCATTACATTTACAATTTCCTATGAATCTATAATTATTTAAAAGTGAAAAGTTACAAAAAAATCCACTTTATATTTTTCCTTTCTAGAAGTTCTAGTTGGCTGTTTTTTATATCTACTTTCACCCTGTTTTTTTGTTTGTTTGTTTCTATAAGCATCATTATTTTTTTTCAGTACTTGATAATTCTGACATCTCAAATTGTATGTGTCTGTTTCAACTGCCTGTTAGTTTTTCTGGTTTTTACTCATGGCACTTTGTTTCTGATATATTTGTGATTTTTAACTCTTGAGATGTTCATTTTCCTTGGAACTTTATATTTGCTAACTCTTCAAAGTCTAGATTGAAATTGAGTTCTTCCAGAACCAATTTCTGTTTGCTTCTGCAGTCTGTTGGAAGTGGTACCAAACCTGAACTACATTAGATTTAATTTTCCACTTGAAGTTTTTGGACCATATAAGTACTATGAATTTGACCTATAAACACTAGAGAGGGCTTTCTTATGATAGTGAATTCTTAGGGGATAATTTCATGTTATTGTCATCTGGTGGCAGAGTAAAGATAGGCAAGTTGTCTTTCTGTCTCTAATGTGGTGGGGTTTGATTTTCCATTCATAGTTATTCTATGGGTGTAGTCCTTTGGAGCACACCCATATGGGGCATGGCTTAGTGTAAACTACAGTTAGAATGGCCCTGGTCCCATCTTCCACACCTTGTACAGTTGTGAAAAGAAGCTCAAAATTTCTAAGGTTTAGCAAAACACCAAGATAAGAAGCTGCCTTTGGCATTTTCCTTACCACCTGACCCCTTCCTCACCCACCCTCCAGGTTCTTGGTTTAACTTTTTTATTTTTACATTAATTGATTTTTTTCTACTTTTGAGCTCAACAACAATGATGCCCTTTCTGTTTTATCCAGTATTTTACAGTTTCAGTAGAGAGGATAATTCATGCTATATAATCTGACATATAGCCTAAAATGGAAGTCCACCAAGTTTTCTTTTTGTACACATGTTTTTAAACTCCCTGTTTTGTATTTTCTAGTCTTCCAGAAAATACCACACACATAACCAATCCCCCACATGTATAGCCCCATGAGTCACAAAGCAGTGTTTTTGTGCTATTCAGTTTTGTTTTAAATACTAAGTACTCCTCATTCACATTTTGTACCCCTAAAAACTTAAGCTAGATGATTTAATTTGAAGTTAAAATGGAAGAGATGTCAGAGTAGGTAAATAATGTGCTCACTTCCTCTCACAACCACAAAAAATTACAACTAGACTATAAAATGACCATCATTGGGAGTTGCCTGAAATCTAGCTGAATGGAAGTCCTGCAACTGGGAACATACAGAAGAAGCCACTTCGAGACTGATAGAAGGGGCAGAGACACAGATCAGGCTGGTCTCACACCCATGAGTGGTGGTTGAGAATCAAAAGGGATATCTCGGCTGCGAAGGTAACCCAAAGGAGCAAGGGATCCTGGCCACACACCAGGCTCCCCAGCCCATGGTTCCAGTGCTGGGAAGAAAGTCCCCACAACTTCTGTCTGTGAAAACCAGTGAAGATTGTGGCTGAGTGAAATGGAGGGCTGTGGGGGTTGCAGACACTCCTCTTAAAAGGTCAGGCTGAGGCAGCAGCTTTAAAGGTACCAGGGACATAAAGAGAGGAACCGAATTGTCTAACTTCAAGGTGAGGGCTGGAAGGGCAACATTTTCCCAGACAGAAGTGTTCAAAGAATCTATCGTTCCTTTGTTGAGCTCTCTCCATACCCAGTGTGCAGACATAGATGCAGGTGGCTGCCATATCTGAGTCTCCATAAACCTAGATAACACAAATCACCCTGTCCTGGTCGTCCTCTGAGACCCCAACTCTCTCAACTTTTAGGCCCACCAAAGCTACTTCTAGTAGCTTTTCCATACAAATGGCCTGTCTTAGCTCATGCAATGGACTTTCCTAAAATCTCTTAAAGGTTCACAAAACCCAAATAAGCAGCATCTGGCCTCAGCATGCCCCATGCCTCTTGCTGAGTAGCCTCAATCAACACTAGCGGTGGCTGCCTCAGTTAACGTCTTGGCCTCTCCAGGCATCTCTAAGCCTAATGTGAGTGACAGCAATATGAATTGCTTTGGTAGCTCATACCAGGTGTCCCTGGGCAGAGCACAGGCTGTAGCTAAACTTGTCTTGTGGCAGGCATCCCTCTCCAAGGAGTCTCTAGCCTGCACACCTGATGGTCAGCTTTTGTCTGTGCCAGAGCATCACCTGAAGCACATCTGAGTACAGCACACTAAAGAACAGACTGAGCAGGTATCAAAGCCCTGTTAAAGCAAATCTTGCTTTGGAGGGTCAGCCCCTACACAACAGCTCCTCCATGATCATAGCCAGTCATCATAACCAATCAGTCTGAGGGTCAATCTCACCCATTGATGAGCAAACAACAACCAAAACTCAACTACAACAAGAGGGCACATACTACCCACACAAGCAACATATCAAGAACACCTGGCTCAGGTGATCAGAGAGACTGTGCCACTGGTTCCTACTACGAGTGGGACACATAACAGCCCTACATAATACATAGAAACAAACATAAGAAGGCAGTAAAAATAAGGAGATAAAGAAACATGTCCCAAATGAAAGAACAAAACAGAGCTCCAGAAAAACTCAACAAAAGGGAGACAAGCAATCTACCAGATGCAGAGTTGAAAACACTGGTTATAAGGATGCTCAATTAACTTAAGGAAAGGGTAGATGAACTCCAGGAGAACTTTAATGAAGATATAGAAAACATAAAAATGGAGATAGCATAAAAAAGAATCAGTCAGAACTGAAGAATAAAATAATCGAAACAAAGAATACATTAGAGGGAATCAACAGTAGATTAGATTAAGCAGAGGATCGAATCAGTGATTTAGAAGATAAGGTAGCAGAGAATACCCAATCAGAACAGCAACAAGAAAAAAAGAATCCAAAAAAATGAGGATAGTTTAAGGGGCCTCTGAGACAACATCAAGAATACCAACATTTGCATCATAGGAATATCAGGAGGAGAAAAGAGAGAAAGCAAGGAATTGAAAACCTAATTGAAGAAATAATGATGTAAAACTTGCCTAACCTGGCAAAGGAAATAGACATGCAAGTCCAAGAAGCACAGGGAGTTCCAAACAAGATGAAACTGAAGAGGCCTATACCAAGACACATCATAATTAAAATGTCAAAGGTTAAATACAAAGAGAGAATCTTAAAAACAGCAAGAGAAAAGCAGTTAGTTACCTACAAAGGAACATCCATAAGACTGGCAGCTGATTTCTCAACAGATACTTTGCAGGCAGAAGAGACCGGCAGAAAATATTCAAATTGATGAAATGCAAGGACCTATAACAAAGATCACTCTATCCAGCAAAAGCTATTATTTAGAATCGAAGGACAAATAAAGAGCTTCCAGACAAGACAACACTATAGAAGTTCATCACCACCAAGCCAGTATTACAGGAATGTTAGATGGACTTCTTTAAGAAGAAGAAAAGTAGATAAAAAATATGAATAATAAAATGGCAATAACTACATATCTATCAACAAGTACTTCAAATGAAAAAGAAACACTCCAATCAAATGATAGGGTGGCTGAATGGATAAGAAAACAAGATCTTTACATATTTTGCTTACAAGAGACTCACTTCAGATTAAAAGACACACAGAAACTAAAAGTAAAGGGATAGAAAAACATTTTGTGAAAATAGAAATGAAAAACAATCTGGGGTAGCAATATTTATACCAGACAAAATAGACTTTAAAACAAAGGCTATAACGGGAGACAAAGAAGGACTCAGTAAGCCCACATCTGGGTATTTATCCAAAGAAACCCAGCATACTACTTTGAGAGGACATGTGCATCCATTTGGTCATTGAAGCATTATTTACAGTAGCCAAGATATGGAGGCAACCTCAGTGTCCATCAGTGGATGAATGGCTAAGTAGGAGGTGGTACACATATACAATGGAATATTACTCATCCATAAAAATAAGCAAATAAATAAATAAATAAATGAAATCTTGCCATCTGCAACAACATGAATGGACCTAGAGGGTATTGTGTTGAGTGGAGTAAGTCGGACAGAGAAAGACAAATGCCATATGATTTCACTTACATGTGGACTCTGAAGAATAAAATAAAACAGAAACTCATAGATACAAAGAACATTTTAATGGTCGCCAGATCTAGAATGGTTGCAGGATGGGTGAAAAGGGGAAGAGATTAAGAAGTACAAATTGGTAGTTACAAAATAGTTATTAGGGTGTAGGATGTAAAGTATATCATAAGGAATATCATCAATAATATTGTTATAACTATATATGGTGTCAAATGGGTACTAGATTAATCCGGGTGATTACTTTGTAAGTTATATAAATGTCTACTCAACTTGTTGTACACCTGAAACTAATATAATATAGTATGCCAAGTATAATTAATTTTTTAATAAATAAAACTATTATAATGAAAAAAATCAAGTGAAAACTGTTGATGTATAAAAATAATTTTAATAAAATCTTAATGTCTGTTTTTAGAAAAAAGGTAAAATAGATATTCATGAGCAATATGTAAAAATATCACAGCGACGATTCTAAAAAATTTTTTAAAGGTTGATATGAACATAAACAGATTTCATGACAGGCAAATCTGAAAAGAAACACCTTTGCTAACTTAAAGACAGGCTGATAGAGCACATTTGCACAGTCAACACCATGAGACAACAAGGAATCTCTGGCTTTACCATGCCTGGAGAGGTAAATGAGGACCAAAGTGCTATCATTTATATCTCTCTGGGAGAATTCCACCTGTGATTTCTCTAGGTGACTAATACAGAATGACATTTCTTACCAAGAAAATCCAGCAAAATTTTTTGTTTCTCTGAGTTATTATCTAGGATAAGCCTCTGGCCAGCAGTGAGTACTGAGGTTGGAATTAATTGAAGATAAAATTAACTCCCATTAAGCCCTTCAAGAAGGAAGAAAACAGCTTCTTAAGTAGCTCAAGTTCTTGGCTTCTGTAGATCATTCTTTTCTTAAAAGAGTTAGTGGGACTTTGATTAATGTCTTAATTAAAATGGTCTCCCTTTCTCCTAAGAAAAAAAGAGTCTGATCATGTTTCAAAACAACAACAACAACAAAAGATTGGACTACCCCTCCTTTTCCTTTCTTTCTTTTGCCTCAGGTACATGGCTACCTTTTGTTATCTGCTAGGAACTTGCTTGACTAATGCTAAATACTCTCTTTTCTCTAAGTTTTGGAGGGTCCTGGAGTGCTTGCTAGGGCTTACCTGATTGGAAAATACATATTGACAATACATAGGCCTTTCATCTACATCATTTCTAGTAACAAATCTGCTCTTGGCACAAGTCTTTCTCATGGCACAGGTCTCCGACAGCACATATCAAAAGGCACTCTCTTGTATTTGTGCATCTCCTCTCCCACTGACAAAAGAGGCATTTATTCAATAACAATGATAAAAATTGTCTATGGCCATGCTACCCTGAACAAGCCTGATCCTGTCTGATCTTGGAAGCTAAGCAGGGTTGGGTCTGGTTAGTACTTAGATGGGAGACCACCTAGGAAGACCAGGTGCTGTAGGTGTAAAAAATAAAAAAAAAAATAAATGACTGTAAGCTGACAAGGTCTTTGTAATCTGTGAGGTCAACTAAGGGTTGCCTCACCTAAAAAAAATTAATTTTAAAAAAAGAGTGAGGTTTTGTAAATAATAGTGCAGAAAGAGAATGAAAGAGCCTTTGAAAGAATAAGTAAATGATGGTGAAAATGTTATTTAAAACTCCAGACAATTTTAATTGGAATGGAAGACTAAATTGAGAGATACTAAAAAAGAATGCATTACATAATTGGCAACCTGGAAATAAATCAGAAAACAATGGTTAAAATACATAAGCCATGAATTAAGGCTGGATGATATTATATAATACCAATAAAATAACTAACATATTTATAGTTCTTTACAGATTCCAAAGAATTTACATATTAAATTATATGTGTCCAACAAGTTAATGTGTTATGAGATTATTACTTAGAAAACCTAGAATAAACCAAAAATGAAATTAAAGATTTGGAAAAGATAGTAACTTAAATGATGTTAGAAAATCATTATGAAGAGATATTGTGTCCTCCATCTAAATCACAGCTCTGATCAAACCATTTCAGGGCAAAATATCCTCTGAAGGCTCTCCATTGCCAACAGAGTTAAGTTCAATGCTCTTTGTGAGGCAGATAAAGGTATACAATCCGTTTTCAGCTTACTATTTTAGTCTCATCTCTAAAATTCCTCCTATCTCAAGAACTTAACATCCAGCCACACAACTGCTCTGTCAACTGATCCCAGAATAGGTCATGCTTTTTCTGTTTTTGTTGCTATTTTTGTTATAAAAAGAATTTAGTCTTGTGAAAAATTCACATTGTATAGAAGAAATGTATAATATGAAACTATAAATTTCCATTCCTCTCCAAAATCCCAACCCAACCTAATTATCCTCATTTCTGGCTACCAACAGTGTTTTTGATTTTTTTAAAGACATTCCTATGCATATAAAATATATGTGAGAAATAAAAATACTATAGTAACCCTAACCTTATATGATATGTAATATGTAATATAGAATATAATATTCCTATATATACATTTACTATATATGAAATACTTATTATAAGAAATATACATACATATATATATATATATATATATATCTCCTACAAATAAAATAAGGACTTTTTGCTACTACCTTAAACTAATCTCATCACAAGGTCATATTCAAATAATCAAAATTTAACCTTCTAAAACATTGAACTCCAATATATGCTTTTACTAAAACCTCTTGAACAGAGAGAGTATGAAATAATATCCCAGTAAACACATACACAAACAGCAAAAAATCCAAAAATTCCTTTTTAAATGATTCTCTCCCTCTAAGTGGCCATGATATCTCTCTCTCTCTCTCTCTCTCTCTCTCTCTCTCTCTCTCTCTCTCTCTCTCTCTCTCTCTCTCTCTCTCATGCATCTCTTCAACAAACTACAGCCCACCTATTTCTTTTTTCCTCAGGTAGCCACACTATACCTAATGTGAATCAGAGTCTTTAAGCTTCTCTAAGTACTTCCATCTAAACAGCAGCACAAAGACTCAGAATCTGAGAGACACAAACAAATAATCCTCCTTAGAAGGGGAAAGGATTGCTGGAGGGGAGCAGGGATGGATTGATATTTACATTTAGTATATATATCAAAGTATATGTGTGTATGAGTGTGTGTATATGTATACATACATATAATAATATTATTATTCTATATTCTGTAACTTGTTTTTGCTTAGTAGCCTTTTCAAGTTAGTCCGAATATATAGGCCTCATTTTCTGAAAGTATTACGTACTTGATTTATTACCATATGTAAAGGCACAATAACTATTTAACCTTTCCCATACTGGTAGACATTTAGGTTGTTTTCATTTTTCATAATTATAAATAACACTACTTCATTACGCACATATTTTGGCTCTCTCTTCCTTTGGAATGCTATTCAGTTGGTCCTATTACTTCTATATGACAAAGTCTCTTTAATAGGAGGTTGAAAAATACTTCTTTAGTCTGAATTTTTACTAAAGTTCCAAAACTGAGGACAACAGGTATTAAATATCCCCCATTCTAACATCAGGGCCATGATTCTGCCAAGCATCCTCTCAGGATTTAACAAGGGGTAGATCCTCACCCCCCCATGACCCCAAGCAACCCAAAAAGAAAGCTAAACAATTTAATGAGAGCTAACTAAAGAAAGGTGTTCCATGAAGAAGGGAATTCATAAAATATTAGTGAATTGTTGACTTAGTGAAGTGTATTCGGGAATTTTCTCTCTCATATGCTTTAGCCTGTTTTCAACTACCCATAGCTGGTACTCATCATCTGGATGTTTTTTTCTGAAGCTGCAGATGGCTTTTCTGCTTTAGCACAGGGCAAGCTTAAAAAGTGGAGAAACTAACATCCCAGAAGTAGCCCTCACTCAATGACTCTTTGGCATTTGTCTGTAAATACTTCACTTAGCTCCTTTGCACCTCATGTAGAACATTGAGGCAAATGTTTTACCTCTTCAGTTTTCCCAGTCCCCATTGCTTACTGATGTAGCTTTCTTAACAATACACCATAATTGAGTTTCTTTCTTTCCTGGTCTCACATTCCCTCTCCTCTGCGAATGTTTCCTGGGATCACCTTCCAAATAAACTACTTGCATTTGAATCCTTAGATCTGGGTTTTCTTGGAGGGAACTCTACCTAAGACATTGGAGTTGTCAGGAGCAAAAATAGAGATTGGCATCTCACTCTCAACTGAATGCTTGCTAAACTGCAAAATTCACAGGCCTATAATAGCACAGAATGTGTATATTTCTGAAAAGAGTTTTATAGGGTATGGGTCCTCTAGGATTTGAGGGCATATGTTACCAAAAATATTCTAATCTGCTTCTTACTTGGTGACTTCCAAAAGTAAGACACTGGCTGGAGTAATCTATGATGCCTGGGAGTGAAAAAGAAAGGTAGAGAAGTTAAGAAGGGAATGGACTGAGTGTTCCCTCATCTATTTTGAGATTCTAAAAGCAATTTATAGCTACTGAAATTGTTCTTATAATTGAAGGGGACTAGGAAACTTAGAATTAGCCTGATATGTCAAAAAGGGGTAGAAAAGGAGATTTTGGTCAAATGTTTTAAGTCAGTGGATGGGAATAATATAGTCATTTTGTGTTTGTCCTCTCTTGAGTTCAGACTGTATAATAAACTAGTTACATATATGTCCTATACCATTCTTTTTCACCACTTGCTAGCTAGGTGATCTTGGGCAAATTTTTAACCTCTCTATACTTTAATTTCTTTATCTGCACAAGTTAATACTTATAAGATTACTAGAGGATTAAATGAGACAATGTAAGTAAAGCACTTAGCCTGATACAAAGTAGGCCCTCAATAAATACTGGCTAGAGATATTATTACTCTGAATCCTTAAAATGGCATCATCACCTGTTGTAAAACCACGAACTCATTTTTTGACCTCTCCCTCAACCTTATCCTATCTATATCTAAGCAATTGCCTTGTTTTGTCCAATCCACCTTCATAATTACTCTCAAGTTCATTGCTCCTCCTTCATGAGTACTGCCACTGAGATAATTTTCTCCATTATTAGTCACCCAGGTTTTTGTAATAACCTCTGCCTTGCTATTCATCCCACCTTTAAATTCTTTTCCAAACAGTTCTATAGACTAATGTCCAAAGTAGTTTCCCAAAGGGCTCTATTGATCTTGGCCTCCCTTGATTAAAAAATATCTCCCTTCCCTACTACAGAATAAAGTTCAGATTCTTAATCATAGCATTAGAATTCCTGCATAATCTGAACATATATTTCTCATTATTTCTTCTGTTATGGTCCTGTGTATATTTTTTGCTTCTATCTACCTAGCTGAAATGTAATACTCTCTGCTTCTGGAATATATCCCTCATGTTATTGTCTTTGCTCTTTTGATTATGATCTTCCTGCATTCTGGAATACCCTTCCCTCTATCTTTGCCAGTCAATAACCAGCTATCCTTTCAGACTTATATTATAGGCACCTGTTTTATGGAGATTTCTCTGACCCCTGCAAGTGTCTGTGTTATCTTTATTCTTTGAATTGCCTACATGAGTACCTCTTTCATGGCTCCATCTTGTATTCCCTGTTACCTGTTACACTATGATCATTAAGTACTTTTCTTCTCCTAATAGATTGTGAGATTCATGAGAACAGGAAGATCTAAATCATTTGTGTATTCTTTATTAATGCTTTGAGCATCAACTTTAGTGCATGCCATATATAGCCTAAATTGTGGTAGTAACTAAGCCAAGTAAGGTGAATTCATGTTAGACTAAATTTCATCTGAAGGGCTGTGAAACATCAAATCCTTTAAGGAACAAAGTAGACCATATGCAAACAAATACTTGGATTGGATTCTGATGAAGCTCTGTCCCCAGTTTGATTCAGTTTGTCTGCAATGGTACCTAGACATAATTTTTTAAAGCCCACCCCTTCCACCCACCCCAAAATTTTATTTTGCAGCCAAGGTTGAGATCTAGGATCACTGATGTAAGATAGATAGATACCATAGATAAAGGTATCTCATATTTGAATTAAAAGAATAATCAGCAAATATATAAACTATGTGTACTTTTACATTCTATTTCCAAGAGTTGGTTATTTATCTACTTTAAATAACAATTTTCCTTGGTTGGTAAAAAAACAAACAAACAAAAACAAAAAAACTTATGTTTGTATTTAGGAAGTATGTATTATTCTCTTGCATGAGTCTTTATCTCTCACTAGGGAACTTGTTTGGGTTTGTTTTTGTTTGTTTGTTTGTTTGTTTTTTGCTTTGAAATATTTCATAGGGGAAGTGTAAGCAAACACATTTAAGAGAGACTAGTCGTTTTTCCCTGCTTTGATTATTTATCATCGTTTTTGGCTTTGACATTTATTTCGACTTCATTAATACTTCTGCAGTGCCTTGCTTTCTTTTGGCATTGCTATTTTAGTACCCCTTGCTATTATATAATATATTTTAGGGAATTACTGTGTATGGAAATTACCAGCCTCACTCTATTACACATTTAATCGAATGAGACCACTGCTTTACCGAACTTCCTCCTGGCCTGGGCTAAGGTGTTTTCCTCTGTTAGCTGCTCTTTTGAAGTGGGTCTAGACTTACCTACATGTTTTCCTATTTTGCAGACCATGAATATATACCTTTGCTCTGTAACTCAAAGTGTTATCCTCTGTTCTATTTTTTATCTTCAGCCTTTCTAAGCTTCTTAGAGTAAATTAACTGATACCCCTCAACTTCATAATCACCTCATCCTATTTTTGAGCAAGTTCTAGTTATACAAGTAGTGTCAATCACAGCATCAAGTGGAGAAGGGGAGGGATTCAAGTTGTGACAGGGTTTAAATTAAAGCTACTAGTAGGCCACACCTGAAAGAGAAGAGAACTGGGTTTACACACTATTTTCCAAAGATCCTGGCCCTCAACTGAGCCGAGAATGTGGTTCTCTTGGGGAGAACTCAAGTGCAGCTCTCAGTAACTTCCGTGGGCTTAACTCAAAAGAAGGTTGGGACTTCAGTCACAGAGAGTTGATGAGAGAAGAGTAGGACCAAGGCTAAATCAAATGACATGTATAAGGGTGGTCTTCAGTAGGGACTGTCAATATAAATACAATATTCATTACCACTGAGTTTGGCACAACTTTTTACACTGTCAGTCCTTCCTGGTTGCTCTGCCACCCATATCCTTCACGTACACTCTTGCATGAATTTCCTTCCAGGTCCTGACTTTTGCCCACTTTTCACTTCTCCTAACCTAGCATGCCATAAGACAAACAGCTTGTATTAAAGAATAGCAGAGAGAAAGGCAAGAATCTCACAACTTACCTCAGTTCGGGGTCTCCCCTGTTACATTTCCACAATGGCTCTAGAGCACAGAGATGCACCTTATCCAACTGATGGACCACACAGAAAAGTTCTAGTGGAATTTAGCTTTTAGGCTCAGAAAAACAATTGTTATGGAATTGTATCCAGAATCAATAAATAGACACACCTTCTGGAGGTTCATTTCAAATCAGACATGTAATTAGAGGATGAAGACATGTTATATGGAATAAGCAAACATATTTGCCAAAGTTAGTAATCACACCAAAACTTAAATTTTTTAATGTATAAAAAAGATTGCCATTTTAATTTGATTATGTGTGTATGTAATGTAAAAGCTTTACAACTAAACCATGAAACAGCATTACCATTAAACAGTGTTACAAATATTACTTGATATTTCAACATGTAACTCCAAATAATGACTTTGGAAAACTCTACTAAAGCTAAACACACCTATCCTATAACCCAGCGATTCCATGCTTCCGCAAAAAAATGGGTACATATGTCTACAAAAAGACATATATAAGAATATTCATAAGTGTTTTATTCATAATAACAAAAGCTGGAAACAAGCCAAATGCTCATCAACAGGAGAATGAGTAATTAAATGATAGTATATTCATACAATGGAGAACTGCACAGCAATAAAAAGAACAAACTTCTGATACACTTAACAACATGGAGGAACCCCACATATTATGTTGAGTGAAAGAAGCCAGATACAAAAGAGTATATATGGATGATTCCATTTGTATTAAATTCAAGAAGAGGCAAACTAACTGAGGAAAACAAAAGACCAAATACTAGTTCCCTGGGGATGGATGTGGATGGGAGTACAGACTAAAAGAGGAAAGAGAGAACTTTGTGAGCATACTAGAAATATTCTATATCTTGATCTGGGTGATGGTTATAGGAAGAGAAAAAGGAAGGTTAGGAGGAATGTGTACTTATACAGTAAAAATTACCAAGCTGCACACTTAAGATTAGTACATTTTACATAGTTTACTCTATGTCTGTTATATCTCAAAGAAAATTAACTGCAACATACAGTATCATAAAAAAACATAGAAGCAATTTTCCTTAAGTCATTTACATTTAAATGGCTAAAGCCAGATGTGTTTCACTGTTCAACACATGTGCATGTCTAAAATAATCAGCCTTTGGCAGACCAGACGGGTTAGCATAACAAAAATGGCTGAATGATTACATAGTCTTCTTTTTTTTTTTTTTTTTTTTTGCTTAAGTAGCTCAAAGCCTTTATAAACTGATTTCATGATGTGGGTGTAATGAACATGGTAAGTCTAAATCATAAGAACAGTTATCTTACACCCCAGGAAGGTTAGTTTTATGAAAAAATTAATTTTAAGACTTTAAAAATCTGAATACAGACTCCTGTTTTTATCTTATTCTTCTACACAGCAGAAGTTCCGTGAAGATAATCATAGGCCTTAAGGAAATCTTTAGAGGCAGTACAGTTTGGTGAGTCACAGACTCCTCCATTTCCTAGAAGTAAGACCTTGGACAATAGCCTTAGTTCAGGAATAATAGTTATGAGGATTAAATAAGTTAATATGTTTACAGGGCTTAGAATTGTGCCTGACATACAATATATGCTAAATGTTAGCTACTTTATCATTTAAAAAAAATAGATGGCAAGTATAGAAGAAATTCAACTAGCATGGTGTCTCCTTCCCAGGACAGAAAACTCTCAACTTTAATGACTTTCCTTTGTAAATAAGGATGCATTTTTCCAAAACAGCAATATTTTGTTATATCAAAATCCTTTTAAAAACAGTGAATATGAGTATAATAACATTAGGGCACGTGTATAGTATGTCAAGCTGAGAAGTAAACAGAACTACTCTAGTTGATGTACAGACCTGTGAGCAGGAGAAGGAATGCTTACTGTTGTATACTGTTGTATACTACTGAATTTTCATTGACATGGTTTATCATATAGCATTATGTGTTAATAACTGACTATTACACTAGGTAGCTGATAGTCTAGGGCAAACTAGTTGGCCAACTATGGCCAATGGGCCAGTTCTGACCCATAGCCTATTTTTGTATGTTTCATGAGCTAAGAATTATTTATTAAAAAAATAAGAAGAATATGCAACAAAGATCTTATCAGGCCTGCAAAGTGTAAGTACTTACTATTTGTCCCTTTACAGAAAAATTTCCTGATTCCTGGGCTGGAGTAAAAAGTAAGAAAGAGACAAGAGAAATTTTTACCATAGCCATGTCAAATGAAGACATTTTTATGTCCAGTACAATTTGGATGACTGTCCCCAACTGGACTTTATATTTTACTTAGTGAGTAGAAGACCACAGCGCTTCTAGAGGAGACTGTGTGTGTAGCGGGACAGGGGTTTGTAAGGGTAAATCCCTCCAGGTTTGTGGCTTATTGACATAAACAACTGCTGGCCATGAGAAGGCAGCACTGTTCACATGGGTAGCCAAGGAAGAGACTGGCAAAAACTTATAAACTGGAAATAATTTCTACAGCTCTAATAGCAATTCACAGCCTCTGTGTTTCACTGCATTTAGTTAAGAATGATTTCTGAGCCCTTACTAGTACTTTTCTTCCTGCAGAGCTTACTTATATATTTGGTGTTAATTAATCTACCTTGGTAGTACTGGCTCATTGGAGTGTGGGCTCCTGGGAAAACACAATTTTTAAAAAGTGTGCTGTAGTAGACAGAGTATATGCAGCTCCTGCTTTTTTTGTCAGCTTTGGTAGACATTGTTGGATGAACAGGTAAACTGTGAGAAGTGAAGCAGAGATATTTAATAAGCAGCATAACATTAACAGAACCACAGAACAGCTGGCAATGAAAAATAGCCACTGCCTATATTCAGATGTCTATGTTAGGTGGAAAAATAATTCTCTATTTACTACCATTCTGTTGATGGAGAAAGATCCTGGAAGGACACAGGTCATTAGTCCCCAATAATTTATATAATATAGACTAAAGTTTTTGCAGCCAAAATTTTGGATTCTAAGCTACATTTGGTATTTCCTCTTGCCAAAATATTATGTATAGGGGTGCAAGTGAGTGTTGCAATATAGGTAGTTTCCTTATTAAAAAGATATAACTTGTCTTGATTACGTTTCATAGCACATTATTTTTTACATGTAATTTGAAAAGAGCTTGAAAATCTAATTCCTAACTGGGAAAGAGATTCAGCAGTGCATGTGCACACACGTGTGCATGTGTGTGTGTGTGTGTGTGGTGTGGGTGTTTATCTCAAGAAATCAGTGTCCCTTACAAAAAAGCCGGAGAACAGAGTTTGTCTGGGTCATAAACATAGTTATCTGACTCTGTCTCCCTAGGATGTCTCACATTACTGTTATTTTATACCTCATTGTAGCCTTTGCTGATGCTTCAGTATTGCCAGTACAGCATTCAAGGCTTAAATTTTTTTGAGCATTTTTTAATGTGGAGCCATACAGTTGCTATTTGGAATTGCATTGTACTTATTTTATAAGGATGAAGAAGGAAACTGCAAAATACTTACTGACCTAAAAACAATACATATTTCTAAAAACAGAGACTGTGTGGGTATAATAATCAGAGAAAAAGTGTGTGTTTTGTCAGGTTGAAGCTGATGGCATTTATGAAAAGCTTTGAATCTTGTTCTAGGCTTGTCTCTGCAAGTTTGTTGCCTCAGTTAAGTCAGCTCGTCTATATTTTCTTGTAAGGTAATTGTGAGGTAATAGGAAAGATATCAAAAAAAAAAAGCCCCATTCACCCAAAATATCTCATCAATTGTGTGCACAAAGTGGAGATAGTATTGGGGGAAAAGGAAGAGCCTTTTTAGAGGAATGGAGATGCCCCAAATAAAAGCTTTTTTTAGTTCTCAATTTTTGACTGGGGTCTGTTTCAGGGTTATGGGAGTAGACATACAAACTTGCTTTTAATCTTTTACTTCTTGAAGAATAAGGCATGTTTGTGAGGTGGCTTGATTCTCTGGAAACAAGCACTCTCAATATCCAAACACCTTTGACATCAGGATGGAGAGTTATTTCTCCTGGGAGAATAGAGTGCAGCCTCCCTCAAATGTAAGGAGGTGGGCTTGGTGAATTTCAACTGGCCATTCTGCTTCTATAACCTCTGGATGAATGCTGTTGAATACATAATGTTTGGGTTCCTAAAAGGGCTCCACAAAATCACAGTTTTCAATAACTATGTGATTACATTTTCATAATAAAACATTCATTATATACTTGATTGACTTCCAAGCTTTTCGTGGTTTAATCCAACTTCTCATCTCTAGTCTCTACGTAATTTCACACCATCCCACACCATCCTATCATATTCCAGTTTTTTTTCATTCTATTTCAATCCCATTTCATTCCACCACTTTCCACAACTGTTGCATATCTACTGTTACAAAACAGTTTTGAATGCTCTGAAATGGAAGGTGACATAGACATTGTAAATACCTTCAAGGAGCATAGAATCCCATTGGGGATACCAGTTTATACATATGAAACAAATAGTGAATAATGCAAAACCAATTGTGAACATAACATTCATTTATTTAAGAGAAGGGAAATGTAGGCTTAGGTGATCAGAGGTCATTTCAGGGAAAAGATGGACTTGAACTCAGACTCTGTTTTGTTAAAACAGAGGGGAAGAAGGAGAGTTTTCTGGCCAAGGGAAGCAGTGAGTAAGAAAAAGCATAGTTAATGGGGGAATCATTTTGTCTCTCTCTTCATATGCTTGCCTCAGCCCATAAAGTAGTAACTTCTACTCTAATGGTATATTGAAGAGAATGTTTCAATTCTTCTTTATTCCTCTTGTACAATGTTCTCTATGGGAACAGAAATTATTTATCTGAGTACTGGAATAGTTAGACTATGACATCCTTGGATCCATGCTTCTCTACAGGACTACAGTGATGCAATAGAGATCACTGATATTTTTATCTTTGCCCATCTTTGTGTGCCAAGGTGGAAGGAATTCCAGGTTTCCCTAAGTGTCTAGCTAGGGTCTCAACTTCAGATCCAGTTTCTTTGTGTGTGTCCCAAAGTCTGGACTTGGAGTAAAGAAATAAAAAGTGCATTTTGGCTTCAGGCATGAGCTACATTATCCAAGGCAGCTTTAGTAAAAATTAATCTGGTATTTTGACCCCAATTACATTCCTATATTCATTTATCATTTGGTTCAAAATTAAGACGGCTGGAGTAGAAATAATTGTTCATTGTGGCTCACAGTATAAGGCAGTAATGAACATAGCATGCACAAGGTGGGTGAAAGTGAAGGGGACAATAAAGAGAAATGGCTGGCCAGCCAGAGGGTTTGTGGCAGAAAAACAGTAAGTGAATGAGCTGTGATAAGGAAAAGGTAAACTACAGAAGGCCTTGGTTGGCAAAATATGGATGGAAATGTTCATAGCACAGCTTCTATAAGAGCGGTGTAAAATTAATTTCAACATGAGCTAAATGCTAAACACTATTAGAAAAGATGCTTTCGAAGAATGGGAGAGGCTAATTCTACTTGAGAGGTATATGAGAAGGCGCAGGAGGAATAGGGCAGGATAATCTTGAAAGGTTTTACAGAGGCGATGCACTCCAAAGCTGAGATTGGACCTGTGTGTCAGCAGCATTCCCTCCATCTCCAACCCAGCAGCCACCTGGCAGGAAGCAAGAGATGAGACTGAAAAAGTAGGCAGAAGAGAATGCTAAGGGATTTACATTAGGTGCTGGAGGCAGGAGGAGGCCCCTGGAGTTTGTTTCATTGTACAAATTCATACATTGCAGCACAGTAGATTTATGAGCCATGGGAATGTGTCCCCAGGGCCAGGAACAAATACACCATTTGAAATCTAACATGACCTTACTTGGCAAGAATTCTTTGGAGAGGAGGAAAGGCTGCTTTGATATTGGTTCTATACACTGTAAGCATTTCTCCACTAACCAAGACTTTCTTCAGAGATGCCTGCTCATTAATCTCTCAGTGGGTGCTTGCTGCTGGTGCCAGGAGAAGCTCTGGAATGATTATGCTATCCATTGGGAGGCTCCAGTAAAGATGCAGTTTTAACTACATAGGATGGTGGCAGGGGTTGATGGGGAGGGAATTGCTTCCCAGATTCAGAACTCGCCACAATTGGCTTCCTTTTTCCCTTTCTAGTGTTTTCCTAGCTGTCTCCAACTCATAGCTTAATTAGTAAGAAACGTTGCTGAGAGTCCTTGAGCAATAACAAAAGCCTCTTCCTCTGGAATGTTGGCTCTGGAATTGATTTTAAAAACCTTCAAACTTGGTGATTATCTTAAAGCATCTTTAAGGGGAAACTGGAAGGTAAAATAAGACCGCTGAGCTCTGCTCACATGTCACTTTTCCAGTAACAACATTATTTAACTGGGCACTCCCCAGATTTTTTATCCTACCCCTCACTCTAGGACTCATCCTCTTCCAATAGACTATAACTTATCTATGTTGTTTACTGTTTCTCTCTCATCTGAATATAAATTACCTAATGGCAGAGACATTCTCATTCTGTTCACAACTGTATCCTCAGTGCCTAGAACATTGTCTGGCGCATAGGAAAAATTTATTTAATATTTGTCATATTTGTTTCATTTTGTATGAAAGACCAGATAGGAAGTGCTGCAGACGCTGTCCACACCCCCTTCTCTCCCCAGCTCCTACCCCTTCCAAGCACATCAGCCTGACCTCCAACTGCCAGACTTGCATATGTTTGCCTAAGAGATTTATTTGGCCACCAGGGCCTGTTCTGCTCTCTAGCACATGACACTGCAGAAAGGCAGAAATTAGCGTTCTGTGCGAAGAGCCCACACTGACAGCTGATTAACGGAGTTGCTCCCTTCTCAGAATATCTCTCAGGTGTGTGTTCTACACTAACTCCTAGAGTTCCTCAGTGTAATTAAACTCTAGTTGCCCACAGTGCCATTTGCTTGAAACACATATCTTGTATTAGGTGTCTTCCCCTTCCCTGGTTCACTTCTCATTCTCCACTCCCCCATTAGTGTTTTCTGGGATCACCTCCCAAATAAAGCATTTGCACTCGAATTCTTGTCTCAAGTGCTATTCCTAGAGGAACCCAAACTAAGATAGAAAGTGTTTATTAAATGTTCCAGTTAATTAATGATTATATTCTTATATTACTTTCTGTGCCTGTTGGAGTAGACAGCAAATTAATTGGCTATGGATGAATTTCGCCTGAAGATGTGTTTGCTGGGGGGTAATATTTGAATGCTTTCAAATATGTGGATGTACTTAACATCTACCTGCTAAAAACATTCACATTAAAATTTTTGGATCTGGAGAGAGTGTTCTGAGAGACAGCACATGGAATTGAATTTCATGATTTAAAAGGCTTCGATGTTTTCCATAGTGGCTGTACCAATTTGCAGTCCCACCAGCAGTGTATAAAATATTACTCAGCCATAAGAAGAGATGAAGTACTGCCATTTGTGACAGTGTGAATGGACCTCAAGATAATTATGACAAGTGAATAAGGCAGATGATAGAAAAAGTTGAAAACTATGTGATATCACTTACATGTGGGATATAAACCTAAAAGCAACAAACAAACAGAGACTCATAGACATGGACAATAGACTAGTGGTTACCAGACGGTGGGGGGAAGGGGGAGAAGGAAGGTAGATGAGGTAAAAGGGGTCAAATACGTGGTGACAAAAAGAAATCTAACTATGGGAGAGGGTCACACAATGCAGTATATATATGCATTACTGTTAAATCATGCACCTGAAACTCACTGGACTTTGTTAACCAGTGTCGCTAATAAATAAACAAACAAACAAATATTCATATCAAAGAAGTAAAAAATAAAATTAAATAAAAACCTTCGATGTTATATTCATCCACTGGAATATTATTCAGCTATGAAGAAAAACGAAGTGCAAAGTACAAATACATGCTACAACTTGGCTAAGCCTTAAAAACATTATGCTAAGTGAAAGAACTCAGTCACAGAGGATCACATATTGTATGATTTCATTTATATGAAAATTTCTAGAATAAGGAAATCTGTATAGACAGAAAGTAGATTATTTGTTGCCTGAGGTTTTAGGGGGAACTGGAGGTTGTCTACTAAGGGGAGTGGGATTTCTTTTTGGGGTAATAAAAATGTTCTAAAGATTGTGGCAATGGGTGGACAGCTCTATGATATGTTAAAATCCACTGAATTGCACAATTTAAATGGATAAATTATGTGACATGTAAATTATATCTCAATAAAACTATTTGAGAAAGAAGCTTTCATATCTGGCAAATATGGAATTGAGTCCTTAATATGCAATATACTTGGTATGTAAGAGACAAATGAGCTGTACAGGTAAATGCTAAAGGTAGGGTAGGCAGAGGATAAATGTCCTGTGTTGGTTTCTTAGGAAAAGATGAATCCCCTGTGTATGGTTTTTCAAGAATGGGTGAATAAAGAGAGAGAAGTAAGGGTGAGGGGTATTTTAGTCTGGGGAGCGGAGAAAGCAAAGTACAGCAATGAATAATAATAACAGTAAAAATTTCCCCTTATAGAGCACCTGCTATGCACCAGGTTCTGAGGTTGGCATTTCAACTTCCTTATCTTTTATTCTATAATTCTTCACGGTAGTTGTTATTATCTCTATTTTGTAAAAGAAGAAACCAAGGCTTAGAAGGAATAAATGATTCCCCCATGATTGCTCAGCTATTGAGTCCAGACACAGAATCCAAAATCCAGGTCTGTCTTCATCCAAAAATTGCAGTTTCCATTAACAATTTTTATAGTAATCATAGTAAATATTTGAATACGACTTGCTGTGTGCTAGGTATAGTTCTAACCTCTGTGTGTATGTTAGCTCATTTAAATTGCACTGGGGAATGCTAAGTAAAAAAAAATTGAAGTGTTAGGGCCAGATTGATAAAAAGAGATTTGACATAGGTTTTTAAAAAGAATGTCTCTAAGTCTCCTAAAATTGGAAAATCAGATAATACCATTATCTGTGTGTAAATTAGAATTTTCCTTGACAGAATATTATGAGAGTTATTTTTCTTTTGAGAGATAGCTGGTATGGCTAAAGAGAATTGAAATATTAGGCTCCCTGTAAATTATGTAAGTTAGCTAAAAGCCATTTTGCAATAGTTTTGAACTTTATAGCCAAAGGGCAATGCTAATGTTTATATCAAAAGCCATACTAATGTTTAGGTTTCAGATGGTAAGTATGCTTTGGCTCAAAAACGTGCTGTACATCAGAGATAATTTTTGATCAGTAATTCTCAGTCTGAAAAATATATTTTTTAAGTGTAGTCTCCTAAGTAGATAGCTTAAGCAGTTGAGATCCCCTCTTCCCACATTTCTCTTACTGGGTCATAGAATAAACTAAGCCAGGAGAATTGATTCACCAAGTTTTTAACAGCCTTGTGAGAAAAGGAACAGGGGAAAGCTAGCTTTGCTCTAATGAACAGGATGTTGGCAGTTCTATACACTATGAAAGGTCTAAGTCCTTATTATTAACTGGGGTACCATAGTGAATTTTGTAGCCTTTCAGTTAAGCTCATACTTTTAGTCTTAAAACCCTAACCTCTGGCTCTCTATAGGATAAGAAATAGAGGGGCTTATGTGTCAATATCACCCTGATAGTTATAAGCCACATCCATCCCTGTGAGGAAGAATGCCAGAACCTAAGTGAGTCTCCAACCTTGGAACCAGGGCTCTAGGATTTGATGCCACTTCTCTTTTTCTGTTGGGTCTCCACATCCAATATATAGTCCTCCATCCTTCTTTAAGTATCTGATCAAAGAAAACTGCTGACATGGTTAAGGAGGATTGAAATATTATGCTGTCTATAAATTACTGAAGTTAGCCAAGAAACTATTTTGCAAAATTTGAACTTTATCTTATATCCAAAGGGCAATCGTTGAAGTTTTATGAATATGTGACTGTCATGATATGTTCTAGAAATGTGGATCTCTGTTTTGTGGGAATAATAAATTGAAAGAGATACTGGAGAAGAAAGGCAGAAATACTCCTGCTGAGGTATTATTTCAATGTTCCTAGCTTGAGGGAGCATGTCTCAGAGCCTGGATGCTAGTAGCGAACATGGAAAAAAAGGGCAGAATATGAAATAATTAGAAGGATGAACTAGTAGCAGGACTTACTGGGGAGAGCCTGATGAGAAAAAAAGTATCAAAGATGACTTTGAAATTTAGAACCTAAGAAACCATCCTTCTATTCCCCCCTCAAAATAACCCAGAGGAGCAACAGCTTAACTTGGCGTATGATGTTTCCTAAGGGGTGAAGATATTGACAAGTAAACTTAATTCTTCTGAATTCTAACATTAAAGTAAGCAGGCTTCGGAAGCATGTGCAGTGTCCTGGTCTGTAGCCACAAGAGTCCTGTGCTGTGGTTTTTCTATTTAAACTATCGTTGTAAAATGTTTTGAATGGTTAGAACATTCAGAGAATGATAGATCCATCTCAGGAGCTAAGTTCCTTGTCTATATCATAATCCATTTGACTGCACTTTCTGAAAGTGGTGATGAAAAAATGCTCATTGCAAAATTTCTAGAAACACATATTACCTCTCACTCCTGTCTGAGTGAGGAGGAATTAGTTACCTTTGCCAATTCTCTAACTCTCTGGGGCCATAGAGAAAAAGAGAAGCAGTTACTTTTACTTGTCTTTGCTTAAAACTAGATGGGTTTAAGTTTGCCTAGTTGTATTTAACTACTCACACTGTCCTAGACTCCTTTTAGAAACAATGTGATATCTCTTTTTTTTTCTCTCCTTTAGAATTTATTGCAAGCCCTAAACTTCATTACTTTGTCCTATCCATCTAAGAAACAAATGATTTTCTCCTTTTCTTTCTTTCTTGTCAACTATAATAGAAGAAAAAGTATTAATTTCAACATACTTTCCCTGAATGGTTGATGTCCTTGCATTTTCCTACTTTTAAAAAGGCACTCCCCCCATTTTTAATGTCGTTTTGTGATATTTGTAATTTTATGACATTGAATTGGATACTATGTCATATAAATATCAAATCTTGTAGAAAGAAGGAAATGAGGTCTCACTTAGGAATTTACAGTTAGATGAAATGGAAAGCTTTTAGAAGAAAAGACTGGGAAAAATATATACATGAAAAACATTAGTATCAGAAGTGAGGGGACAAAGAAAGTAACTATTTTACATGGGGAAGGGAATATACATGTTTTTATGGCACCCAAAATGTAAGACCTCCAGGTTACCTGGTACAAAGGATCATTCTTGGATGAGAACACCTATCCACTTCTATGATGTAAGTTAAGGAGCACCACAATGCCAAAAGGAGCTACTGCCCTTTCCTACTGACTCTAGTATTGTTATCTCCACCCTATTCATGCCTGATGATACTGAAGTGGGTTTGGCTACTTTGGTGATCCAGATTCCTTGAAGTCAGGATACTAAAAGTTCAGGTTTGACCATGGGTATAGGTGTCTGAAGTGTAGAAGTTACTAGAATTTAAAGGTCAAAAAATTTATAGGATAGGCTGTTTGATGGGTGGACTCTGGGGCCACCTAAAAGGATGACATGATTTTGAAGGAAAGGCTGAGCCAGATGTCAAAGTTTTTAATATAGAGGAAGTTATACTCAAAAAATCAGTTAACAGTGAGTATGAGGAAGAGATGGTTTTATGAGAAGAGAGATTTGATGACATGAATTGTAAAATGAGGGAACAAAGAGTTAAGGTTCTCCTGACTTCTTTTTAGGAATTGGTTCATGTGATTGTGAAGACCAGCAAGTCTCAAATCTGTAGGGCAGGCTGGCAGGCTGGAAACTCAGACAGGAGTTGATGTTCTTATATTGAGGCAGAATTTCTTCTTTTCTAGGAACCTTGTTTTTGCTCCTAAGGCCTTGAACTGATCGGATAATTTCCACCCAAATTTCAAGGGTAATCTCCTTCACTTAAAGTCAACTGATTGTATATGTTAACCACATCTACAAAATACCTTCACAGCAACACCTACATTAGTGTTTGATTAAATAAGTGGGTAATAGCCTAACAAAGTTGACACAAAATAACTATCATGGTGAGGATGGAAAAAAAAAGATTAGAAATAAGAAAAAGCTGACTATCTCTGAGCATTTTTCATTCTTTTAGTAATCTTTAGCCAAACATATATTTTACTCCATTATATACTTTCCATCTATTAAAATCTGATTAGCCCTTTTCCCATTAATTCTTCCAAGAGGGATTTATTTCTTGAATTCAAGGATAGTTCAAAATTCAAAAATTAATCAATGTGATAGCCCACATTAACAGAATGAAGGATAAAAATCACATATCTTAACAGATGCAGTAAAAACACTTGATAAATTTAACATCATTTTATGAAAAAAAGCTCAATAAACTAGAACTAGAAGGAATTACCTCAACATAATAAAGACCATATATGAAAAGCTCACAGTTAATATCATACTCAGTGATGGTAAACTGAAAATATTTTTTTTCCTCTAAGTTCAGGAACAAGGAAAGAATTCTCATTCTTACAACTTCTATTCAAATAGTACTGAAAGTCTTAGCCAGAGCAAGTATGTAGAAAAAGAAATAAAGGGTGGCAAAATTGAAAAAAAAAAGGTGAAATAAAATCATCTCTGTTCACAGATGATATAATCAATCTTATATGTAGAAAACCTTCAAAACATCACAAAAACTTAGAAATAATAAACTAATTCAGGAATATTGCAATTTACAAAATCAACATACAAAGATCAATTGCATTTCATACACTAATAAAAAGAAAAAAAATAGATAATTCTATTTATAATAGCAAAATAAAAGGGCAGGGAGGAAGGAGGAAGGTGGTTCAGACAGCAGTATAGCAAGATCCAGAACACACCTCCTCCCTTGGGCACATCAAAGTTATAGTTACATATGGAATAATTTTCTCTGAAAAAAGAACTAACGTCTGAATGAACAACATCTCCACAACAAAGTATAAAAGGGCCACATGGAGCCTGGTAGGAGAGGCAGAGACATGGTCTTGCCTCCCAGGCTCAACAACCACAGTTAGGAGATCTAAAAATATAGACCTTTTCCCTGAGGAGTGAGGGGTTATACCCTATAACAGGTACCCCAACCCTTGGGTCTGACACCAGAGTGACAAGCCTCCAAAATGTCTGGCTCTGAAAATCAGTTACACCCAGGAGAACCAAAGAACATTTTAAAGGGCTCACACACAGACTCTCTTGCCCCAGGACCCAGTGCAAAAGCAGCCATTTGAAAAGAGCCTAGACCATAAGCGACATAGGCCCAATTACTAATCTTAAAGCATCTGCTGGAGAGGCGAGAACCTCCTGGGAATCTCTCTTGGGATGGAGGCACTGATGGGTGCCATTTTTGCAATCTCATTCTACCTAATGAGTCCCATTGGTGTTAGGAATTGTTGGCACTCTCCATCTAAATTGCAAGTGTTGGTGGGTATGCCCCACTCACTCCTGCACTGCAGCTATATCCTAGCTGGCTAGGTGAGCTCCACAGCTGAGCCTCAGTAAATTGGGCAAGAACTCTGTTTGCCCACATGCCCCAGCTGTGCTGCAGCTGTGCCCCAGCTTACCCAGCTAGTGCTATAGCCACACCATAGCCCACCAAAAACATAAAATATAGGAGAGGTAGTACAAATGTATAGTTGGAATATTTTCAAATTTAAGTTGCTATGGACTGAAAACAGACTGATATATACATAAAATGTTATATGTGAACCTCAAGGCAACACACAGCAAAAACTTTATTTCACAAAAGAAAGTGAAAAAGAAAGCTAAACATAACACTAAAGCAAGTCATAAAACCACAAAAGAAGAGAAAAAGAGAACAAGACAGGAACAGAGAGGAACTACAAAAACAGCCAGAAAACAATGAACAAAATGGCAATGAGTGCATATCTATCAATAATTACTTTGAATATAAGTGGACTGAATTGCCCAACCAGAAGACAAAGAGTGACTGAATGTTAAAACACAAACACACACACACACACACACACACACACACACACACACACACAAGACTCATCTATATGCTGCTTACTCACTTTAGAAGTAAGGACACACAGAGAATGAAAGTGAAGGGATGGAGAAAGATATTCCTTGCAAGTTTGAAATGAAAAGAAAGCTGGTGTAGCTGTACTTATATTAGACAAATAGATTTTAAAACTAAGACTGTAAAAAAGACAAAGAAGAGTATTACATAATGATAAAGGGATCAATCCAGCAAGAAGAGATAACATGTGTAATATATATGCATCCAACAAAGGAACACCAAAATATATAAAGCAACTATTACAGACCTAAAATGGAAGAATTGACAGCATACAATAATAGAAAGGGACTTTATCACCCCACTTACATCAATGGCTAGATCATCCAGATAGAGAATAGATAATGAAGCAATGGCCTTAAAAGACATATTAGATCAGATTATCTTAATAGATGTATACATTCCACTCAATACACATTTTTTGTAGAAATAGATAAGTTTATTTTAAAATTAAATGGAAAGTCACAAGCACTAGAATAGCTAAAATAATCTAGAAAAAGAAAATTAAAGTGGAAAGAATCACTCTACCCTATTGAAGTTTTAATATATAGCTATGATCATCAAGATAGTGTTGTATTAGTGGAGGGATAGACACATAGGTCAATGGAACAGAAGAGAGTCCCCAGGAATAGACTCCCATATATAATTTGAAAACAATTCGAAGGAGAAAGGATAGCCTTTTCGACAAATGGTGCTGGAGCATTTAGACATCCATAGACAAAAAAGAACCTTGACTCAAACTTCACACCTTACACAAAAATTAACTCCAAATGTATCAGATTTAAATATAAAGGGTAAAACTATATATTTTTAGAAACAAACACAGGAAAAAAATCTTTGGGATATAAGGCTAGGCAAAGACTTCTTAGAATTGAAGCCAAAAATATGATTCAGAAAAGGAAAAATTGATAAATTAAATTTCATCAAGATAAAATGTTTTCTCTGTGACAAAGCATGTAAAGAGGATAAAAAGGTAAGCTAAAGAGTGGGAGAAAGTATCTGTAAACCACACATCTGAAAAAGGACTAGTATCCAGACTATATAAAAAACTGTCAAAACACAATAGTAAAAAATGATCAAATTAGAAAATGAGCAAAAGACGAGCAAACATTTCACCAAAGAAGATATATACAGGTGGCAAATACACATAGGAAAGATGTTCAACTTCATTAGCCATTAAAGAAATTAAAACCAAAATGTGATATCACTACATCATATCAGAATGGCTAAAATAAAAAATAGTGACACCACCCAATGGTGGCAGGCATGGGAAGAAACTGGATTTGTCATATATGCCTAGTGGAAATGTAAAATGGTACAGCCAATCTGGAAAACTGTTTGGCAGTTCCATAACAAACTAAACATACATGTAACATACAATTCAAAAATTGTACTCTTGGGCATTTATCCAGAGAAATGGAAGTTTATTTTTACACAAAAACCTGTGTGCAAATGTTCATAATAGCTTTATGAACTGGAAACAACCCCAATGTCCTTCAACAGGTGAATGGTTAAAACAACTGTGGTGCATATATATTATGGAATACTACTCATCAATAAAAGGAATGAAATATTCATACGTGCAACATCTTGGATAGATCTCCAGATAATTCTGCTGAGTGAAAAAAAGCCAATCTCTAAAGGTTACATATACTGTATCATTTCATTTAAGTAACATTCTTGAAATCACAAAGGAATAGAGAAAAGATTAGTAGTTGCCAGCTGTTAGAAACTAGGACAGAGGATGGAGGGGGGAGAAGGGGGGACAGTAGTAAAACAGTAACATGAGGTATCCTTGTGGTGATTGAACTATTCTGCATCTTGACTGGCAGTGGATACATGAATCTACACATGTGATAAAGTTGCATAGAGCTAAATACATATATACATATATATGCATATATAGATATATTCATAAATGAGTACATGTAAAACTAACAAAATCTAAATAAAACAAATAGATTCTATCAATATCAGTATCCTGATTGTAATATGGTACTATGGTTATGCGAGATGTTGCCATTGGGGGAAGGAAGCTGGGTGAAGAGTATACACAATATTTCTATATTATTTTTTATAACTTTATTTGAATAAAATGTTTAATAATGAGGAAAAGATTGGGTACAATTATATGACATTAGAAATAAAAATGGGACAAAACATCAGAGATTAAATGCATTCGAGATTTAAAAAGATAAGAGATTTTTGTGATCAACTTTAGGCTCATATGCTTGAAAATTTAGATAAAATGGACAGCTCCCTAAGAAAAAATAACATTAAAACTGATTAAACAGAAAACTTGAATAAACAAAATAAATAAAGAATCTGAGTCAGTAGCTAAAGATTTATTCTCACAGCAGCTCAAAACTTTAGGCCTAAATGATTTTATGGATGAATTCTACCAAACATTCAAGGAACATAGAATTTCAATCTTCTGTAGACTCTACAGACAATAGAAAATGAGGAAATATTCAACTATTTTATTGAGGCTAATGTAATCTTACTATAAAAAATAGACATAGATATTTTAAGAAAGAAAAATTGAGGGCCAGCCTCATTAATTAATACAAAATGCAAACATCCTAAATAAAATGTTATCAATAGTATTTAAAATGTTTGCATTTTTTAAATTTATTTTTATTAGTTTCAAGTATATAGTACATTGTTTGGACATTTATATGGTTTATAAAATGACCCCCTAATTGCTCTTCTCTCTCTGGTTTTCCACCTAGCCAATATGTTAATGCTAACTGCATTCCCTATGCCATGCTCCCCATCCCTGTGACCATTATCAACTACTAATTTCTACTTCTTTAACCTTTCACCCCATTCTCCCGGCCCCCAAATTCCCTCCCCTCTGTCCATCACCAAATTGTCCACTATGTTTGTGAGTCTGTTTTTGGTTACTTTGGTTTTTTGTTCTTTAGATTCCACATATAAATGAAATCATATGGTATTTATCTTCCTCAGTCTTATTTCACTCAGTGTAATAGCCTCTAGGTCCATCCATGTCATTGCAAATGGTAAGGTTTCACTTTTTTAATGGCTGAGTAATATTCCATTGTATATATGAATTATAACTTCTTTATCCAATTGTCTGTTGATGGACATTTAGGTTGCTTCCATATCTTGGCTATTGTAAATTGTGCTGCCATGAATATTGGGGTGCATAGATCTTTACAAGCTATTGTTTTGAAGTGCAATTGCTGGGTCAAAAGGTATGTCCATTTTTAATTTTTTTGAGAAAACTCCATACTGTTTTCCATAGCAACTATACCAGTTTGCAGTCCCATATCCTCACCAACACTTGTTTTTTGATTTATTGATGATAGCCATTCTGACAGGTGTGAAGTGATACCTCATTGTGGTTTTAATTTGCATCTTTTGATGATTAGTGACCTTGAGCATCTTTTTCATATGTCATCTGTACTTGGTCATCTGTACTTCCTCTTTGGAGAAGTATCTGTTCAGCTCTTCTGCCCATTTTTTAATAGGATTGTTTTGTTGTTGTTGTTGTTGTTGTTGTTGTTGTTGTTGTTGAGTTATATTAGTTCTTTATAAATTTTGGATGTTAATCCCTTATTAGATGTGTCTTTTGTGAACATCTCCCAATCAGTAGGTTGTCTTTTTGTTTTGTTGATGGTTTCCTTCGCTGTACAAAAACTTTTTAGTTCGATGTAGTCCCATTTGTTTATTTTTTCTTTTGTTTCCCTTGCCTGGGGAGATATATCCAAAAAGAAGTTACTGTTAGTAATATCAGAGAGTTTACTACCTGTATTTTCTCCTAGTAATTTTATGGTTTTGGGTCTTATTTTTAAGTCTTTAATTCATTTTGAGTCTATTCTTATACATGGTGTAAGAAAATGGTTCAGCTTTTTTTTTTTTTTGCATGTATCTGTCCAGTTTTCCCAACACTATTTATTAAAGAGACTCTTTAGCCCATTTTATATTCTTACCTCCTTTGTCATACATATATCAAGTGAGCGTATAGGCGTGGATTTATTTCTGGGCTCTCTATTTTGTTCCATTGATCAATGTATCTGTTTTTATGCCAGTACCAAGCTGTTTTGATTACTGTAGCCTTGGTAGTATAGTTTGATGCCAGGTAGTGTGATACCTCCAACTTTGTTCTTCTTTCTCAAGGATGCCTTGGGTATTTGGGGTCTTTTATGGTTTCATATTAATTTTAGGATTATTTGTTCTAGCTCTCTGAAAAATGCCATTGGTATTTTGATAGGGATTGCATTGAATCTATAGATTGCTTTGGGTAGTATGGCCATTTTAATGATGTCGATTCTTCCTACTCATGAGCACAGTATTTGATTCCATTTATTTGTACCTTCTTCAATTTCTTTTTTCAATGTCTTATAATTTTCTGAAAACAGATCTTTTATCTCCTTGGTTAATTTGATTCCCAGGTATTTTATAGTTTTCGATGCAATTGTAAATGGGAATGTTCTCTTCATTTCTCTTTCTGAAAGTTCATCATTGATGCATAAAAATGTCATTGACTTCTGGATATTTATTTTGTAACCTGCTACTTTTGAATTCATTGATCAGTTTTAACAGTTTTGTGGTGGAATCTTTAGGGTTCTCTCTATATAGAATCATTTCACCGGCAAATAATGAAAGTTTTTACTTCCTTTTCCAATTCGGATACCTTTTATTTCTCTTTTTATTGCTGTGGCTAAGACTTCCAATACAATGCTGAAGAGAATGGTGAAAATGGGCATCCTTGTCTTGTTCCTGATCTTAAGGAAAACACTTTTAGCCTTTCCCCATTGAGAATGATATTAGCTGTAGGTTTGTCATGTATGGCCTTTATTATGTTGAGGTATGTTCCCTCTATTCCACTTTGCTGAGAGTTTTTTTTTATCATAAATGAATGCTGGATTTTGTCAGATGCTTTTCCTGCATCTGTTGATATGAGCATATGGTTTTTATCTTTCGATTTGTTAATGTGGTATACCATATTAATTGATTTGTGGATATTGTACCAACCTTACAGCCTAGGAATAAATCCACCTTGATCGTGGTGTATGATATTTTTAATGTATTGCTAAATTTGGTTTGCTAATATTTTGTTGAGAATTTCTGCATCGATATTCATGAGAGATATCGGCCTATAGTTTTCTTTTTTTGTAATGCCTTTGTCTGGTTTTGGAATCAAGATAATGGTGGCCTCATAAAAGGAGTTAGGGAGACTTCCCTCTTCTTGAAATTTTTGGAATAGTTTGAGAAGAATCTTTGAATGTTTGGTAAAATTAGCCTATGAAGCCATCTGGTCTAGGACTTTTATTTTGAGGGAGATTTTTTGATTACTGATTTTATTTCATTGGTGGTAATCGGTAGGTTCAGATGTTCTGTTTCTTCTTGACACAATCTTGGGAAATTGTGTGTTTCTAGGAATGTGTCCATTTCTTCGAGATTGTCCAATTTGTTGGCATATAATTGCTTGCCATATTTTGTTATGATCCTTTGTATTTTTGTGGAGTCCATGGTTATTTCTCCTCTTTCATTTCTGATTTTATTTGCATCCTCTCTCTTTTTCTCCTTGATGAATCTGGTTAAGAGTCTGTCAATTTTGTTTGTCCTTTCAGAGAATCAGCTCTTGGTTTCATTAATCTTTTGTATTGTTTTTCTAGACTCTATTTTATTTATTTCTAGGATGTTTGCATTTTAATGTCTTAAAATATGTAACACAACCAGGTTAGGTTTAACTCAAGCATAAAAGTGTAACCAGTCAATTGAATAAGTAAAACTCACAGGGTATAATCAAAAAACAACTTTGATTCCCCAATTGACAATTTAAGTCCACTCTGTGGGATTAGATCTTTTCTCTCCAATTGAAATGAATATTAAAGGTTAATATTTCTTTAAAGTTATATCTTCCTTCATCTTTCATCTTAGGCCCATTGTAGGCTGAGGAGCTGAATTGAGAAAGGGGATGTAGCCACTATCTTCTCACTCTCACTTTCAGAGTGCTTCTAACCCTTCTCTGCTACATTGCTTATGAGGGTTTGTGATCATTCTAGAATTGCACCAGAGGAGTTGGTAGGCGAAGAGAGAAAGAATCTATTCTTTCTTGATTGAGATTTCCATGAACAAGCATCAACATTTCCTGAGCCTAACTGATGTTTAAAACCAATTTGTTTTCTTATGGGGTACTGTTACAGGCTTTTTTGAGACCTTCCTGTCCTTCATATTCTTAGGAAGAGTCAACAACACATGTACTGTGTCTCCTGAGATTTGGGTGACAACATATCAAACCACCAAATGGTTCCACTGAAGCTTTTTTCCCTAGGCTTAAGGTGAATATGAGTCCTGCTCCCAAGTCCTTCCACTTGGAGAAATTTGGATACACAAACTGCTTACAGATTTCTTCCAATTCCTCTCCCAATTTATAGGCCTTTTCTTGACCTCTCCAGCTTCTTTTAGATGCAGAGATTGGTGGTCAGCTAAGGGTCATAAAACCAGTTTGCAACTGGCTTCTTTACAAGACCATCATGGTGGTCTCACACCTCACATTGGAATGTGTTGTTTATTGCCTTGGGGCCTCAGCCAAAACTGCGACTGAAATAGTTTCATCTTAAAATCCTGTTTCACAAGGTTGGCTTACCATTAGGAAAATCCATTAATGTAATTCAACACATAAACAAAGGGAAAAAAATGTATTATATTCTCAATAGAAGCAGAAAAATCATTTGATAAAATTCAATGTTCATTTATGACTTAGAAATCTCTTACAAGCTAGCAATACAAAAGGATTTTTAAAATTGATTAAGAGTACATATCAAAAACTTCCATAGTAAACATCATACTTCACGGTTGAATGCTAGCAGCCACATTTTTAAAATAAGGAACAAGACAAAGATACCCTTATCTTTACTTCATTTCAACATTTCACTGGAGATTCTATTCAGCATGGTAAAAAGAATAAAATTTACTAAAATAGGAAAGTAAAGACTAAAACTTCCACTGTATATAGAATATGTAATTGTCTAAACAGAGATCCAAGAAAATCTATAGAAAAATGATTGGAATTGGTAAGAAAGTTCAGCAAAATTACTAAAGATAAGATCAATATGTTAAAATCTATTGTATTTCTATTGTCAGTAACAAAGTTAGAAAATGTAATTTTTTAAAAAGTGCCATTTTCAATAGCAATCTGAAAAGATACTCAGTAATAGATCTAATAAAAGATATATATGACATTTATGGAGAAAATTATAAACTGTTATTATAAGATTTTAAAGAAAACCCAAGGAAAATGGGAGAAACACTATGTTTATGGAGAAGGCTCAATGATCATAAATACAATAATTGTCCCAAAATCTATTTAAGAATTCGGCACAATCCCAGTCAAAAGACATTCATGGGAATAATAAACCCAAGTTTTAGGGTGGGAGAAATGTGAGAAGGGACATATAAGAACTTCCATTGTTTTTATAATATCTTATTTCTTAATCTAGGTAGTTGATACACAGGTGTTCATTATATTCTTTTCTTTTATTTATATTTCTGAAACATTAAGTTTAGGGGAAAAGTGCTGAGTACACAACTTTGGCATTGTACTGGTACCTACAAACCAGTCTCATAAAGTAACTGCTAATTTGGTAAAGATTCTTGTTTACATGCATTTGCACACTGAATTCTATATCCATAACTCCTGTGTAACTCAAAGTAGGTAAATTATGCTCCTAAACGCTCAGTTTCCACATCTATGAAATATAGTTTTCATAAGCAACTTACATTTTTTTTAATGTTAAATAAGAAAATAAAGTATGCTCTTAGTAAATTTAGTTTATTTTCCTATAAGGGGAGATTATCAATCTGGGTCAGATGGTGAAGCATCTGGGAAACACAGTGCCTTTTGAGAAACACCATGAAATTCTGACATATACAACTCAATCTTGTAAACTAGGAGAAGTTTTACTCAAAGTAGCATATGTTTGCAATATACAACCACAACCAACATGTGAATAAAAAAGTCTAAATTACTTCACTAGTCTGCATTTGCTGCCACTTCAATAATTTTCTTATCTGCTAGATCTCCCAGCAGCCAGTGTGAGATAATTTATAGATGGAGTTATCAGATTGAAAAATTCCCATCTATTAGTCTAACTTTTCTCCCCTGTGATTTGAAGAAAGAGCACCAATCTTGGAGTCCACTTGAAAAACCCTCACTTAGTCTTATGTGGAAAAAATCTCTGGGGTGCAAAGCAAACAGAAAATTGAAGAGGAAATCCTAGTGGCTTTGCACAGCAGAATGAAAACATCTTTAAAAACTCCTATCAGTTTAATCAGCATGACAAATCTTTCTTTAAAAGATTTCTGACTTATTGGTGAAAACTTCTTTATTATCAGGTACTAGGTCAAACAGTCCTTCATTTAAACATGGAACTGCTGTTTTACAATCCAAATCAGATATTGTTTAAAATACTCAAATCTGATAAACTAAATTTGAAATAATATATCCACAGAACTCGTTCAAATAGTGTGTTGTATCAAATGGGAGTCAGAAAAACAGCTCCTTAAAGTAGGAGTGCCTAGGCATTCTAGACTTTGTTGTGTATATATTTTAATTAATCTACAAAGATCCTTGTAAATGAAGCCTTGTTGGTGCCTAGACACTCCCATTATGACCTGAGATTAATCTACCACTCAAAGAAAATATACATTCCCATCCACTTTTCCTCCGTGGATCGACCAGGTCCTATTAAGACAAGAACAGTTAGTCCAGTTTTCCAAGGTTGTTTAGGAAGTTATTGATTAATTCAACAGTATTTACTGAGGACCTATTAGGTTAAATCACTGTTCTAGATGCTGAAGATACAGTAGTGAACAAAATAAAGATAATGGATGTGTAATGTTAGTGATAAGTAGTATGAAAAGGAAATTATCAGTGCATGAGAAGAGAATTATGGGTGATGCCACCACCTAAGATAGTCAGGTCAAGGAAGACCTCAATGAAAAAAGGACATTTGAGCAGAAACCTAAATGAAGTGAGTGAGTTTTGCGATGATATTGGGGAAGACTGTCCCTGAGAAAGGAGGGAATGTCAAGTACAAAAGCCCTGAGATAGGAACATATTTGTTGTGCTAGAGAGAGAGCAGAATTCCAGTGCGTGGTTTGAGTTTAATGAAAAAGAGACATAGTGGCAGGAAATGAGGTCAGAGAAATAGCCAGAAGTCATAAAGTGAAGGGCTTTGTAGATCACAGAAAGACTAGATTCTATTCAAAGTGTTTGGGAAACCACTGCAAGGTTTTGAACATGGGAATGACATACACTGACACATTTTTATAAGGATCATCCTGGAAATTCTAGGAGAATGAACTGTAGAGAGAAAAGAGCGAAAAGTGGGAGACAAGCTGGGAGGCTACTGCAGGTATCCAGGTGAGAGGTCATGGTGGCTGGTACCTAGAGTGTATCAGTGGCAGTGGTAAGATGAGTGAGTACCTGTCTTCGTCTGTCCAGGCTGATATAACAGAATACCATAGACTGGTGGCTTATAAACAACAAAAAAATTATTTTTCACAGTTCTGAAGGCTGGGAAGTCCAAGATCAAGGTACTGGCAGATTTGGTGTCTGGTAAAGGTCCACTTCCTGTTTCATAAACAGCTGTCTTCTCACTCTGTCCTCACATGATAGAAGGGGCAAGGGACCTCTCTGGGGTCTCTTTTATGAGAGCACTAATCCCATTCATGAAGGTTCCACCCTGTGACCTAATTATCTTCCAAAGGCCCCACAACCTAATACCATCACAATAGGAGTTAGGATTTTAATATATGAATTTTGCAGGGACACAAACATTCTGTCTATAGTGGTGCCACTTACTGAGATGGGAAACATTTGCTGGGATGGAAAACAATGGAGAAGGAGAGGTTTGGGGGAAGGAAAGAATCTAGGGTTCATTTTTTTAATATGTTAATTTTGAGATCTCTATTAGAAATCCAAGAACAAGCAATAGATATGAAACTGGGATTCAGAAAAAGGTTGGAGATGGATACATTTGAGAGATATCAGCTTATAGGTTGTATTTAAAGCACTTAAATAATCTATAAAGAGTGTAGAGAGGGAAGAGGTGTATGATGATTCACTCTGGGAATTATGATATATAGAAATATGGAATGAGAAAACAGTAAAGGAGACTCAGAAGAGGCAGCCATCAAGGAAAGCAAAAACATTCCTGGAAGCCAAGTGAATTAAGTGTTTCATGAACGAGAGAATGATCAAGTTTATTAAATGATTCTAAGAGTTCAAGGAATATTAAGGGTAAATCAAGGATGGACATTAGATTCGGCATTGTGAAGGGGACCTAAAGAGGCAGATTTCAGTGGTGTGTCGATGACAAAACCATGTATAGTAGATTCAAGGAACAATTGGAAGGAAAGAAGTGAAGGTATATAGGCAACATGGAGTGAAGAAATGATGAAGCAATGTTGAAACAAGGGAGATTTTTATGGTTAGATTGATGACAACATCTCTGTGTGATGATGAAAATGACAGCAAAATAGATGCTGCAGGAGAAAAGAGGTACAGTTACAGAGGCATTTTCTTGAGGTGGTGAGAAGAGTATGGGTGACAATATATAAAGATAAAAGCCATTCAGTGTATCAGTTGCAACTAGAGAGAAGGCAAAGTATGCAGGTACAGATGCAATGAGATTGGAAGATGTGGTGGTGAAGAATGTGACGATTATAACTCTTTCTGATTTCTGATTGATTTTCCAGTGAAATAAGGAGTAAAGTCATTAGAAAAAAGTGAGGAGTTAGGGGAAAGGTGTTGGAGTTTTGAGGCAGGAAGCAATGGTGTGATATGGTCATGTTAGACAATGGGAGAATGATTTGACCTTAGGGAACTATAATTGGACTGCCAGGAAGCACTGAAGGTCACCATGTGGCTCATGGTCATAAGTCTAAAATGAGCTCCACTGCATACCTTTTTTCTCCAATTAATTCAGAAACTGAAGTTCAGGCATGCAATAGGTGTCAAGATGGAATTAAACCAAGGTTGAGTTTTCGTCTATGACTTCAAGCTGTCCTGGTTCAATTCATGATATTTCTCTTGAAGCCGCATAAGAAGCAATGCAGTAGGTGGACTAGAAGTTCAGTGATTTGGGAAAGGTGTGGCTATAAATAAATCTGGGGAGATAAACAAAGATACTTCCAAGGAAGACAAAACATTTCATTCATTTCTCATGCTTTTTCATGTGAATCAGTCTTTCACTCGTGCTTTTTCATGTGAATCAATCTTTCGATAACTCTCAAGTTTTGTGACGGATCTTGATTACTGGTATTTATTTCCAATTCCTTCATCATTCAGTAAACTATCCCACACATAGCAAGAGCAAGAGGCGGCATAATACAATAATACATCTGGATATGGGCTTAACTATGTGAAAAGAGAGAAGCTAATGGCAAGAGAACTCAGGATCACCCAACAATCCATGAGGTCTTTGGCTATTCTATAAGACACTTCTCCTTTTCCTTTTCAGGCAGAACATAATTTTATATAGTAAGAAAAGGAAGGCCCATCAAAGAAATGTAATTGTACAAATGGATGCCAACAGAGTTTTATGGATGTGGAGAGTGGCATTTGAAGAACTTTTACCTTGTTATCTATTTTTCAAGAGGTTAGTTTGGGAACATTTTCTAAGACAATTTTTAAACAAAATTCAATTCAATAGAAAGTCTTCCCTGTGGAAACATAAAGAAACTTTCTGTCTCTATCTGTGGGCTGTGTGTGTGTGTGTGTGTGTGTGTGTGTGAAAGAGAGACAAAGAGAGACAGAGACAGAAACAGAGATTGATTGATTAATTGATTGATTGATTGCAGGCATGGACTCCTGCAAAGGCAGCTGCTCGAAGTAGCTTGTGTGGTGTATGACTCTGCAAACTGCCCCACATACCCAGCACAGTTCTCTGTGACTTCTTCAGAAAACGCCCTGTGTGTGATCGGCTTTTTTCATACTCTGCACATTGGCAGCTGTTTTGCACACTGGCAGCTGTTTTGTTGAGTCTTGTAATTATACAAATAATGACAGCAGCCTAAACAGCTTCCCATGTTTTCCAGTTCTTTTTTTCATGAAAATGGGCAAGCATTTTCAATAATCATATGTAGAATCTATGCTCTTAATGTAGATTTTTGGGGTCTAGATTATAAGGAACCATGTCATGAATGGACCTTAGAAACCACATTAATGAGCTTTGACCTTATTCTAAAAATAACAGTAAGAGGGCAAGTAATGAAAGTCTTTTTTATTTTTGGCTTAAAGCAACATCGATCTTTATTATTCATGAATATATGAATTGATCAGGTTATCATCCTGGTCTTACTTGGACTCAGCTTCTGATGTGGCATTCTGCTGGAAGGTTGGCTAAACAGGTAGGTCTGAGATGCCTTGGTGGTATGCTTGGCAGTTGGTACTGGCCTCTTACCCTTCACATGTGCTCTCATCCTCTAGTAGGCTAAACTGGTTTCCTGATGTGGTAACCTCAGGGAGGTGTCCATGATGGCGAAGGTGCAAGCTGCATGACCTCTAAGGCCTAGGCAAAAAAGTCACTTCTGCCACATTCTATTGGTCAAAACAAGACCCAAGTCCAGCCCAGATATAAGAGGGTGGAGAAATAGACCGAATCTCTGGGTGGGGAGAACAACAAAGTCACATTGCAAAGAGGCAAGCATACTGCAATGAGAGGACTTCGTGACCATGAAAAAAATTGACCACACCAAAAAATACTACTGGGATCCCAAAAAACCCACTTTGGGAAATTTTATTCTAGGCTAAGTGACTATTCCCTTTTAAAAAGTTTTTCTCACAATAGAGTACATACATATGATTGTTTGATTTCATTTTATAATCATATTGTAGTTTTAGGTCACTTTCACTGGAGTTAACAGTGTTATTTAATTTAGTTATTATCTTATTTTACTAATTGCAAATGCTTTTCTGGGATAATGGCAATATTTCCTTGCATATTTTATATACTGAGAACAAAAAAAAAGTTAAAGTTAAAAAAAAAGTTCTTATATGTTTTAAAGACAAAACTGAATTTATTATATTTGCTGGGCAAGAAAGAACTGCACTTGTAAACAGTCTCACCAGTGTATGAGTTGATCTTACATATACTGGGTAAATGAACAGGGTTTTGACTACTTCTAATAGAAGTGGAAAGAGTCTGACTGGCTCTAGCAGAGAAAAATTAGAATTTCATTGCTCCCAAGTTAAAGTGGGGTGGCATTACCATGCTCAGCATTCTGATTTATCCCTGCCTACAGCTTGTTCATTCTGCTCTTGTAGTCCCTTGTACAGTTTTATTTATTTATTTTTCAATTACAGTTGGCATACAATTTTATATTTGTTTCAGGTATACAACACAATTAGACATTCATATAATTTACGAAGCGATAGCTCCAATAAATCCAGTACCCATCTGACACCATACATAGTTATTAACAATATAAATGGCTATATTTCCCATGCTGTGCTCTACATTCCCATGACTATTTTGTAACTACCAGTTTGTACCTCCTAATACTCTTTTCCTTTTTCACTTATCTCCACAACCCCCTCTTCCCCGATTCAGCAACCATTAAAATGCTCTCTGTATTTATGAGCTTGTTTCTGGGGTTTTCGTTTATTTATTTTGTTCTTTAGATTCCATATATAAGTGAAATCATATAGCATTTGTCTTTCTTTGTCTAACTTACTCCACTCAGCACAATACCCACAGATGGCAAGATTTCATTCTCTTTTATGGCTGAGTAATATTCCATTGTATATATACCACCTCTTCTTTATCCATTCATCCATCAATGGACACCAAATGCCACCATATTTGGCTATTGTAAATAATGTTGCAATGAATATAGGGATACAAATATTCCTTCAAAGTAGTGATTTACATTTCTTCGGAAAATACCCAGAAGTGGGATTACTGGGTGCTTCTTTGTCTCTTGTTATAATCTTTGTTTTAAAGTCTATTTTGTCTGGTAGAAATACTGCTACCCTAACTTTTTTTTTTCATTTCCATTTTCATGAAATATTTTTTTTCCATCCCTTTACTTTCAGTCTGTGTATGCCTTTCATCTGAAGTGAGTCTCTTATAACAGCATATGAAGTGTCTTGTTTTCTTATCTATTCAGCCACCTTATATCTTTTGAATAAAGCATTTAATTCATTTACATTAAAGTAATTGTTAATAGATATGTAGTTATCGCCATTTTATTATTCATATTTTCTATCTTCCTCTACCTCGCCTTTTCTTCTTTCCTTTTCTTCTCTTTTAACATTTCTTGTAATACTGGTTTGGCGGTGATGAACTCCTTTAGCTTTTCCTTGTCTGGGAAGCTCTTTATCTGTCCTTTGATTCTAAATTACAGCTTTACTAGGTAGAGTAATCTTGGTTGTAAGTCCTTGCTTTTTATTACTTTGTATATTTTGTGTGAGTCCCTTCTGGCCTGCAAAGTTTCTGTTGAGAAATTAGCTGGCAGCCTTAAGGGAGCTCCCTTTTAGGTAAATAACTGCTTTTCTCTTGTTGCTTTTAAGATTCTCTTTTTGTATTTAACCTTTGCATTTTAATTATGATGTGTCTTGGTCTGAGCCTCTTTGGGTTTATCTTGTTTGGGATTCCCTGTGCTTCCTGGACTCATATGTCTATTTTTCTTCCCCAAGTTAGGGAAGTTTTCCATAATTTTTTCAAATAGATTTTCAATTCCTTGCTCTCTTCTCTTCTCCTTCTGATACCCTAAGATGTGAATCTTGGTGTGGTTGATGTTGTCCCAGAGGCCCCTGAAAACTATCCTAATTTTTTTGGATTCTTTTTTCTTGTTGCTGTTCTGAATGGGTGTTTTCTTTACTTTATCTTCCAAATTGCTTATTCGACCCTCTGATTCATCTAACCTGCTGTTGATTCCCTCTAATGTATTCTTCATTTCAGTTATTGTATTCTTCATTTTTGATGGATTCTTTTTTATGTTTTCTATCTCTATTTTTTATGTTTTACTATCTCTTTGTTAAAGTTCTCATCAAGATCATTGAACATTCTTACAAACCAGTGTTTTGAACACTGCATCTGGTAGATTGTTTGTCTCCAATTTGTTTATTTTTTTTTACTGAAGCTTTGTTCTTTCATTTGGGTTATGTTTCTTTGACTCTCCATTTTTGCTGCCTCCCTGTGTTTGTTTCTATGTATTAGGTAGTAGTTTCTATGTCTTCCAGTCTTCTAAAAGTGGCCTTATGTAGTAGGTGTTCTGGGGCCCACTGGCACAGTCTCCCTGGTCCCACTGAGCCAGGTGCTCTAGGTATGTCTTCTTGTGTGGGTCGTATGTGCCCTCCTGTTGCAGTTGAGTTTTTGGTTGCTGTGTTCGCATACTGTCCAGTGGAAGGGATTGACCCACAGGCTGATTGTTGATAACGGACTGGCTATAATATAGTGGAAGAGCTGTTCTAACCCTATAAACAGAATTTGCTTTAGCAGGGCTCTGCCAGTCTGCCCTTTGGATTTGTCTTTGTGTAGGAGTTTAGCATGGTGTCTGGTTGTGAATCTGAAGCAGCCCGCCAGGTTGTTGGTTCTGGGGCCCCTTGGGAGGGGCTCTGTTGCAGGCCAAGGTTAGCCACTACCTGTGCCCTGCCTGGGGTCAGTTGGAGCCACAAAATGATCTGCATATGGTCGCCACTCGTACTGGCCTTGGAGGTACCTGGAAAGACTAAGCTGCAAACCAAGGCTGGCTGCTGCTATTGCCGAGTAAGGGATGCTTAGTAAGAGAGAGCTTATGTGCTACAGTTCAGATGCTGCTTATTTGGGGTTTTGTGAACTTTGAGAGATTTTAGGTAAGTCCAAGCATGAGCCAAGGTAGGCCATTTGTATGGAAAAGGAACTGAAAGTTGCTTGGGTGGGCCTGCAAGTAGGGTGGGGTAGTGTCTTGGGATCACCAGGGTGGGGCCACCAAGTATTAGGCAGGTTGATTGAGACTCAGATATGGCACCCACCTGCATCTGCATGCTGGGTTGGGAGAGGCTCAACAAAGAAACCATGGATTCTGCAGCACTTCTGTCTTAGGAAAAGATGTCCTTCAGCCCTGTCTGAAGCCAGATAATGCAGTTACTCTCCATATGTTCCTAGTGATTTTCAAGCTGATGTCTCAGCGCTGGAGTTCAGAGCAAGTGGGTACATCATTGAGTAAGTCTGTTTCAAGAGTGCTTAAAGAGGAATGCCTGGACTCAGTCACCTTCTATCTCACTTAGTCTTAATCTCCATTGGTTTTCACAGCCAGCAGTTGTGGGGACTTCTCTTCCTGGCACTGGGGACCTGGACTGGGGAGCCTGTGTGGGACAGGAACTCCTCACTCCTTCAGGCAACTCCCAATGACAGCTATTTTGTAGTTTGGTTGTAATTTTGATGTGGTTGTGAGAGGAGGCAAGCATAGCATTTACCTGCTCCACCATCTTGGACCAGAACTCTCTACATATAGTACTTTTAAATGGCTTTTTCTTTTAATATTATAACAAGTACTTTTCAAATTCTATCATTATCTCCTTATGAGCATTAATTTTAATGCGTTAATTGAATGATCCATCTAGTATTAGCTACATAGGTTGTTTTTAGTTTTTTTATGCTATAAATAGTATAATAAATGGATATAAGTATAAAGTTTTTTTCTAGTTCAGGTTATTTTCTAAGTTTTATTTTTTAATAAATTGAAATTATTATGTCAAGGCATAAACATTTTAAAGTCAATTGATATAATATATTGTTCTAATTTTATTGTATTTTAAGGGGAGGGTACCTTCTAATCTAAAACCCAGCTACATTAAGCTCAATTGAAATGGTCCTTCTGAACTGAGAATAAAAATATTTTATATCAACTACATTAGAAAAGCTGAATTTAAAATGTAGACTATTGCCTTGTTCCAAGGGAATCACTATGCAGTGCAAAAAAAAAGCAGTGTGTGGCTACTTTAGAAAGCCTCAGGAAATATGCCTGAGAAGTTTAATTCTTTAAAGTAACCAGAGCCTAGAACTTGTAAAAACGGTAGCTGGCTGTGTTATTCGCAGTGGCTGTTACCATGGAAACAGAGGCAATGCCTTGTGAATGTGGTTTGCTAAAGGCACAGGGATTTCCTAATTTCCAATTCTGGTTCGTAGTCCCAGGACAACCAACTCTCATGTCTAGACTCACATCACCAGCCAGGACAGGCTTAACCATGCCCCCGGTTCTGGGTTCTGTCCTTTCTCTTAGAAGGCCTCACTATGGCTGGTTCCTTAGCACTTTCAGCAGCCTGACTCTGCCTAGCTGGTTGCCTTTCATGATCTCAGGAGACTGAAGAAGCAGAAAAGAAGGACTTAAACTAAAAAAAGGGAATGTGGAGTACAAATAGACCAACCGGAGGACATTTAATCAGAGTGATTCATTTTAACAACAAAAATAGAGAAAATCTATGTCTACCCAAGAAACACCAAGGCTACTAAAACCACTACAAATATTAGATTCCTTAATGGCAACTGGAAATATTTATATGTGATTTCATTTAGAAAAAAAAAATAAATGAGCTACTCTTGGTTCTGTATCTTCCATACAAACTCCAGTTCATCAGTGTCAGTCAACTGTATTACCTTCTTCTAAGGAAGCTATCATTAAAACTCACAATCATGGAGTAAGTTGCAAGGGAGCCACAAAAAGACAGTTTTCTAGTTATCAATTACAAATGATAAAAACTAGAGAAAATTACCCTATAAAGAGGTACCTATATGGCTAGAAAAGAAAATGATCCCCTGTTAAGGAAACCAGAAAAATTCCATTTCTTGCCTTTATATAAATTTTTGATAAGAAAATTTTACAAATATATTGGTTAACATAATATAGAAACTAATCACTGTATTTAAAATTATATTTTACTGTATTAATAAGGTTCTTTATTATTGAAAATCAAAGTTCATTATGTTTAAAATATGTATGTTTTGGAAATGAAATGATTAGCATCTTTTAAAGTCTTCAAAAACATGATAATATAACATAACCAAAATGAGCTACTCAGAAGAAATGACCTAGCCTACTTGCCTGGTACGAATGTTCTCACTGCCTAATTTCCTGTTGTTACAATATTTTTTAAACTTAATTGAATGCAGTAAGTGAACTTACTACCACTAAGAGTATCAGTATATTTGTTGAAAGCTGGTAAAGTTTGTACAAGTTTGTAGAATGTTTGTAAAAAAAAAAAAAAAAAAGAAAAAAAAGAAAAAAAAAAGGTTGTTGGGTCTTTTTAAAAATGTTTTACAACTCTGAAAAAGGTGGATCCTCAAAAATCACACTTGGTGTGTTCAGTTATGTTCATTTGGAGAAGAAAAGCTATTGGCATGGAAGGAATGATAGGGGCATGTTTATAAAATTATTTGATCTTAGTCAAAGGGATTTAGTATATAATTCATTCTCTCTCTCTCTCTCTCTCTCTCTCTCTCTCTCTCTCTCTCTCTCGCTCACTCGCGTCGCTTTAGGACTACACAAACCTAAGTTCAAACCCCATCAATTCCACTTCCTCTCAGAGTGCCAATGTGCTCATCTGTAAGGTTGTGATAATAATACTATTTCATAAAATTATCTTAAAGATGTACTTAACTTAAATAGGTATAAAAGTTGTAGCATACTGTCCAGCATGTTTTACAAAGGAATATATGAGAGCAAACCTACAGTGGATGACAGTGACAGCAGGTGTAAGAGCAACTAACATCCAAGATTTGGCTGGATCATTAGACCAATTATTGTGCTGGATATTTTTTCATTTGCCTCTCCAAATCCCCTCTACCCCTTTTTCTACCCACCTCTGTACCCCAACAGAACAGAAATTGGAGCAATGTCCTAAATAATAGCTAAACATCTCCTGGGTTTATGAGGTCATTTGCCTTTTTGTTGTTTTCTTCTCTCATACAGTGGAACCTACAACTCTAACAGGTGATATCAGCACTTGAGAAAACAAAGTCTAGCTGAAAATTCAAAGGACAGCTCCCCAACCTTATCCTCCCACCCCCACACAGAACTGGGCTACCAAGGGAGCTACTGCAGAATCAGAAAGTCACAGCTGTCAATTCCAGAATCCTATAGCCCACATTACAACATCAGCAGCAAAAAAACAGGGATGCCTTACACTCTGCCTCTCTTCCCACTTAACTCAGTTTCCCATTCCAGTTTCACAACACAAGAGCACCGCTGATTGGTAGAGTACAAATCACATGCAGAATCCTAGCTGCAAGTAAATTTTTCAGTCTTGAAGTACAGAATTACTCTAAACAGTGCAGTCTCTACTTCTATTTTGCTGTTGGAAAAATTCTACAGCAAAATACCTTAGCATAACCCACTAGCAGAAGGGCAGTTCAGTACCTGGGTCTGGAATGTATCTTATGCACTTGGGCATGTCTGTGCAGCATAGGAGACAGGGCCATTAACTACTTTTTATGAAGGTGTCTCCCCCAGTGATGCTGCATGTGACCAGCACAGTTCCTGCTCTGATGCTAAAACTTTGGAAAAGAACATAAGTACAAGGTTCCAGTCAAGAGGGCAAAGTAGGTAAAATGTTGTGCTTGCCTCCTCTAATGACCGTATCAAAGTTACAAACTTAAACTACAGAACAGTCATCACTGAAAATCACTGAAGTATAGCTGAACAGACAAGTCCTAATAATTAAAGATAATGAACAGAAGAAGCCACATCCTGACTGGTAGGAGGGGAGGAAATGTGAAATGGGCTGGTTCCACACCCATGTGTGTGGAGGTAAAATATTGGGAGAGATATCTTGGCAATGGAGGTCCAGATATTTATTCCAGATATGTTAAGGCTCTTTCAGCATTCAAAAAATTAATCAATGTCATACACCATATCAGCAGGCTGAAGAATAAAAGCATATAGTATTAACTGTTGCAGAAGAAATATTTGACAAAGTCTAATACTCATTCATGGTAAAAAACTCTCAGCAAAGTAAGAATAGAGGGTTAACTTCCTTATCTGGATAGAAACATCTTCAAAAAAACCTAGGTCAGAACAAGACAAGAATGTTCCCTCTCGTTATATCTTATTTTGTGTAATACTAGAAATTCTTGTAATAACCATGTTTTCTAGTTTCTGTATTTGATGCTTTATACTATATTTGGGGCCTTCGTAACCCTGGAAGTGATTGCCCCTGTTCCCGCCCCCATTAGCTAATTTCCTAGAGATAGTAAGGGCTTGCCTGCAAATGTGCTTTTATTGAAATATTATTGACATATACATATGTAAGTTTAAGGTGTACGATGTGATAATTTAAATACATGTACATATTGTGAAATGATTACCACAATAAGGTTAATTATCAGTTTCATCAAGCTAATATAATTACCATTTTTCATGGTGAAAACATTTAAGATCTACCTATTAACAATATTCAAATAGATAATACAGTATTCTTAAAATTATAGTCCACCATACTGTATGTTAGATCCTCAGAATTTATTCATTTCATAGCTGGGAATCTGTACCATTTTATTAGCATCTCCCATGTTTTCCCATCTCCTAGCTCCTGGCAAGCACCATTCTACTCTATTTCTAAGAGCTTGGCTTTTTTAGATTTGACATATAAGTGAGATTATACAGTATTTTTCTTTCTCCTTCTTCCTTATTTGACTTAGCATAATACCTTCAAGATCCATTTATGTACTTGCAAATGGTAGGATTCCTAATTTTTTATGGCTGAATAATATTCCATTGTATATGTGTCTCACATCTTCTGTATCCATTTATCCATCGACGGACACTATATGTCTTGGCTGTTGTAAATAATGCTTCTATGAACATGGGAATACAGATTTCTTTTTGAGTTAGTATTTTTATTTTACTTTTGGATATATTCCCAGAAATGGAATTGTTATATCATATGGTTGTTCTATTTTTGATTTTTTGAGGATCCTCCATTCTGTTTTCTATAGAGGCTGTACCAAATTACAATCCACCAACAGTGCAAAATTGTTCCCTTTTCTCCACATCCCCACCAGCATTCATTATCTCTTATATTTTTGATGATGACTATTCTAACAGGTGTGAGGTGATACCTCATTATGATTTTAATTTCCATGTCCCTAATGACTAGTGACGTTGAGCATCTTTCATATACCTGCTGTTCTTTCATATAACTTCTTTGGAGAAATATCTATTGTGCCTTACTGATTTATGACACAGGTATTCAATGAAAGCAATTCAAAGGAAAAAGTCTTTTTAACAAATGGTTCTAATACAATTGGGTATCCATAGGAGAAGAAGAAAAAAAAAAAACTTCAGCCTAAACCTCACATCTTAAACAAAAATTAAACTTTAAGAAGGGTAAACATTAGAAAATCTTTGAAACCTTGGGTTAGGCAAAGAGTTCTTAGACTTGATACCAAAAACATAATCCATAAAAGGAAAAATCAATAAATGGGACCTCATCCAAACAAAAACTTTTTCTCTGCAAAAGACGTGGTGAAGAGGATGAAAAAAATAAGCCAGAGATTATGATAAAATATTTTCCAACCCTATGCTCAACAGAGAACTAGAATCTAGACTATGTAGAGAACTCTCAAAACTCACCAGTGAATAAACAAACAATTCAAGCAGAAAATGGACATTTTATCGAAGAAGGTTTCCCAATAGAAAGCATGCACATGAAATGAATCTTAACATTATTAGCCATTAGGAAAATGCAAATACAAATCACCATGAGATATCATTACACTCCTATTAGAATTGCTAAAATAAAGAATTGTGATAATATCAAATGCTGCAAGGATGTTGAGAACTAGATCAATCATATACTGCTGGTGGGAATGTGAAGTGCTACAGCTTCTCTGGAAACAAGTGTGATGATTTCTCACAAAACTAAACATCGACTTACCATATGACCCAACAATTACACTCTTATGTGTTTATCCCAGAGAAACAAAAAATAATGTTCACACAAAAACCTGTACATAAATGCTCCTAACAGCTTCATTTATTATAGCCCAAAATGGAAACAATGCAGATGTCCTTCAACAGCTGAATGGTTAAACAAACTGTGGTACAGCTATACTGTGGAATACTACTCAGCAGTAAAAATGACAAACTATATCTATATGTACTTGGATGAATTTCCAGGGAATTAGGCTGAGTGGAAAAAGACAATCCCGAAAAGTTAACTCTGTATGGTGCCACTTATATAGTGTTCTTGAAATGACAAAATTATAGAATTTGGGGATTTCTTGGTTAACTCTGGGTTACTATGTATTTCATATGTAAACTTGTACATGGATTAGAATTCCATTACAACAAAAATAATCCAACAATAATAACACTAACATTGCAATGAACAACATTTGACTTTTAGATACAGAATCTTGCCGCCTCTCAGAACCATCTTCATAAAAAGCATTTCTTATTGTGAAATCAGCAATTATCAATTCATATTAATTTCTTGTCTATATAAATCTAAATCAAAATGACCTTATTACCTAAAGCATTATACAGATTTAATGCAATCCCCATCAAAATCCCATCAGCATTTTTTAAACAATAGAACAAAAAATCATCAAGATTTGTATGGGAAGCACAAAGCTCTGAACTGCCAAAGCCATCCTAAAGAAAAAGAATGAGGCTGGAGGCATCATTCTGCTGACTTGAAATTATACTACAAAGTGACAGTAATCAAAACGGAATGGTAATGGCAGAAAAACAGATACACAGACCAGTGGAACAGAATCAAGTCCAGAAGTAAACCCATGTTTATATAGGAAAATAATTTTCGACAAAAAAAAAAAAGCCAAAAACATACAGTGAAGAAAGGAAAGCCTCTTCAATAAATGGTACTAGGAAACTGGAAAGCACCTGTAAAAAGAATAAAACTAGACTGTGTCTATAACCACACACCAAAATTAACTCAAAATGGATTAAGGACCTGAATATAAGACCTGAAACAATAAAATGCATAGAAGAAAACATAGGAACTAAACTCAAGGACCTTGAACTTAAAGAGGATGTTATGAATTTGACCTCAAAGTCAAGGGAAATAAAAGCAAAAATAAATGAATGGGACTACATCAAATTAAAAAGCTTCTGCACAGCAAAAAGAAATCATCAAGAAGGTAAAGAGACAACCATCCAAATGGGAAAATGTATTTTCAAGCAATGCCTCCGATAAGGGCCTAATATCCAAAATATACACAGAACTCATACAACTCAATAACAACAACAACAACAACAACAACAACAAACAAAATCCAATCAAAAAATAAGCAGAGAACCTGAACAGACATTTCTCCCCAGAGGACATACAAATGGCAACAAACATATGAAAAGATGCTCAACATCACTAGTTATTAGGGAAATGCAAATCAAAACCACATTGAGATACCATCTCACACCTGTTAGAATAGCTATAATCAACAGGACAAGTAATAAAACGTGTTGGAGAGAATACAGAGAAAAAGGAACCCTCATACATTGCTGGTAGGACTGCAAATTGGTACAGCCAGTATGGAAAACAGTATGGAGGTCCTCAAAAAACTAAGAATTGACCTACCACATGATCTGGAAATCCTCTACAGGGTATTACCACAAAGACTTGAAAACCCATATCTGAAAAGATATCTGCACACCGATGTTCATAGCAGCATTATTCAAAGTGGCCAGTCATGGAAGCAACTGAAGTATCCTATGATAGATGATTGGATGAAGATGCTGTGGTACATATATACAGTGGAAAATTACTCAGCCATAAGAAGACATGAAATACTGCCATTTGTGACAACATGGATGGACCTCGAGATAATCATGCTAGGCAAAAATACCAGACAGAAAAGTTGAAAATCACATGATATCACTTATACATGGGATATAAACCTAAAAGCAACGAACAAACAGTACAAACAAACAGATTCGTGGACATGGACAATAGATTAGTGGTTACCAGAGGTAGGGGGGAGGGTGGCAAGAGGAGAGACAGGATAAAGGGGTCAAAAATTTGTGATATTAAAGAATTTTTTTAAAATCTGGATCAAAGAAAAATATTTGCTTTTGTTTAGTAATTCATGGAAAAATTAACTAACTAGAATATTTAATCATTATGAACATCAAATATAAGATTAAGCGCTGGGACACCCCAAAAAAACTTTAAGTAATTCAAATGGTCATTTTATATATTTATTATCAAAATATTTTTTTTGATTAAAATCCAATGAAATATTTTTAAGTTAATACTCATCTTCTCTGCGTTTGGGTGGAGCAGGTTCACACTTTCTTCATGCTGGACCACCTAATCTTTACCTGGGGTTCATTCCTATGCTACAGTATTAGTCCGTGGTCTCTCTCCTAGAACTACTGGGCCCTGCTAATTTATAATTGCTTCTCTCTCTCCCATGACACCAACATTTGTCAGTCCTAGGTGAGAGATCCAAGCTAATTTTAGTTTAAAATTTCAGAAAGAACATGTATTATTTTTTCTCAACGATATGCTATTTGGGGACAGAGAACAACAAAAATAATAATGGGAACTAACTTTGATATCTTGAGTGTTTCAAATGGGAACTAAAAACCTCATTGCTAGGCAAACATCTTTTCCAAGGCACTGAGAAGTTTTGGTTCCCGTTGGCCTGTAGGCACATCCATTTGTAATTACTTCTGTCTGTCAGTCTCCAACACCTCAGGGTGAATTTTTATTAATAATCATAGGGCCAGAGATGGACTGCAATCCTTAAAGGTAAGTACAAGGATCCAGAAAAAGAGAGAAAGCAAAGAGAATTCATTCCTAAAGCATTTTTGTCAAAACCAAACATGGAAGCAAATAAGTGGAAGATTAAGAGTTGGGTAGGACTGTGTGTGGGCATATTGGAGAGCAAGCCTGTACATGATATTTTTTGGTGGACTTTGCTGTGTTCCCTGAAGTAATTTTCCAAATACCTTTTATATTTTTTTATAAAATATCCGCAGGGTCAATTTTGCTGATTGGGAAGGCCAAAAACTACCTATGTGGTATGACTATGCTAAAATACCTCCTCATGCAAAGACCATCATACCAGAAATTTCCCCAATGAAAGTGCATTCCTTTGAGCCTTGGAGTTTCTGGTGTCAAGTGTTTCTTATGAAATGCTTGTATCTCAAGTTCCTTTCTGGAGTCAGCAGGCTATAAATTATAAATAAAGAAAGAAAAGGGAAATGTTAAGAGGCAAATACCTCTGGGACTAATAACATCTTAAGCACTTTAACTTTCCTTTGCTGAGTTCAAGGCCCTGAAAAATTTTTGCCTCAAGAGTGCTGAAGTCTGGGTCTTAAAAAACTGGAAGAGAGATGGGAGGGGTCCCCAAAAGCCTGCTTCCTTCCACTATAAGCCGGAGTACCAGTAGCTGGTGCTGTTATGCATACTGCCCCAATTTTTCCCATCAGGCTGATGTGCAGATAATGAGCTCATCACAGCAAAAAGGAGAGTTCATGATTCTCATTAGTTCCAGAGACAAGAGAGGAAAAGTTCTAGCTTTCTAACAAGAACCGTGCTTTCCGTTACTATCTATTCTTAAAAGAAGTAAAGCTCATCTGTGAAAGCAGAGCCTCTTTGTTAGATAAAACCCAAAGGGATAAAAGATTAAAGCTTGATTTCTTATTGATATGTATGCACATATTTCATTTAGTCAAATCAGGGTTTTATTATTTCAAATTATATTAACTTAAAATTATAATGATTATGAAATTAATAGGTGTTCATTAGAAAGAAATTTTAGAAAATGAAAAACTATCAAAACAATTCTACTATCCAACACTATCACTGCTAATGTTTTCAACAGAAAATTGTAAACTTTAGCTTTACTTGACCATAAGCAAAAGAAAATTAACTAAAGTGAAATTGAAGGAATTAAACAACAATATCTTTTCTTAAGTTATTTCTTTAATGTAATAATAAAAATTGTGAATGATAGAAATAAATGGATTATTAAATTTTTTTAAAACTTCATGAATCTTCATAGGCCTGAATTCAAATTTTACAAGAATTTAAAAGCCAACTGTTTTATAAAAATTTTTTTAAAATACTAGTAATAAAAATCACAGGATGATACCAAAAACAAATCAAATAAATAACATTTTTTTTTGAAGACTTTGTTCATTGAAACCTGCATTTAAGGTGATCTTTTAAAAAGATGATTTGGGGGAGGAACTGATTTTATAAGGAAATTCACCTTATAAAATGAAAAATAACTCTAAGATAGTAAATGAAAAATAACTTCCAGGGGTAAATAAGCACATCATTCAAAAATGGCTAGAGCTGTAATTTATTGTAACCTCAAAAGGTTATACAAGAATTCAGAGAATCAGTTGGTTCTCTACTCCTTCCTGAATATCTGATCACTGAAGGTGTAGCATTATCGTATATGTATCTTCATTTGTTTAAATTATACTACATTGTAGTGTACTTCATATTTAAATCTTGACTTTCTTATAAAGTTTTCTGTTTTCCCCACATATTCCTATTGCCACTGTTTTCTTAATCAGAAAAGTCAGATATCTTCTTCTAATTAGCAATGAGCCATGGGTGTACTATTGTGTTCCTAATCACGTAATTAATATAATTTGTAAATGTATCCACATTCCTCTTGAGATGTTCCTTCCATACATGCTTCTTAATCCCACTCAGATGAAGTGAAAAGCTCATGCTTTAGCAATCCTGTCCTTCTATTCTCTTAAGCTTCATAGAAGTTTAGGTTTAGGAGGTGAGGATTAAGATTGTGAGACCTTAGAGCAAGCCATTTACCTTTGTGATTCTCAGTTCTACCAAAGGAAAAATGAGAGTATTAGATTAGAAAGTGTATTCAAAGCTTATCATTATTACTATTACTGCTTATACAAAAAAAAAAACCTCTTTTTACAAGTGGAATTGTATGCACAACCCAATATGAAAAAGATGGAGCTAATGTGTAAATATTAAGCTATATGGTTCAATGGCAGCTAGAAAATATAAACACTGCCCTATTTAACCTCCCCTTTTCCTCATATGTGCTATTTATACATTCATTTGAACATTTTTTATTGAGCACATACTATGTGCCAGGAACTCTTATAGGCCTGGAAGATACTGTACAGAGTTGGAAAAGATGTGCACAGTTGGCTCTTATGTGTCAGTTCATGCTGGCTCCAGGACCCTACTGAGTATAAGAGAAAAGGGAGTGAAGGATGACTCCTTTGTCTTTGTCCTGAGCAACTGGAGGGATGGTTTGGTCATCAAAATACAAAGTAGGATAGATGATTCTGAAGTAGAGAAGTCATTGAGATAGGCATATGAATGTTATAAAATGAGAGTCAGAGCATGTAAATGATATTTAAAGCTATGAAACTGGATGAGAGTAGCAGAGAGTGAGTATAAATATAGAAGAGATTAAGTCCAAGGACTAAGCTCTGGGAAATCTGATGATTAGAGATCTGTGGAGAGGAATCATCAAGGGAGACAGAGAAAGAACAGCCAAATAGTTAAGAGAAAACTTAGGTGAGTTTGATGTTCTGGAAGCAGAATAAAGAAAACATTTCAGGTAGAAATAATTATAAACTGTGTCAAATGCCACTGCTCAGTCAAGAAAGATGAGGATTGGAATTGACTGTCAAGAAAACAGAGCCTGGAACTTGGAACACTGTTTTAGAATGATGTAACTAAAACCAATGACTCTTTTCTAGTCTGAATCCCTTTGTGGAGTCTATGTGTATGTGACCCATCATGAGGATTTTTTGCTGCCAAGTCATCGCCTATCATCTTTGCTGACCTCCCTCATGCTGGCCACCCTTCCACCCTACAATATTTACCTGGTGCCATACTCTCACCTAAGGCATTTATCTGCAACAATTAACTTCCTTTATTATCTGTTACTGTATTCAATATTGTTCTTAAACCTGGGCAAACTGAGCCCTGCTCTAGGTCCTCATCCCCAGGCCACACAAGGAGCCCAGCTTTAGAATACCTTCCTTGAAAATTTTCAAGAGGCCCTCTGGTAGCTGAGACTGGCTGGGGCCAGCATTCTCTTCTGAGAGAGCCACTCCTGGATCAGACCAAGAGCAAATATTCTTTCTGTTCTTCTCACTCTGCTCAAGGGTCCTTTGCCTATTTTTCCCATTGGCAGTTGTGTATAGTAGAAAGAGGTACAGTCAAGATTTAAAGAGATCATATTCTAGAATGCAGCGATTATGGAATGAAGAGTTCAAGAAAAGACATGGTTGAATATGTGTTGTTCTACATTTACTCTATAAAATTCTGACTGTAAGTTTATTATGACCAGAAAATGAATTATCATTCACATTTTCCTGCATATTCTGGTAAGATTGACATATGTGTCATCAACAACAAAACAGTAACACAATAATAACCTATGAGAGAATCACCAAAAGCCAGTATTCACAAACAGCAAAATGGAGGTGCAGGATCATGAGAAATGATGTAACTACCATTAAATTAAAGGTATTAGGGAAAAACAGAGGGAAAAAGACCTATATTATATTAATACAAAGAGGTTTCAAAGAGTCATGGTGTTGTAAATAACAGCGTTATTACCTTTTTTCTCCGGCAGAAAGTATGAAATTATCAAGGAATAGCACATTTGCCAATAAAGAACATGAAGATATGATTTCTGGATCTGAACAAGAAGAGATGGTGCCTAGATACCACAAAAGAATCTTTATGTGCTTTGATTGGCAATAAAATGTGTAAGTGCCTGCTCTCTACCCATAATTCAAATATTCATCATTAATCAAACAGACCCATGAACTTCGTCATACATTTTTAAATCAAATGGCTTATATAGATAGACACCCTGTGAAAAATATTGACTTGGGGCCCTACACATCCAAGTGAGACCCTAACTGTGTTCGCCATCAGCATCTGCTCCCTCCTCCACCCCATTCCCATGGGCATATTGGCTTTCCAGCCCCACATCTGCCAATGCCAGATAAGCTTGGAACATTCACCTTTCAGCCCATCTTAAATTGGAAAATGTTATAACTCACAGTGTGAATTTACAGTTTGTATGCATTGTTTTCTCGAGAGTTCTAAGGCATGAGCATCCACCTGCTTCCCCATCTCTTTCTAAGGTTATCAGCTATTAAAGCAGCCCTAGCTCTTAAAAGGATCTATTTCAATTAAGATCTGGGTAGACCTTTCAAAATCAAAAGTACCTTTACTAAGTGCTAATATATGTAACACAAATTCTCTTTTGGAAACTAGTTGCATAATGCAATATATAATTACTTCTAGAAGACCTGCTAAATAAACATATTTAATTATGGTCTAGAATGGAAAAACCTAAATGGTAACTGTAGGTGAAATGATTAAGCTTGTATATTTACTTGATAGAATATTATGCCATCATTTCATAAAATACATCAGCAAATTCTTTGGTGTCTCCTCATATAAAAAAGATAGTGTCTAATTTTCTTCCCCTTGAATATGGGCTAGCCTTAGTGACTCATTTCTACAGAATAGAAAGTGGTGGAAGTCATGTGACTTCTGAAGCTAGATCATAAAAGACAATATAGCTTCCATCTGGCTCACTCTCATGGGAAGCTTACCCTTAGAATCCAGCTACCATGTTTTTAGAAGGTCCAAAGAATGTGTAGAGGTCACATACGATATTTCTGCTAACAGTCCAAACTAAGGTCCCTGCAACAATCAGTATCAACTGATAGAAATGCAAGTGAGCAAGTCAGATTATTTCAGCCCCAGCATTAGATATGCTCTTAGTTAATGCTGAGAATGCAAGAGCTGAGCTGTTTCTGCCAAGCCCTGCCCAAATTGCAGATTCTTGATTAAAACTCTTCTTGTTTTAACCCACTAAGTTTTGTATGATTTGTATGCAGCAATAGATAACTGGAACAGACTATATAAAAACAGAAAATAAAGCTTAGGACATATTAGGTGAAAAAATTCAAGAATCAATATATAATTATACTTATCTAAATGATTCTATGAAGAGTCCAAAGACTAAGAGAAAATACATAAATGCTAAACAGGGTTTGTGTTAGGGTGGTTAATACCTGACAAATGCCTTTTTTTTCCTTTCTATGTTCCAAGTTTTCACATACATATACAGAAAAAAAGAACTGAAAAGCTCATTTATTACCTATTTCTGAATTTTTCTTGTTTAATATAAGATTAAAGAACTATTAAAATAGTGAGTCTTCTTCCTGTGGGCTGACTCAGTCTCTCACTGTATGCCAAAATATCCCCAGCAACTTTCATTGTTGATCAACCAAGCATACACTGAATACAGGGCAGAACATGATTGAAATGTATTAATTTATCATAAAGTAAAGATCTTAATTGGAAACAGACACCCAATGCAGACATCTCCCATCTGCTGTTGGTAATGTCGACATTAAAAATGTCAGTACAGTGAAACTCACTAATTGCGTATTCTGGGGACTACAAAATCATTAACTTCCATCTGAAAGAGTTCAGACAATCAACTCTCATATTCTGACTGCAGGACAAGAGGGCCCTGCACACACCTACAGATGACACTTGGAATTTTCTAAGAAAGAATGGTAAGAAGCCAGGATCAATTTTCAAAAGCTCATTCACCTCCTCTCATCAACAGGTCCAAAGAATGCTAACCAAATTTAGAGCAAGTCTTCTGTACTGCAAAACTTCCGAACTTACATGCCCTGGCCATGAAAAGAGAACAATTTTCAGCAATAATTAAGTGTGAAAGTCTATCCATACTTTGGAATTCTTCTAGGTCTTTAGATCAGGTCTAATCAAAGTGTGGTCCCTTTGACAACAGCGTCAACATCACCAGAAGCTTGGTAGAAATGCAAAATCTCAGCTTTGCTCCAGACCTACTGCATCACATCTCTGGGGGGGCCGGGCATCCTCTGTTTGCTAGTTCTGCACACAATTCTGGTGTTCATTCAAGTTGAGAAAAAATGATCTAGATCACTTTCACACCAAAATAATCTCTAAATTAGACCTCAAGGCACCATGTTTTAACACGTTTGCCCCTCCTCAATACCCCCTTTCCCACCAAAATCGGCATGGTTAAGCAGGGTGATGATACAATAGTATTTGTCTGAAGACAAAATTCTGAAGTGGGTCAATGTGCTTTTGTTTTCTTCTACTCCCCTTCTCCTCTTCCTCTATGCATCCCCCTTCTATCTCTTCTAGATGAATTCATTTAGGCATCAGGTTTTATTTTTGTTTGTTTTGTCTTAGTTCCTCTAAGTTCCTACAATGCAAGGTGGTGCTCAATTCTGTCTGAACCACTGACAAAATGTAAGTGTTCTCAGTCTTTTTTTCTCAATGCCCTACTTACCAAATGATAATAATTGGTTGTTAGTTAAGTTTTGGTAGAGGAAGTTTCAGGTAAGTTTTATTTCAAACTAACTCTATTGAGGATTGATTTGCATACAGTAAGATGTTCCAATTTAAGTATACAGTTGATGAGTTCTGACATATTTTATATTCATATAACCACCACACAATCAAGTTATAGAACATTTTCATCATCTCAAAAAGTTCCTTCATGTCTCTTTGTAGTCAATTCTCTCCTGGCTCCAAGTAACTACTGATCATCTTTCTCTATAGATAGATTTCCCCGTTCTAGAATTTCAGGTAAATGGGACATAAAGCCTTTGTGTCTGGCTCCTGTCATTTAATATATGTTTCTGAGATTCATCCATGTTATTCCTTTCTATTGTGTAGTTTTCATTTCGTGTATATACCATAATTTGCTTATATATTCACATTCACCTGTGGATGGGCATTTGAGTGTGTAGGTTTTTTTTTGTCTATCATGAATATAGCTGTGGACATTCCTGTACATAATGTCTGGGATTTTCAGGTGTGAATTAAAATCCACCTGGACTGATATTTGAATGATACACCATATTTTCCAGAGGTCAGTGATAGAAAATAATGATTAAAGGGCAATATATTTAATTCAAATGTGGGAATGCAGGGTTGAATTTGAATCATACAACGATCATTGCTCTTTATGGCAATACATTTCATTTGTCTATTATATATTTTTATAATAGATCTATCTAGGCTTCTCAGCATTATCCTGCTGATTTATTTGGATAGAGAAGAAGACAGTTCTTATGCCTCGTCTTTCCACTGCCTTGATGCATCTGTGTTTTGCTAGTGTGATGTTCAAATATTAAGTAGCCCCAGTGGCAAGCATACAGAAGTCCAAATGAAATGCCAAAGGTTACTAATGACTTTTGAACAAATCCTGTTCAAGTGGGCCAGTTTCATCTCTAAAAAATATACCCCACCTCCCAAGCTGTTTGATAGTTTATTTTGTGAATGTAACAGTTGGCCTGCAGGATATTCTTTCATTTGTCAACACTGAGCCATAAAAGCTGTCGCTATGTAGAGGCTTTGAGAACGTTAGTTCCAAATTATTCGCTTTTCTATTATGTGCTTAAATTTTTTTACATCAAGATTGTACACTCCTAGCCATGAGAGCTTGCTTTCAAGCATTAAGCACTTTGGGAAGAGGTCTACAAAATGAGATATTCTTCGTTTTTATTTTTATTTTTATTTGTAAAGGACAGCAGAGCTTAATGCATGTAACAGTCCTAGGAAAACTATATCAAACTCAAGAATTTGGGATTGATGGAGTGATCAATCTGAATTAACTACTAGCTATATTTCTTCATTGACCTCTCAAAGGAGATTATCTTAGTTTGTTATCCTTCCAAAAGCAGACCCTGCATCAAGAGTTCAAGTGAAAGTAGTTCATTTGGAAGGTGATCCCAGGAACCTCTGGTAGGAAAACAGGAATTGAAACAGGGAAGGGAAGGAAGCCATATCAAATATATTGTCACTGTGAGCAACCAGGGCTCAGTCCCACTGAGGAACTATGGATGACAATGTAGAACAAGCTACAGCTCTGTCTGCTCCCTACCCTACCTCCAAAGGGCAAGGATACTGGGGTGTTTATTTTCCATTCAATGCCCTCAACATGCTCTGGAACAGTGTGTGCCAAGGAGATACTGTCTGAGCACTAATAGCATCTTATACTGAGCTCATTTTCTGCTATACAAGTTTTTTTTTTTATTTCAACTCATTTCAAAGTGATCATGTAAAAGAGTCAGTCACTCCATACATTTTATCACACATATTTGTGCTCAAGCATCACTCACCACTCACATTGTATTGATCATGCTAAATAGACATATAATAATTTTTGGTTTGAGTGCTACTTAATTCTAAAGGATTTCCTTCAAGATATGACTTTCACAATACATAACAAGTATCCTAAAAGTAGCCAAACATTTCATATATCATATTTCCCCTGTAAAGAAACATTAATTCTGAACTGCTTCATAGATGGTGAATCAATTCTATTTGAAATTTTATTTCTAAACAAGAGTATAAATCACTATTTTTTAGCATAAGGATTCTTTGTAAGGTCTAGGATCTACACCAGAAATACAATTTGAAAATATGCAGTTCTATAAAGTTAGGAGGAAAAATTAAACACCACAGTGCATAAAAACATTGAGATAATAATAAGTATGTAACTCTATACACAATTTAACACAAAGCTTTCAGGAAAAAACCACTACCAAGAAACAACTTTTATTCTCAATCCTTCTAGTTTTACCACTCATAGTGTCAACTGTTTAAGAACAGGGTTTTATAAAAGAGGTATTTGTAAGATTGAATAAGAAAGAGATGAGGTCAGCAATTTGTAACATATTCATGTTTTCAACATACTATGCTCTCAACTAAGCTAAGTATTGGGGAGCAAACAAAATGCTAAATCACATCAAAATACACTGCAACATGATCCTGCACATATGTTTCCATCGACCTTAATGCAAGGCCCTATGAAGCCAATAATGAATGTTGGAAATTCTGCCAAAGATCCTTTGCTGCAGGTTATTCCTCTATAATCCTGACCTATGAGTTTTCTTCTTATTAATCACTTTTGTGTCTGTATAAATAATTTTTTCTTAGTGTTTTTACTTTTGTTTTCTTTGTATTAACATACGTATAAATGTTAGCACATCTTCAACACAGTCAAATTATTTACTTCTCTGTCAACAGTTCCCAAACAGATCTGGAAATCTCTGTGTCTCAACATCATAATGAAACATACATGGCATTGTTCAAATGCCTGTGGAGACTTCTGAATTTAAAATATCTTTGTCTTTTCTTTTTCCTGTAATTTAGATGAAGACACTACTGGATTGCCATTAATGAAAGGAAGGGTTTACAGAAAGGCTTTTTAGATGTCACCCTGGCAGCCAACTCTCAAAAGTAATATGCAGATGATGGTTTTATGTGCCAAATGATCAGTTACACTAAGGTTGTCTTAGAAGACACCTCCAAGTCAAGGCTGGACTAGTGAGGCAAGTGAGGCACTTGTCTAGGGTACAAAATTCATGGGGGCACCAAAAAATCTCAGTAATCAAAATAAATATTTTAATGCAATAGCTTGAAAATCAAAATTAATGAAAAATTAATCATGAACAACATTATAGACATTTTTAGTAAAGATGGGATAAGTATCAATGATTTTTTTTTTTGCCCCAGGCTTCAATATGGCTGTGCTAGACATAATTACTAATCCTATATTTATTTAAAATTTTGATATTTTGTTCTGTAATCAATCAGGATGTTTGTTTATATTAATTTAGATTGTATTGAACCTTTGGTCCTGTGATCCAGCATCTTTTTTTATCCTCTAGTTATCTTGGGGCTGATTCGACCATATACACTTATGTCTTAATGGTTCTTTTCATCAAGTTACTGACTAGCACAGCACCCATTGGTCAACCAGAACAGATGCTGGCTATTTGACCATTTAAACACATACCTGATGACTGTCAGGTATGATCACATCACCAAATGCATTCCAGGTATCATAAAAATGTTATGGATAACCAAGGCATGGAATTCAGTAAAATTTCATAAGCTCTCATATGTGAGATCTTAGGTTTTACTTATCACTTTCACTTTAAGAATGCAGTCAATAGCTTTATTGTTTTTCTAATACATGAAACATATACATTGCTTTAAAATAGTCGAATAAAAAATAAAACACTAGTCAGTGAAATATCACAACTCAGACTTAAAATATATTAATGTATTGGAGAAAGATTTTTCTAAACATCTTTCTGTGCAGATATGAATATGTATACAATTTTTATACATGGGATTATACTATATATGGTGTTTGGTAACATGCTTTTAATATGCCACTCTGTGTTAACTGGCATTTCCTATGTATAAAAATCTAAATTATTCCATAGAATTCCATTGTATAAAATGTAGCTGATATCGTCAGTGGACTATTTTATTCCTTCATATCCCTCTAAATTATTCTGTATACCTATCCCCCAGTTTCCATATGCTTTTCTTCCAATGGCTTATACCTGAAATCTTTAGAGGGTATCCCTTGAGAGAATGGAACTGCTTTAATACAATGGAGAGCCAGAAATGCCTGAGTGTTTACATGCTCTCAGGGTGGCCCCACAGCCAAGGCCTGACTGACATAGGGGTTTGGAAGCCCAGCTCCCTTGCCTCAAGTTGAGACAAACTCTGAGATGTAATATATGCTCCAGAGTTCTTCTCTCAGGATCAGGCTGAGACTGAGACTTATTCTCAATCACATCCATGCTCAGCTTTCTCCGATTCTCTATCCTTCTTTTCCTGTGCCTTTACTAGTGTCTCCTAGAAACACTTAAATAAATTACTTGCATATAAATCGTTGTCTCAAACTTTGCTTCTAGAGCAGTGCTATCCCTAGAAATATAATACAAGCTGCAAATATGAGCTATATATATGATTTAAAATTTTCTAGTAGCCATATTAAAAAGTAAAAAGAAACAGATGAAATTAATAATTTTATTTTACCTAATATATAAAAATTATCATTTTAACAGAGAATTAAAATAAAAGTAATTAATGAGGTATTTTACATTCTTTATTCATATTGCATCTTTGAAATCCGTGTGTGTCTAGCCATATTTCAAGTATTCATTAGTTACATGTGACTGGTGGCTACCACACAAATCTGGAGTAACCAAACTAGGACATAAACTATATTTTACTTGACTGGTGTCCTGTTGATAAATATTGACAATGTTTCCATCCCCCTTCCATTGTTTAATGAATATCCTTGGACCTATTATACCTATGTGATTATTTCTGTAAGAAAAAAATACTAAAAATTGGTTTGGTACATCAGATACTCTCTGGAAGGACAATTGTCCATTTCCTCTCACCCTTGGCAACACTGGGTCTTGTTAGTCTTTTTCATATTTGTAAATCTCATAATGTGAGTTTTGACTTTGTTTCTTTACCTTTGGCAAACCTAGAGATAATTTTCCTTTTATTTTTCCTTTCTCATTAACCTTGAAGACAGTGGATCAATAGGAAATTCTTACTGCTATTCTCATCTCAGGCATGGAAGGGTCCTGCATACATAAATATTTAATATTACAGCACACAAAATAAAATTCTATACTGCACCCTAAGTTTCTATTAAATTAAATTAGGGAATAATCTAAAAATGGTCTTGTGAGACTTTTTATGTGATTCTCCTAACCCAGCACACCTGTCAACGTCTGATTGTCAAAAGGGGAATAAGGAAACTAGAGGCGATTACAGTTTAACAAAAATTGAGGCCACAGTAACAACATCTGCTGCGTAATAACAAAGTAGCTTACAGACATTTCAATTTCATGGACTGCTTGCTGATATTACCTGTTCTGGAAGGTAATATGTCTAAAGGTCCATATGGATATTGATTTTTAAATAAGGAAGATAGCCAAATAAATTTAATATAGCTTGTGAAACAATCTCATGGGCTCTAAGTTGTTCATGAGTCATTTTGCAGTAAAAGTGAAGTCATTTATCATGACTCAGAATTGATGGTTTCTAAGGCCCAGTGTTGAATAGAAACACTCCATTCCTGATATAAAGGTTGTCATTCTCCCAGATGCTCAAGAAAGCTGACTGTGGGTATGTCCAAATATTTAACTCTTCTATTGTGAACAATAATATCCACTGGATCAATGTGTCTTTTTATTTGGGAAATATGTACCTATTTCATATTTCCAGGACCACATATAGGATATAGTTCTTAAAAATAGATGTTCCACAGCATTCAGATTGAGAATTTTCTTTTCACTCTACATTCCTGTCCTAAAAAATGTACAAGTTAAAAATATTTCTTGAATGCTATGTGATTCCAAAATTTGGGGTTTTGAACGAAGACTTTTATGATTCTGTTGTACATTCTTTTTGCTACTCCTATGTACTTCTTTAGCTCATGCATGTGATATAGGGACCTGGTCTTCTGTTAGAGTGAAAATAGAGACAAGCCCTTAGAAATAAGCCCTTAAATATTAAGAGAATAACAATGTGTCCCTCTCTATGCCATCATCTGCTACTCAAAACATTTGGCTACAAAGTTAAGGAAAAAAAAACAAGTAGCCATGAATTAATTACTTTAATGCAGCACAAGCTAAAGGCTCATTTAAAACATCTAACACAAAATGTCTATGTTAATTTATATCATCATAAACATGCACAAAGTATATCACTTCAACTGGCAACAGATTTTCCTTCATTCAAGTTATGGATGATGTCGTGGTCTACTAGGATTGCTAGGATTGTGTCTCACTAATATCCCATTTTTCACCCACAGGGAAGTCATAATTGTGTTTGACCTCAAAGAGTCTCATTTTGAGGGTCTATTTTGTGGGCCTACTCCTATACCAAGAATTGTATCAGACAGAGAACTGTCAGAAAATGGAAACTGTGCTAGATATTTCTATTTTTTTGTTAGATGCTTCCTTCTGCATCTTCACTGGACCTTGCCTTTAATAGATTGGCTGTAATGATTTCCCAGTTTCCGCAACTTAATTTCCTTCTGATATAGTCAACTCTTGAAGTCAAATTCTTAATGCTTTCAGCACATAAGGATAGTGATCTTGCCACCATCACTTTAAAACCGCTAAGTCTTGATTGAGATAAGGAGATGGATAGGCAGATAAAGAAACTGGTTAGTAAACAAAGATGCAACGATAATTGTAATAAACTTGAAAAGAGCTCAGTTAAATGAATTTGTGAAAACGTTGCAGTTTGATGGCTCATTGCTTTTCATGAGATTTTATATTATACACTGATTTATACAGAACTCACTACAACATTATAAAAGTTCCACAACTGGCCATTGAAAGCTGTGTATGATTTCACAAGAGAGGTGGGAAAAGTACTTTCTGCAAGGTTTTGGGAGGATAAGTAAAGCAAAGGCATGGGAATTTATTTATTCTTTCCATAAATATATTGAGTACCTACTAGGTGTCACTGACATTGTGTTAGGCAATTGAGATACCTCTATAAGAAAGACAAACATGACCCTCTGCTTCATTTGCTTATGCTGAGTAACACATCAAAATTCAGCAGCTTAAAGTAACCATTTTATTATGCTCTGGATTCTGTGAGTCAGGGATTCTGATAGGAGTGCAGCAGAGGTAGCTTGTCTTTGCTTCATGATATCTGGGGACTCAGCTGGGCAGTCTCAATGGCTGGGAGCAAATTGATGGTTAAGATTGGGATCATCAAAAGCATTTTTGCTCATATGTCTGGCATCTGGCTGAAAAGATATGAAGACTAGAACTGCCAACTAGAACACCTATTTTGTGGCCTTTCCATGTGGCTTGGCTTCTTTACAGCACAGGAGCCTCAGAATAGTTGGACTTTTTACATGGTACCTTAGGATTCAAAGTAAAGCTTTCCAGTGAACAAAGAGGAAGTTGCATTGCCTTTCCTGTCTTAGCCTAGAAGTCACTCAGTGTCACTTCTGAAGTACTCTACTGGCCAAAGCAACCGCAGGCCTTCTCCCATTGAAAGGGAAAGAAATTAAACTTCACCTCTTGATGGGGAAGTCACAAGGACACATTGTAGAAAACCATGTGGGATAGGAGATATTATTACAAACATCTTTAGAAAATATAATATACCATAGACTCATCCTCACAGAGTTAGAACTATTGGAGAATTTATTTATTAATAAAATAATAAGACAAATGAGTCAACTGAGTGTTAGGAAAGAAAATAGTGTGGTTATAAAAGTGCGAATAACAGAATATGACCCAAAATAAGGATTGTGCACATTTTTCCTGAAGAACCAACCCTTGAATGACTATCTAAATGATAAGTAGGAATTAATGAGGCAAGTTTTTTAGAGATTGGATGGTGCAAAATGAGCATTTCAAATGAAGATAACATTTGCAAAGGTCCTGTGGCAGAAGTGACTGTGGTTTGTACAAAGTACTTGAAAGGAAGACTCAGGTAGCTGAAACCCAATGGAGAGAATGTAAGATGAGATGGGGCTAGAAAAAAAAGAGGTAGGAAAAATACCAGATATATAAGTTATGTAAAGGAGTTTGGTTTTTTTATCCTAAAAACAATGGTGACCTGCTGGAAGATTTTAATAAAGTGGGTAACAAGGTCATATTTAGCTTTAAAAATGATCATTCTTCTTTAAATATGGAGAATAAATTGAAAGGGTGTGGTGGTTCAGAAAAGAAGCAGAGAGACCAGTTAGAAAACTGTTACCATGATCCAGGCAAGATGACAGCAGTTTGGACTAGGTTGGTTGCAAGGTAAATGAAGAGAAATGAAACAATTCAATGGATATTAAAAGGTCAAATTCATAGAATATAAAAATGAGGATAAATGAAGTAAGGAAATGGAAGGTGTCTAGGATAACACTTATTTCTGAGGAGTGCACAACTGGAAGGATACTGATGCCACTTACTGAGGTAAGGAACCTAGCAAGAAGCCATTTGATCTTGGTCATGTTGAGCTTAAGAGGCTTTTGAACATCCAATAGAGATGTTGAGTAGGCAACTGGATGCTCAGAGGAAGCATCTGATTTGGAGATGTAAATTTAGAAGTTAATTAACTTAGGTTTACTGAAGTCATGGGCATGGAGCACATCAAACCCATCCCCTGGTTGAAACATGGTGGAAACCTGAAAATTTTGACCCATTCAGATGCATGGAACTCTAAAGGCCAGCAGAGCCCAGTTGGAAAGTCTGATCTAGCTCAATCTTCTCATTTCTCAGATGAACAAACAAATTTAGAGATAGTAGTAGCCGAGACAAAACTTGAGCCTAGGACTCCTGACTGCTGCCTCATCCAGTCCCTGCTCTACATACCCAGAGAATTACTGAAAGCTTATCTTTTGTTAACCTGTAGTAGTAAAAAAAGCTTGGTTACCTTGTCTACCTGAAATTCCGTAGAAAGAAATGGATATTCTCTACAATCTTATTAAAATAGTTGTAGAAACTATACTTACAAGATTAACCTAGAAAGATAAATCTTTTATAAGTTATGCAGAACAATGGTCAGAGAAACTTCACTTTAATTTTCAGAGATGTGAGATACTAAAGAAGTCATTTGCTCCCTTGGTAGTATCAAGGACTCTCCTTCCCATTCACTGTATCTGAGACAGCAATGAATACTTTTCTGAATGTATGAATTTCAATTATATCTTAACCAATAATGCCAATTTGAGATATCATTGACTCCCAGCATTACTTATTTTAAACAATCCTAATATTTGCTGGATAAAACAAGCTTCTATTTCATCAATACTGATTTGAAACATTTTGTTGAGGAATGATGTTTTACCAAATGGCTTTGTATCTTTACGATATAGGCTATAGTTGAATTCATGACCAAGTTATCATCAGCCTAGAATGTGTTTCTCATATTGCATCAAAGAGTGGATTGTTTCTGTGGTCCCCAAAATTTGGTATGAAGATCATTCATGATCCACGATAGTTCTTATAGTCCTATAATATGGCTGTTCTATAACTTAACAATGACCATATTTTTATTTCCTTAGAAAGTCCTTGGTTTCTTTAATGGATGATCATATACCAGCTACCCCCACCCTAATCCTTGCACACACATAAAGGTCATGGCTAATTTGACAATTGCTAAGCAACTGATCTTAGGGAAACCAGTATGAATTGATTAGTATCATATGCCCAGGTGACCGTACATCCCAATTGGCCCAGAGCATCCCTGGTTTGTACGTATTGTCCTGGCATAATTATTAACAGTGCCTCTTTCACTCTCATATAAGTGTCCTGGATTTGATGATGCCTAACTGTGCATCACTAATCTATTGTAATTAGCTCTGCTCAAAGATTGAGTATATTAGATTTTCACTCTCTACCATTTGAATTGAAAAATGAAATTAGACTCCTATGATTAACAGTAAAGCCTGGAACTGAAAATTCATGAAGTAGAGAGAAGTGGGAGGGTTATGATAGGCCATGAGTGAGTCAACATTATGAGTAAATCAAATTTATGAATAAATAGGAGTTCCAAAGTTGAAAAAAAAGATCTGCAAAACAGAGATTGAGAAACGAGTTTGGAGGGGAAAGAGACTCATAAAGAAAACCAGCATGTTTAATATAATGGTGGAACCTCGTAGTGAATACTCATGAGATCCCAATACCAAACTCATTTGCCATGAGACTCATTCCAGTGCCAGTTCTCAGATTCCTATGAGATCGTTTCTCCCTTACTTGTAATTCTAATTTAATGTTTCAGACCTTAGGACAAGAATTTCAGTGCAGGTAGTATTTGGGAAATGATCTCAGAAAGCACTAGTAGGGGAGTGGGGACAGAGAAGGGAAGGAAGCCAATACAAGCATGGTTATTAGCATATTACTGCTGTAGGCAACTGAGGCTCAATCATGCTGGGGACCCCTGGAAGACAGCATAAAGGACAACTCAGTTGCCCACCCAAGGGAAAGGAAACATATGTATTCACTACTCTCAATCATTGGTGGGTAACTGCTCCCAGGGCTGTTAATTCCTTGCCATTTCTGGCCTGCCCCTTTAATGGGCTGGGTATGCTCCTGTGGCTGGAGGAAATTCTCAGGCAGATAATTTCATGTGTTTGGAGTGAGACAAGCACCAAAGGGATATGGATGGGCATCAACAGAACCTGCTAAACTGGTCATGTTTCAAGTAGTCTGAATTTAGTGTTTCTCTTTATTGCTATAAAAATCAACTAAGACAATCCCCAATCATTTATTTATTTCATTCTTGCATTCCCAAAATACTATCTGAGCAGCATCTGTCATACTATTAGATATTATGAGTTGGGATAATGGAAATAAACAATATAGAAAACTTTGGGAAGGGTATTTGACTTCATAATAACAGCCTCTGTCTTAATTTATAGTATATGTGAAAAATACTGATTTATTAGTATGAATCATAGTGATGTTGAAATTTCCTTCAAACATATCTCTATTCAGTACTAATGAGAGCTATTTCCTTCCTTTTTTAAATAATAGAATGTTTTATTTCTTAAACATTCAGTAAAATGTCTACATATAATACTACAAAATGGATTATCTTATGTTATTGTTTGTAACTAAAAACAAATAAGACCAAAAAAATGGAGATTAGGTCCACAACGTCAGTGGCTGATACTCATCAATTTAGCTGCAAACCTAACATTGAACTGTTAATGTTAGGGTTATCTAATCTTTATTCAGCCTTTCATTTTTCTTTAGCATACCTTAACAGATTTCCTGATCAATATAAAAGGAATACTACACTCTGTAACATTCACTATTATAGAATCAACTGAACCATAGCACACTTAATTATATATAAATATTTGTTCCACCTACCCAACCTGCTATCTGCCAACCTGGCTTAGAAGAAATCTTAGTCATTAACAAGAGTAGTTAGCTCTATCCATGAGCAAATAGGATGGTTTCTTGGTAATGTACTGGAGCCGGTGCTTTTAGAGCCAATTTAGCATAACTTTACTCTGTGTTCAGTGACATCATGTTAGTAGCATAAAATTGACCATAGTGAGAATTGACCATGGAATCTGACCATGGGAATTGGCAAATACAATGAATCAGACTCTTTTTTTTTTTAAATGATGGCGTTCAAAATCTACTAGCCACATTGCCATTTGTGCTGGGCTTGTAGGTGCCTCAAGAGTTCAAGCCAGGATCTGAGGCCGGCTGCTGCTAGTGTGTGGCTTAGGACTGCTCAGCAAGAGGTGTGGGCATGCCAAGGACAGAGGCTGCTGCTTTGGGTTTTGTGGGCCTTTGAGATTTTAGGAAAGTCTGCAGCCAAGAGCCAAGATAGGCCATTTGTATGGAATAAACCACTGGACATGGCCTGACTGAGCCCACAAGTTAGGAGGGGCAGAGTCTCAGGGGATCCTGTGTTATCCAGATTGGTGTACACTTAGATATGGTAGCCACCTGCATCTGTAGGCTGGGAGAGGGGAGGGCTCAACAAAGGAACAGTGGATACTGCCAGCACTTTTGTCTGGGAAAAAGCAGCCCCTCCAGCCCTCACCTTGAAGCCCGATGACTAAGTGTCTCTCCGTGTGTCCCTGGCACTCCTTGAGCAGCTGTCCCAGCGTTGAAGCTCAGAACGAGTCCATCAGCAAGTAAAGCTGGCGCAGGCCCTTTAAGAGGAACATCTGCAACTCCCACAGTCTCTGGCTCACTCAGCCACAATCTCCATTGGTTTTCACAGCCAGAAGTTGTGGGACTTCTTTTCTCAGTGCTGGAACTCTGGACTGGGGATCCCAGTGTGAGGCCAGAACCCCTCACTCCTCAGGTTGAGGAGGGAGCTCTGCAGTCAAGATAGCCCTCCCGATTCTGGAGCATCACAAGCAGTTGTGGGACTGGGCCATTTCACATCTCCGCCCCTCCTACCAGTTTGAGATGACCTCTTATGTTCATCCCTAGTTGTAGGGCTTCTGTTCAGTCGGATCTCAGGTGACTCAGCGTGCTGGTTGCTCTGAGTTTTGTTATAATTTGGTATTGTCGCTAGAGGAGGCGTGACCTTCTAAAGTTGACATAGCATCAACCTTCTATGCCATCTTGATCAGTTTCTAATTTGTTTTAATGGTTTCTACTTTGTTGAACTTCTCATTTTGTTCACATAGTTTCCTAATTTCATTTAATTGTCTATCTGTGTATTCTTGCCATTCATTGAATTTTTTAAGAAAATTATTCTGAATTCTTTGTTAGACAGTTCATACGTCTCCTTTTCTTTAGGGTTAGTCATTGGAGTTTATTAGTTTTCTTTGGTGGTATCATGTTTCCTTGATTTTTATTGTGGCTTTGCACTGCTTTCTGCAGATTTGAAGAAGTAGGCACCTTTTCCAATCTTTAGAGACTGGCTTTGGCAGGCAAAACTGTTCACCAGTCAGCCTGTTCAGAGATTCTGTGTGGTGTCTGTGGGCAGGTTTGCTGCTGAAGTCCTTGGATGGGCAGGTCTGGTTCCTGGGTCAGCAGGTGAGGGGCCTGGAGCTAGGTTCACTGGGGTGAGCTTCATGCTTGAATCTTCAGTGATGGACCTGAGGCCTGGGTCTTTGTAGGCATACCTGGATCTTGGGTCCACAAGGTCCAATCAGACACCAGGACCACTGAGGTAGGCCCAGTATCTTGGTGCCTGAGGATCATTTTGGTACTGAGATGGTCCAGGAGCCTGGTTTCATGGTAACTGGCCTAGAATCTGGGCCCATGGGGATCAGCTGGAAACCTCGGTCCACAGAGCTGTTCTAGGCTCTAGGTCTGAGGAAGCCAATCTTGTGCTGGGGTGGGATGAAAGCCTGAGTCCATGGTAGTTGGCCTGATGCTGAGCCCAGCTGGAAGATTGGATTTTGTGGGTCATCACCTGGAGCGTGGGTTTTGGGAGCCCGATTGGGAGGCTGGGGCCGCCCATGTTCTTGGGAGCCAGCTGATGCTAGGATGTTCAAAGAGTTTGGGTTCACGGGAGCTCTCTGGGAGCATGATACCATGGGAGATGGCTTGCGCTAAGGTAGACTGGGAGCCTGGTATCACAGGGGCTGCTAGAGCCAGCAGGCACTTTGTGGGTCAAGGGCCTAAGTTCGTTGGAGTTCACTGGGAGCCACGTCCTACTACCAAAATGGGCTTATTGCTGGGGCAGGCTGGCACTGGCACCCATGGTGAGATGAAGTTGTGCACTCACCCATGTGGAGGGTTTCTCTCTCCAGGCTGGGCTGCCTAGTCTTAAGAGAAGGGTGATGGAGTGATGTGAATCTACCTTTCCTTCTTACCTCAATGCATCTTTTATTTCTTCTGTGCTTCCTCAAATGCTATAATCCCTCACCTGGGATCCTTAGCTGTGAAGGTATTTTGAGTACAGATAGTTGTTCAAATTGATATTTCTGGGAGGGGATGAACACTAGAAATTTTTATGCTACCATTTTGCTGTCGTCGCCCCCCTCTCTCTGAGAGTCATTTTCAAAGATTCAGCATATCATAGAATCATGGAGTTGAAAAAGCCCTTAGATATTACCTAATGCAGCCTCTTCCTAGGACAAAATTTGCTCTACATCAATAGATATACCCTTTTTGGCTTTAAGTAGCTAAAAATATTTCAGTGGAGTATCCTTTTCTGAGCAGAAGATAAGATGGAATTTATAGTGTCATTCTCTGGATGAGATTTATGAAATTTCCAGTCAAACTGTTAAAATATGTTGATATGTCCATCTAATTTTGATCTTTTTTTTGCCCCAACCCAGTTTGTTATTTTCACCTAATTCAGAAAATAACATGAATGTGGACATAAATAAGATTTAAATAAGATAAGTAGCCACTCATCTTACCTTCTGAGTAGGATGGATAGAATCTGTTATTAAAATAATGGAACATTACGTAGGAATAATTAACCATTTTAAATCAAACCTTTCCTTAGAATTAATTTTGCTACATGATGAGCTAACAGCCACAATCATTTAAAAATACTCAAAGCCATTTTACAAACATAACAATAAAATATGCTTGCAGTGGGTATTTATAAGCTAAAGCAGTTCCAGTAAGTGATCAGGCTTTTCTAGTAAAACTTTTTTTTTTTGATAAACCCAAGCTGTTGGGTTTTCTTTCCACAGGTGTTTTCTGGAGATACGCTGCTTCTTGTGGTAAAATATACATAATATAAAATTTACCATTTTAAACCTGTTTTTGCTTTTTATACTGAACAATTTTTTTTTAATTTTTACTTTTTAATTAGAGTTGGCATTCAATATTATTTTATATTAGTTTCAGGTGTACAGCATAGTAGTTAGACATTTATCTAATTTACAAAGTGATCTCCCTGATTAGTGTAGTACCCACCTGGTGCTATACATAGTTAATACAATATTATTGACTACATTCCCTATAGTAACTGGAGGCACTGGAGATGCAAGAGTGGAGGTCTGTTGATTGCTAACAAGGGAACCTCCTGCTGAGTGAGTTGGGTGGGGCTGTCTCTGGGAGTCATCTGGGTGGAGTGAGCAAATCTCACCAGGCCATTGCAGATGGAGATTTAGTTTTGGCCACGTGGGGGAGGGTTAAACAGAAGCAAGATGGCACTCACCTGCAGGCTATGCAGGAGGAGGGCCCAACAAAAAGACAGTGGCAGCTGTCCTTCAAGCCTTCACTGAAGCCACCCAACTCAGTTTTTCCCTATATGTCTCTGGCACCTCCTAAGCTGCTGTTCCTTCGTCAGAGGCCAGGGTAAGTGCTTGTGAGTGAGTGAGTCTGTGTGCTAGCCCTTTAAGGAGGTGTCTGGATTTCCAGCTGCCCTCCATCTCACCTGGACTGCTGGAATTCCCACTGATTTTCACGGCAAGATTTTATGGGGACTCCTCTTCTTGGCACTGGAAACCTGAGCTGGGGAGCTTTAATGTGGGGCTGGGACCCCTCACTCCTCCTGGGGTGGGGTGCTCCACAGCTGAGATGCCCCCTCCATGCTCAACCACCACACAGGGGTGGAGGACCAGCCCATTTTGTGTGCCCACGCTTCTTACCAGTCTCCTTTTTATAGCCCCAGTTATAGGAGTTCTGCTCAGCTAGTCTTCAGATCATTCTCCAGGTTGACTAGTTCTTAATTTCGTTGCAATTTTAATGTGGTCATGGAAGGAGGCATGCACAGTGTTTACCTACCCCACCATCATGACCAGAACTCCCCATCTTAACTATTTTTAAATGCGTACTTCAGTGACACCAAGTACATTCACATTGTTGTGCAACCATCAACACCATCCAACTCCAGAACTTTTTTCTTCTTCCAAAACTAAATTTATACCCATTAAACAATAAATTTCTATTCCCCTTTACCCCCAGCTCCTGGCAACCAGCATTCTACTTCTCTATGAGTTTGACTGTTCTAGGTTTAAATGGAATCATATTGTGTTTGTCCTTTGTCACTGATTTGTTTGAAAACGTGCTTCTTAACTATTTTTTCTAAATTCATTAAATTGGGTGCAGGTTGTCAGGTACTGCTGTTTTCCACTGAACTTAAACTCTGGTGAAAATGCATTTATATCTAATGCATAGCAGGCTCACTGATGGTTAGAAAATAATACCACATCTCTCAGCCCCTGGCCAAAAAAAAAATGTCATTTCATTGTCCTTGCAGGAAGATTCACAGAAGGCCCATCCAGGTGCTTTATATAAAAATAACAGTTCCCTCCAGCTACCTAACCTAGATTTTAAGTTATGTAAAAGTAGTTATTTGGAAGCAAAATGCTGAATAAATGCATTCTGGGGTGTGGCATTGTAGTTACACTGGTGTGTGTTTGTTTGTTTGTTTGTTTAGGGGTATGTCCATCCCTCAAAAGATTTAGGAGAAAATTTTGATCGATTTCTGCCAAAATAACCCATTCCATTCCCCTGCCAATCATTGGTTTGGAGGGCGGTGAGAACCCCAGGTGTGGCCAGTGAAGGAAGATCAGCCAGATTGCTTCTAAGAAAGGGTGGCTCGTTCTTTAAAAAGATTCATTTGAGAAGTAGCAGTCCTTTTCCTTTTCCAGGACATTTTCACACCTGCATGTGATGGCATCTTGTGATTGTGAGGAATGCTAGGGTGACATATAAAGCCACCATGCTGAGGATGGCAGAGCAGAAAAAAAAAACCTTGGAGACTTGATGGTTTTAGTAAGTCACTGCATTAACTAACCCTTGAACAGCCCCACCTCAGGACTTTGGGTCATATGAGACATCACTATTTCCTTGTTGTTTAAGCCAGTTGAGATAGAGTTGTCTGTTACTTGCAGATACTTAACTGATGAAGGTAGATTGGGTAATACCACTGGGTGGTTTCCCTTGGAAGCAAGTTCTGAGATGAAATTTACTTTGAGGAGGTTTCTTACAGTGTCTGTGGAAGGGAAAAGAAGCAGGCAGAACTGGGCAGACAAAGAGAAGCTGGGAGGTAGGCAATGACAACCCTGTGTGACCTCATGGAGAGGTCCTTGTTGGCCTTAGATTGCCAGGCCTTTATACCCTCATCTCCATTGTCATTGGAATGCATCCCCCTTCAGAAGGCCAGGATCTGGGGCCTAGCAGCTCTCAGTAGCTAAGACAACCCCTGAAGGGGCAATTGAAAGCTGCCTGTGGATAGCACTCTCAGCATTTGGAGCAAGAAGTTTTTCATTGAAGGGGGATCTGGATAGTGCGTGAGAGTCCCCACCAGACATGATTACTGGGATGATTCAAAGAACAAATACTTGTCCCAGGCCCAGCAAAAATATCCCTGAGACACACTAGATTTGCCTAACTTCTGATGCACTGTGGTTTATGTTAGTGATAGCAGTCATGTATTTTCACTATATTTTACTTTCTTTTATTTGACTGCAAAAGACTAAGAATTGAATTGTCCATAGGTATCCATACATTACAACTAAGTTATTGTACATTTCGATTTTTTTTTAATTAAGTTTTTTGGGGTAACATTGGTTAATACAATTATATAATTTTCAGGTGTACATGACCATTTGACATCTGTATATTCTATTGTGTGTTTACCACCTAAAATCCAGTTTTCTTCAGCCACCATATATTTGATCCCCTTTACTCACTTCACCCTCTCCCTAAACTCTATATTTGACCCCCTTTACCCTGTCTACCTCCTCCCTCCTCTCCCACCCCACTAGTAACCAAAAGATATTTGCACACCGATGTTCATAGCAGCATTATTCACAGTGGCCAGGACATGAAAGCAACCGAGGTGTCCTACAGTAGATGATTATCTAAAGAGGTGGTGGTACATATATACAATGGAATATTGCTCAACCATTAGAAAGGATGAAATATTGCCATTTGTGACAACATGGATGGACCTCAAGATAATCATGCTTAGCGAAATAAGCCAGACAGAAAAGTTGAAAATCACATGATATCACTTATATGTGGGATATAAATGCCCATTTGGATTTAATGCAATCATATCAGTTTGGTGTTTACTAAATGACCAAGGAATCTGGTTTGACTTCCTTTCCAGCCAGCCCCGCTCTTGAAAGTCCTCTCTTGGCTTGCCACCCACCTCTGACTCCTCTGTCTTGGTCTGTATGTCACCTCTTTTTCCTCTTGATTTCTAGTCACAAATGCTCTGTGAGGCACCATCCTTGGCCACAACTTGATTCTCTCATCAGTGTTTCACTTATTGAGCATACTCTGCCAGTGACTCTCACTCTCTTCCAAGCCTACCAAATTCTCAGGTGATTTCCAGCCCTGGTCTTTAAAACAAACATCAGTGCCTTATCTTCAAGGACCTCCTAGACATCTTTGCAGGTCCTAACCATCTCCAACTTAATATAGTCTAAAAATAACTCATTGTCATTCACCATGAAACAAGCTCATCTTACCAATTTCTTAGTTCTACTGATTCTATCAGTTCTCATTTACCCTCATTCATAATCTTGGACTTACATTTGGGTGCTGGATGTGAGAGATAAGAGAGAGCTATTCATTTAACTAATATGACTGATTAGTCTTTAAAATATCTGTATTTTTTTCTGGGCACTTGCTCTTATTTTGGTAATATTCTAAATATACCTCTGTAATAATGCTTAGCATACTACATTCTAAGTACTGTATTTGTTTTTCACTTTTTTTCCCTACTAGACTAAAACTTCCTTGAAAACAGAAACTGTATCATTCTTCTTTGGATCCCCAGTGTTTAAAGCATGCTTACCATGTACTAAGTACTCAATAAATGTTTTTGGAACAAATGAATTACTTCAATATTTCAAGACTTCAATATTTCTGCACTGCATCTGTGACCTCTTTATAGTCTCTGTAAATGTTTTAGATGTCCTGCTTCACATCTCCTCTATCCTCCTATTTCAGCTGTAGCGCTACTGTACCTTATAGGAGTAAACTACTTCCACTACATCCCACCTTGAACTGCTCCAAGCCTTAGTGCCTCTGACTTTCTCTGAAGCTTTTGAAAACTGCTCATAACAAGGGAGTATGCAGCTTAGATGTGTAAGGATGTTAACTCCCTGTAGGAATGGAACAACTTTTTCCTCCACCCTCTTGGTTCAGTAGCTGGGGCCCTGCAAATTAAATTGACAAATGGCATTAACAAGAGAAAAGACATACAAATTTTATTTGATGTTATTCCTTTTATAGGGTATAGAGGTTTCACAGAAAATGAAGTCAAAACCCCAAAGAGGCAGTCAGACCTAGAGGTTTATACACCATTTTAACTAAGGCAAATAAATCTGTGGAGAAGTGACAAGAGAAAAGGGTTTTGAGCTTCTAGGGGCAGTAAATTGTGGTAAGGTAAATGTATGGGGGAAACTAGTGGAAGATAAAGGTTATTTAGTAAGGTTTATTATGCAGATTCCTCTTGGTGTTGTCCTTAGGATGATAAGTCTAGAGTGGTCTCTAGTGATTGAGTAGTTCTGCCCTTCCTATTATGAGGGAAGGGAGGGGAACAAACCTTCACAAATGGAAATTTACGTCCTGCTTTTAGGCAAATAGGGGATGGTAGAGAGTTTTTCTGTGTCTGTTGTTTTCCAAGAGTCTTCACTCCATAATACTAATGACAAAGTGGAATATATTGAGGTAGGATATTCTGATCCCCTTCACCCCCCAGGGGCAACCCTTAATCAATAAAGGGCTGGGAGCTAGTGACTAAATGCCCTAGCCTCCCTCCTAGAAGATATTGTGTAGGCCTTTCATTGAAAACAGTGGAATCCAGCCCTCCCTGCCTACAGAAATGATTTATATTAGGGGTCCCCAACCCTGGGGCTGCAGACTGGTAGGGTCCTTGGACTGTTAGAAACTGGGCCTCACAGCAGAAGGTGAGCAGCAAGCAAGAGAAGTGACGCTTTATCTGTTTTTGCAGCCGCTCCCCAGTGCTAGCATCACCACCTCAGCTCCACCTCAGATCATCAGGCATCAGATTCTCATAGGAGCACCGATCTGCTGCCAAAACAGTTGGGGACCACTGCTTTACATAATGTACCGTTAGAGTGGCTCTCATTTTCTTCCTCACCAATTTTCAGGGCCTCACCTCCAATATAAATTACTATCCCTAAATTATTTCTTAGTCTCTGTTTTTAGGGGAGCCCAAACCAGGATAGGCTCCTTGTTTCCACTCTTTCCTGATAGTCACAAACCATTGCTTTCATACATCACTTGCTATCCTTCACAGAAATCCCTCAACTGTTAGGGTTGCCTGATTTTGTAAACAAAATACATCCTGTATTTTATTTGGCAATCTTACCAATTGCACTCTATCTTTAAAAATCTATTCAAACTCACATCTTGTCATTTATGAATCTCCATAATTTGCCCCTCATTCTGCCAATATAATCTCTTCCACTTCCTCCAGATGCAAGCTCTCCTTTCCAACTAGAATTTGAGCTCAAGAGGACTTCATCATCATCATTATTATCATCATCATTATTGTAATTCCTTTGCTCCTCTGAAATATTTCACTGTTTTCAAAGCACTTGCATGTACATTGTCTTATTAGTTTCTCTCAATGCCTCTGTGATATAGCCTGGACAGAAATTTTCATTTCAAATTTAAAATTTGTGAAAACAACAAGAGATGTGGACTTGCCTAAGGTCCAGCGGGTGGGTATTGGAGAAGGGACCTCAAACCCAGGATATAGAGCTCCAAGACAAGGGTTCTGTCCACAATATCAGGTCATTTCCTATTCATATTCTTTCATTTTATACAGTAGCAAACTAAGGCACCTAAAATTTAAATGTGAAACACAAGACCATTATAGCTCTCCACTATTTGTTTGATGGTCAGCAAATCATTTACTATGGGTGAGACTTCATTTCCCCATCTATAGTATGAAGCTCTCAGAGTAGAAAACCTCAGTTTTATGTAGTTTCTAACTCTATATAGTTTACCCAGGCTCATGCAGCTAAATACGGTAGTCCCTCCTTATCTGCAGGGGATATGTTTCAAGATGCCCAGTGGATGCTTGACACTATGGATAGTATCAAGCCCTACATATACTATGCCTTTCCCTATACATACTTATGATAAAGTTTAATTTATAAATTAGGCACAGTAAGAGACTAACAACAATAACTAATAATAAAATAGAAAAATTTTAACCATAGACTACAATAAAAGTTACATGAATGTGACCCTCAAAATATTGTACTGTGCTCACCCTTTCTTTTTCTTGTGATGATGTGAGATGATAAAATTCCTACATGATGGGACGAAGTGTGAGGCATGATATAGGCTCTGTGACGTAGTGTTAGGCCACTATTGGCCTTCTGACAATACTTCAGAAGAAGGATTGTGTGCTTTGGGTGATCCTGGATATCAAGCCATGACGATGTCTATGGCTGGAGGTAAGGAGCAGATGATATCGATGGTTCGGGATCTTCAGTAGTTGAAGGTTCTCCCTCCTCAAAATGTTTTGGAAGAACATTTTAATCAGATGTTTTTTTCTCTTTACTTTTAACTCATTAAAGTATTGCTGCAGAGGTTGTAATCCTTCCTTGATCACACAGGTGACTTTAATGCTACATTCTGTCTTGGGATTGTATTCCATGATTTTTTGTAAAATAAGGTGACTTAAACACAAGCAATGTGATACCATGACAGTCAACTCGATAACCTAGACAGCTACTAAGTAACTAATGGGTGGGTAGTGTACACAGTGTGGAGATGCTGAACAAAGGAATGATTCACATCCCAGACGGGATGGAGCAGATAGCGTGAGATTTCATCATGCTACTCAGAATGGCGTGCAATTGAAAACTTATGAATTGTTTATTTTTAGAGTTTTTCCATTTAATATTTCCAGACTGTGGTTGTTTACAGGTAACTGAAATGCAGAAAGTAAAACTGCAGTTGAGGTGGGAGCACTGGCATTAAGAACTGAGAATAGAGCACAGCCCACTGAAAGCTAGTCAAAGACAGGGTCTCTTCAACAGGTATGCTCCTCACATATTTTCCTACCATATCTGCACTTAAATTTAAAAGTGGGCAATTTGAGTGTTTTGTACTCTAATGGAAACTACATTAAATTAAGTTGTTGTTGGTTCTTGATTAATTTGGCTTTTTTTAGCTTTTGGGATAAAGTCAATTCTCTATTCAGAGTTAAACAAAGGAAATTATTTGAAAGTTTAGTCACTATAAGTTGTGCTTATTGAACATATTTTTAAATAAATTTTTAAATATATTAATACCAAAGAACAGGACCTATTTCCCTCCCCCCTGGCTAAATGTATGAACACTTTCCTAGAACATTAGAAAATAATTCTTGTATGGCAAAGAGAAGGAAATCCTGTAGCATAGTTTTTGTTTCCACCACGAATTTGGCTATCTCCATACATAAACTTACCTATTTCTTCCTAACTTTTATTTTCAGTGGTGGTAGAAAAAGCGTGAAAAGTATGAGTTTAGATCCAGACACATGTGGGGTTCAGTCGTAGTGCTACCACCTAGCTGTGTGACCTTGAACAAGTTACCGAACCCCTGGGAACCTTAATTTCCTCTCCTTCATGAGGTTGTATTGAGGGTCAAATGAGATGATATGACAGTCTGTGGTGAAAGGAGAGAACTTGTCCACTGTGCCCAGTAGATGCATCATTACTGTGTACTCATTCACTGGCATTGGTGACTAATGTTATTTCAATTACATGGTAAGCCTTCTATTGAAGAGACAGTGGCTTTGCATGGTTATTTTGGGTGAGTGTCATCCTTCGCTTGGTGTTGAAAGCCTCCTACCCTATCATCATGCTCTCTCAGTTCTCTGGTATCCCTTCTTCTGGGTACTGTGCTTGCAGCTTCCTTGGGCCTGGATACGCTCTCTACTCACTGACATGCATATACATACTGCTGGGCTGACTCTTAGGGGGATCCTGTTATGATTCTCCCAGGTATTGGGGGGGCCCTTCTCTCGTGAACTTTTCGTCCCAAGGATACCACCATTTTCCTTTCCTCTTTCCCTTGAAGATCAATGAAAATAACCAAGAAAAAAAAATACCTACTGCACTATGAACAAACATGCTACTTGTCCCAAGAAAATAATATCATATTCCTATCTCTCCCAGAATGCACTTTTTCAGTCTCATTTTATGACCAAGTATCTCACAGTCCCTCTCAACCCCTTTGGCAACTTTCTACTCTAGATAAAGATCCATTCCTTACATATAAGGATCAGAGTCATTCCTGGTAGACACATTCAACCATCACCATGAGCTAAATGCCTCAGCTTCCCTCTGGATCCACATCTCTAAGTCAGAAGCACAGAATCCCAAGATGGGTGGGACTCTAAATTTCTAAACTCTGATTTTCTAGTCCAAGATGGAATCTGTTTTATAATCTCTTTGCCAAGCATTTATTCAACCCCTATCTGAACATATATGATTCCCTTCTCTGGTTACTCATAAGAGGCATTTGACTAACATTGTTTATTGCTTTTTAATGAGTGGACAGAACAAATAGGTTGCCCAAGAGCAGCTTCCTCTTGTACCAAGTGACTTATAGTGTTCTTTGTTCCAAAGTATTACAGCTTCCTTTGTTCTAAGATACCTGGAGAATGCTATCTTCCTATGACCCCCCCTTACACACAGGTACTACTTGGCCTGTTTGTGAGTAGACATGCACATACAAATACAAACAAAGGTGAACCTCCAAGAATACCATGAGCAAAACAAGAAATCTTTTGGGGAACAGCTTTGTACTTTTTTTTTAAAGAACACCTTAGGAAGTAAAAAAGTAATTGAAATTAACATCTCTGTTCAGGCTTCCAAGCAGTCATACCTAATAGAAAAGAAAATATGAGGCTATAAATTCTGTAGGTGTTTAAAAAATGAGAAAAAAGAATGAACAAATCTTTTTTGAAAGTCAATCAATCTCATTTCCTCCGATTGAGAAAATGATCCTTTTGGAAAAAAGTGAAAGTGAATATATTTTGCACGGCCAAGGGCCATCACACATCAGATGATCATCTCATCGAAACCTAATTCTTTTTGAGAGAGAAAGCAAACAGTGATAGCCCAGACACCTCCTTTTCCTTTCTAATGAATCGGCCTTACAAGCCTATGAATAATCAATTTATACCACAGCATTTTGAATCTAACTAAGACAGTGTGGTTAAATATGTACAATGATTTTTTTTTCACTAATCATTCTTCAATTGTGGAATGAATTCACTAATGTCAATTAGTTATAAATGGACAAAAGCTATTGCTAAAATGGTATCAGGACATTGGAGAAAGCACAGCCTAGTACAATTGTTTTTGAACTTTTTTTAAAAGCTGGGAATAGTATGTAGAATCCCAATATTTAAAACAGTTAAAAGAATGTCTGCTGGGGTAAACTTGGGTAGGGAAGGGAGAGTGAGATAAATAAGACATGGACAGGGATAGAGGTGAGCTCATGGCCTCTCTCTTCTCTTTCCCTACCTATCTCCAAGCCCCTCAACAGTTTTGAACATCTTGAAAGCATATTTAGGATTCCTTGGAACATAATTTGAAAATTAATGGCAAAGTGTAAAACAGATGGACTGTAGCAATTGATGAAGTCTTATTCTAATTCTAGCTCTGAAATATTAGCTGTATGAATCAGTGCAAATCACCAGTACTCTCTGAACTTATTCTGCATCTGTGGAATGGAAATTGGGCTAGGATTGGGGTAAATGAGATAGCACATGTAGTCAAGTGGGTATGTCTGGCATATAATAGTTGTTCAATAAATAGCAGCTATTGTTATCCAGGGGAAACACTTAAAGTTTCAGAGTTGCTCTTAAAGAGCCTCTGTGCTGGGGTTTTCTTTTTTCTTTCTTTCTTTTTTTTTTTTTTTTTTAGATGAGGCAACCCTTGGTCGACCTCACAGATTGCAAGGATCTTGTCAGCTTGCAATCCCTTATTTTTTATTTTTTACACCTACAGCACCTAGTCTTCCTAGGTGGTCTCCCATCCAAGTACTAACCAGGCCCCACCCTGCTTAGCTTCTGTGATCAGACGGGATAGGGCTTGTTCAGAGTGGCATGGCTGTAGACTGGGGTTTTCTGAAGAATTGCATTGTTCAAAACCGTGGTTTACTTTGGGTGTGGTGATGGCCAAGGGGACAACTTCTCCTTTAGGCGCTTTCAGAATCCCATTCTTAACAACCCAAACCAAAAGAGTATTTGGGAGGCTTTTTCCTCTGCTGACTTGAGAATCTACCTAAACATGGAGGAAGAGAGAATAAATGATAGTGTTGTTTGAGGAAAATGTGAATGGGGTTAAGAAGCTACTGCCAGGAAGTAGCTCTTGCCCCCCGGGGCAATCCTTCCTTTGGGCTAGGGCATGAGCACCCCCTAGACATAGTAGATCTGACAACTTCTGTGTTTGGAAGGGAATTAGAAATCAGTTAGTTCTAACTCCTCATTTTTCTGGGCAATAAACAGGAAGTGGGAGCAGCGGAGTTAGAAGAGTGTGGAAGTAGCTTCTGAAATGTACATTCTTTTGAGTGCCTTGATCTATTAATTCATTAATCCCTATTGTGAGATACTCTGGTGTAGAAAGGGAAAAGAACCATTGTCTGGTTTGGACCAGGTGTGCAATGAGGCAGCCAGGCCAGTCTCAGGCCCTCTGTCTTGGGGAGTTGAAAATAAAAAGGGTTTCTGGGGAAAAGAGCCCCTATAAAGCATTTTTTGCCATCTTTGTATCCTCAGTGTTGCTGACTGAGCAGAGCATGCTGAGGACCCTCAGCAATTGCAATGAGCAGTTGACTGAGCTTCCTGCCTTCACACATCTCTTTCCCCTAAATCTGTTTAAGCACTTCCACTAGCTCTGAAGATGCAGAAAGTAGCTGGACCTCATCAAAGTCACACCTTTGTCATCTTCTGAGGATGGAGGAATTAGGACCTGGTGGTTAAAAGAGGGTAAGGAAGTTAAACAAGGTTCAGAAAGTTTGGGATATACCTCCAAAATGCTAAATCTTCACCCCTCCCTTCTTTATGCTTTTCCCTGCACCCTCACTCCCAAAACAGGGCAGATATGAGGTGGGCCAGGAGCATAGGATATGGAGTCTCATTCTTTTGTCAGGGAGTGGTGGTACAGTTTAGGAGCTGAGTAGACTGTCACTCCAGAAAGCCTCTGTCTAGTCCCTGAGAGAGTCACCTGGTATCAGAATTAACACCTACCTCAAAAAGGAAGGAACTTTTTAGTTGAGAAGGCCCCAGCAAAATCAGAAGCTCGGTGGAGGACCAAACCAGTTCCAGTGCTATCCAACAAGGCTTTCTGGGATAATAGAAGTGTTCTATTCTGTGCTGCCTAATATCATAGCTACTAGCTGCATGTGGCTGTCGAACCCCTGAACTATTACTAGTAGGACGAGGGAATACATTTTTAATTTTATTTACTTTTAATGAATTAAAAATTTTAAATACCCACATGTGGCTAGTGACTACTGTGTTGGATGCAGCTTAGGTAACTTTTCCTTCTCTCTTTCATCTTGTGTTTCAGTGATGACGACCCAAGGTTTTATTACCTGCCAAGACAATATGATTGATTTTGATGATGTCATATTATGCCCTTTTCAGGAAATTAAAATTACTAAAGAAAAGTTTATTCTATTTATCTTACAAATGGATGGTATTCCACACATTACTTATAACTCATTCAAAAATGCAAGTTCAGAACTAGTAAGATGCTGATGTGGTGAGTTTTGTGGCAAGGCATTTAACCTCACTGGACCTTTGATTCCTCAACCGTAAAATAAGGAGTTTATACTAAATGAATCTGAAGTCCTTTACTAGCTCTAAAAGGATATGATTTGAAATGGCTGCTCTGATGATGAAAATATTATATATGTTAAAAAAAACAGTTATAAAGGTGGCTTGCATTTCTGATAAAGCTGTTACAAATTTAGTAATAAACAATAATTCAAAATTACAGGGAGCAATAGTTAAACATCATAGTAAAGTACAAGATAAACCTGAAAGATTTAGCTTTCAGGCAGAAAGTCTTAGAAGGAGGGTTTTCTTAGATCGCTCATTGTTTTCATTATTCATTATACAGAAAGACCAGTTCCATTTATCAATTTCAATGAAGTTCACAAATTTAACTTACAGTTTGTCGTAAATACTAAAAGATGCGTTATTTTGAATTTGTTCACATAGCCCTTCAATAAATTTTAGAAACCTACTGAAAAGCAAGAATTGATCATCAAAGAAATCATTTCCCAGCTCTCATAAGGAACTTACTTTGATCTCGGGTCTGGTGAAAAGACACATTGGTTGCACTATGAAGAGCACAATTTTCACATCAACAAACATTACACAACATCAAACCAGACACTTTATGATCCCAAATCATAAGACAACCAGCACTGATCCTCTTTTGGAGGGAAAATTGCTTTTACAAAGGGCCCCCAAAAGTGATTAAATGAATCGTTCCTTGCACCAAAAATCCAGTACACCAAAGACCAACTGCAAACATTGGCTACACCAGCCTTAGCAAAGAGCAAATTTGGCCAGCCCATGGCTAATACATCGCTTATGAAGAGAATTCTACAATCCGAGTGGCAGCATTCTAAGAAAACCTGCCCATAGCCTGAACCTGGGACTCACCAGAAACCCAACAGTTCTAAATAATAATAATAACAGCTAATTTATATAGCACTTACTATGGCCAGACAACAATCCTAGTGTCTGGTAAGTGTCAGAGTAAGCCAAAGTCTTCATGAAACATGAAAGTTTGGCCCATTTACATTCAGCACAGAGTACTTTGCCAATAGTATCAGTGAAGCACTGCATAGTCAAAATGCATAAAAGTTCTGAATAGATAAAACTCTATAACAAAAAATATTGAAATTATTTTATAATTATAAATTACTTTATAATTTATGTTAGAAATTACCCAAGGATCAACAAATTATCAACATGAATGTAGAGTTTTGCTTCTCGTATTTGGAGAAAATAGGCTCAAATAATTGGGGGGAAGTATGGCAGTGTCTGTCATAGACTATAGAGACCCCAGTGCAGGCAAATAAAGGAGACAGCATTCCTTGAAGCATTTCAGACTGGAGAACCCCTACCTTGGGGATTTCACACCTCAGTGCCCCTTGGTGATGTCTTAGAATAGATTGGCTTGTTCACTGTTCTGACTTCTCTTTTTTCAATTACTAGTTCTTTCTGACTAACCTTAGAGCCTGTCATAGAACAGAAACCTGCCACCAGTGACTTGTATCTTTTCTGTCAGCAGGCCTTCTTCTAGAAGACATTCTTTTAAATTCTCGTTTTGCTTTCTCCTTTCACTTTTGCCTTGCTTGCCTCTTTACCTATAATCAAAAACACATTCTTGGATTATATAAAATCATGTTCTCAAAATTCATTGTAGAAGCTTCCTCAGAATTAAGAAATTAAGGCTTATATTTGAGCCTTCAAATTTGGCTTTGAATTCACTGGTGGATAACCTTGACAAATTACTTTATCCTTTATATTTTGCTATTCCTTATTTTCAATGAAATTGGGTAGTAAAATCAACCTCACATACAGTGGTGCATTTGGTTCATGAAAACTGCTGAATGTTCATGAATTTTATGAGTTGATTATTAAATACAACAATTATTAAAAGTTAAGTTCTATAAATTTATGCTTAAAATTATATTAAATAAAAACCAAAACTCAAAACTCATCACTTCCTTATTATCTGTGCTCTTGAGGTTATTCATTTCTACTGTATCAGTCTGGCGGAAATACTATATTATATGTGCTGCTGCACTGCTTAGACATCTCACCTTTGCTCAGTGAAGTCAGATTGGTAACTGGAAATCAACCAAGGTGAAAATATCTACACCGTGAAAAACAACAAGCACTACAAATCAGGGCTTTGTGTCCCCTGCAATAGTCGTTTATTAAGTATACCTGTACACCACCGTTTATGAATGTGATATAAGAATTAATATGGCATAACATGTAAAAGGTACTTAAGTGCGTGGCTCATAATACGTATTCAATAAATGGTCATTTTTCTCATTAGTATTGTTGATTATATCATTCAGTCAGTGAATCAGTTCTTTATTGTCTAATTCAATACACTGAAAGTTTTCCTAGAGAATATAAAAATACATTACTATGATCTGTTTCTGTAATGACATAGACCTCAACCTGCTTAACTTCATAGCCTTGTTATCTACAGTTTACCCTAATTTTGATTAGTGATATGGCTTTTATAGAAATTTAAAAAATTCTTTTGAGTTCTAATATAATCCACTCATTTGTTAGAGAAAGAAACAGAATGTCCCCAAAGCCTGGTGTTTTGTGCAAGATTCCACAGGCATCTAGTAGTAAAACTGGTAGTAACACATGTTATCTATGTATCTTATAAAGTCTTTCAACACCTTTTATAAGTTGATGAATTGTTTATTCAGGGTGTGAAACAATGATGGTTTTCATTTTCAGTATTTATAATGTCCTGTGAAAACTGGGAACAACATATATAATAGAATTTAAACCATAGGAAATTACCATTTTTATAAATAAAAAATGGTCAAATTTTGACAATGTTATACATTTCAACCTAATATTATATTTAACCTAACAAAGCTAATATTCAAACTGATATGATCTTTTCTTTCCCACTCCTAGCTTGCAAACATAACTTAAGATAAATTCAGTCATATACATATGAGCTACAGATGTTTATATGAGAGTCTGTGGAATTATTTGGCTACTATGCTAAAGAATGATACTGTGCCTTCACCATACATTGTGAAACAGAAGAATTATTCCCAGGCACTCAGATGAAAAAGAAAGACAAATACTTGATGTATGTTTGTGTGGAATTTGTGTCATTTTCTGGTTTGGGTTTAAGACCAAAGAATGTCTAAATTATATGTATTAGCCTAGGGTTTAAAAAACATTCACCACATAAGCATTAGTTTGGAAAACTCTAAATTGCTTTTAAAAATGGTCAAGCCAAAATAGAAGGAAATCTGTGGTTTTGTGCCCAATATACAATTACACAATTACAGAATTTACATGCTTGCGGTTGGTTTTACAAAACCTTCTTAATGTACTAAAGTGTGGTCTAATTGCTTACTAATAAAGGAGGAAACACTCGCTAATGAAAAAATACCTTTTATAGCAATCAGTAAATGCACTATTTGCAGGTGGGGGGCGGGTAGCGAAGAGTTGGGAATTTGTGCTCAATGTCTCTTTTTCACCCTGCTCCTGGTGGGGCAGGGTCACCTTGGAATGCAGAGTCCTTGCCCAGAGCTACTCAGCATTCCCCACTAACAGCTCTAATCAGAAACTCCTGTTGTCAACAGTATTCAAGAGATGAAAGGAGGCAATGGTTTCAATTTTTCCCCCAAATAATTGGAGTCAAAATAGTAATTGACTCTTGTTTGTTTTTCCAGTATGCCTTCTGGGAATAACCTCAGGGTCAAAGTAGCTCTCAGAGTCCCTAAATCTTTCCCCAAAACAGAAACCAGTGTGTTTCTGTTTTTATTAGTTCCTACAGATCCTACTTTGATTTTTGTTGCTGTTCTTGTTCTGTTTTTGTTTTACTTTGGGTTAAGAGCTCTTTTCTGAAAAGCTTAAGAAAGCAGTTATCCTCCCTGTAGCAAACCGATGTGCAGAACACTGGTCACAGTAGCCACAGGCCTGAGGTCTAGTCCAGGGTTTGTTACTACTTCAATAGGAAACCTTGTCCACATCACTTGAATTCTGAGTACCTCAGTGTTTCCATCTGTAAAATAAGATGTTAGGCTGGAGAGTGTTCTCCTAAATTCTCAATAGCTCCATATTAGCCATAACACTGTGATTCTAAAGAAGAAAATCTTATCTCAGAGGCATGTTGCATCCATTTACATAAAGAAACCTTTCTGATACCTCCAGAGAGCATGAATCTCTTCCTTTTTTCTATTTTGGGCACACCTTTATTTATTTATTGTGCATGGCTCTTTCACCAGGGATATGAGACACTTCAGGTCAGGAACTGTAACTTACTCAAGATAACATAAAATCACAGGCCTATCTATGGAAGAAGGGATGGAGCTGGTGTACTCTGAATTGCTGTGGGGCAGGAGTAACAAAGGCTTGATCAAAAACAGTAAGGAAGGGAACACACATGCATACTGCACTGGACTTAAGAGATGAACTAGGCTGGATGTGCTGGGCTGTGCTTAGGAGATAAATTGCAGTAAACACAGTAGCAAAAGGGGGTGACTCAACAAAAGTCAGAGAATTCCAAGATCAGAGACTTGTTTCTTAAGAAAAGAGTAATAGTCCCTTAAAACTACAGTAACAACAAAGCCTAAAACAAAACACAAAACAAAACCTGTAATTTTTCTTATTATAAAATAATCCATGCTTACTATAGAACATTTGGAAAATAAAATAATATCAATAATAACAACCATTTCTTTTCAGTATTTTTTCCTAAACACTTTTTTGTATAGCTAAGATTATATTGAGTAAATAATTTATATCTTGACTTTTCACTTAAAATGACATAATTTACTTAATAATTTCCATACTTTTGCCTATTTATAAATTTTCTCTGAGTATTTCCGTGATGAACATTATTATGTAATAAATTTTTCCTATGATTTGAGATAATTTTCTGAGAAGAGATTTCTGAAAGAGACATTGCTTGGAATAAAGAGATAAGTATTTAAGGAAAAAATATGAAACAGTAAAAATATAAACACATAAACATTCATATGTGTTATAAATTTCTTTCTAAGAAAGTAGTATCAATTTCCACTCTCACCAGAGGAGACCATATGTATAAAAATAAGAGCTGTCCAAGTTTGGAATGGACTATCACATTTAACTGAATTATCTTGGCCTCTGTTGTGGAGGGGTCTCATAGGAGGGGAGGCAGGACTGAATGACCTAAAAGGTCCCTGCCAACTATAAGAGTTACTGATTAAAAATAACTGAATTGCTATTAGAGAACTTGTTGTCTAATAAGAAGTTGGGATCTTAGCTCACCTCAGGCACTATGCTAGCTGCTGAAGATAGGGTCCCTTTCCTTAAAGAGCTAATAGTCTAGTGGAGAGACAGATATTTAAATAGGTGATTTCAACATAATGGTAAATGATAATATCTGGAAACTTTCCAGGGTATTATGGGATCTCAAAAGAGAGGCCCTTAAGCAAAGAAAGATGGGGAAAACATTGTTGACAAAGGAAAAAGCATTATCAAAGATATGAAGTGAAAAGTATGAATTATATATACTGTGTGTCTATAAACCATTACATATTATTAAAATATAAAGTATGATTACTCAGCCATTAAAAAAAATGAAATCCTACCATTTGCAATGACATGGGTGGACCTAGAGGCTATTACGCTGAGTGAAATAAGTCAGACAGAGAAAAATAAATCCCATATGATTTCACTTATATGCGGAATCTAAGGAAGAAAAAGAACAAACTAATCAAAAACAGACTCACAAATATAGAGGACAATCTGATGATGGCCAGAGGGGAGAGAGTTTGGGGTGCTGGGAGAATGGAGTGAAAGGTTAAAGAAGTACAAATTAGTAGTTGATAGATGGTCACGGGGATGGGGAGCATGGCACAGGGAATGCAATTAGCATTAATGTATTAGCTAGGTGGAGAGCCAGAGGAGAGAAAGAGCAATTAGAGGGATCATTTTATAAACTATATAAGTGTTTAACCAATGTACTATGTAGCTGAAACTAATAAAATAAAATTTAAAAAATATATAGTGTGAAGTAGAAGGTGGTATAAGCTTGCAGAATAGTCAGAGGCTAGATCATGGAGGACTTTATATGCCATGCTGAGGAGCTTAAACTCTATTCTGTAAGTAATGGAGAAATATTTGAAGTTTTAGAGAAAGAGTGATACAGTCAGATGTCATGATAGAAAATATTTCTGACTATGGTGGAAGAATGGATGACTTTTTAATGAGACAAGACTAGAAGCAAGGAGATCTGTTAGGAGGCTTTTGTAATATCCAACTGAGAAATGGCAAAAACTTAAATCAGGGCAGTGGCAGTATGGAGGGATAGAAAAGAAAGGAAAGGCTCAAAATTAAGTTGGATGTTAATTTGGCAGGAGTTGATAAATGATCGAATATGGGAGCTAATGGAGAGAAAATAACTGCATAAAATTAAAATCAAGATAATAAGAGTTGCAAAGAATCAGTGCTCAACAGGTTAACTGTAGAAGAGAAATGTGGGGAACACAATGAAGAATGTATGTTGGTTTGGGCAAAATGGGTTTCACTGAAGGTTTCTGCATAAGTCATTTTGGAAGACTATAGAAGAAGCAGTACATTGAAAAGTGAGTTGAAAGTGAGGAAATATAGACACTGAGTGTAGAGTGATCTTTCAGGAAGCTTGATTCAAAAGAACAACATAGCAGCAGGGAAAAATGAGAAGATGAGAACCAATTTGATGGCAGACATATAATGAAGTATTGACTATGGCCTCTAATTTCTCTGTGAAGGAGGAAACAAAATCATTTGCTGAGAAAGATGACCCAGGAGAGAGTCAGGAGTATGAGCAAAATGGACCATATTAGAAATAGTTGCCATGGACCAGGAAAACCCAGCAAGCTGAGAGGGCTGAGCTAGAGTCTATCTAATATTTTAATTTTGATGACTAGAAATTATAGTCGTAGCTATCTGCATAGTTTCATGAGAGTGTTCAATGATATAGTTCAGGCTTAGAAGATTCTGAGGAAGAGGGCCAGAAACAGAATTCTGCAATGTTCCCAACTTTAGGACAAGAAGAATGAAGTTTATAGTAAGCAAGGATGTGAAGAAAATATCTGGGGACAAGTTAGAAACTACTGGACACCTCCAAAGAGTACACCTAAATGATTCAGAAGGAAAGGCTGCAGTTAGAGAAGGAAGAACAGGACAATATGCCTAAGGGAATACAGGTGAGAACAGAGAGCCAGAGAGATCTGTATTTGGGTACTAAAGTGGACATTATGAGAGGCTTGGTGAACTTAATAGCCTTGGCATTGAAAATGGACCTCTTACTGACAATAATGATATTCCTCAGGACTCCCCATTAACAGTGCTCGGTGAGGAGCTATAAATGTCAATCTTCAGATGGAAATTCTACTGTCTCTGGCTTCTGGCCCTGAGACTCGGGAAGTGGAGAAGAGGAGAAAGGGGTCTATGACAACAGCTTCTATACCCAAGTTCAACGAATTGCTGTTAGTCACTGTTTTAAGTTGTGAAACAGAATATCTCTCTGAGCAAAAAATAAGAATCTGGAGGAAAGGAAATTGAGCTTGGTGCTTCCGATTTGTATTAGAGACGGGAAAAAAGAGAAACATTTGGTGAGTACTTTTGTAGCAGATGCTATCCACACACTGCCCATTTCTCCTTAGACCTTACATATCAGTGTGCTCTGAACAAGTTCCACCTACCAGTATTTCCATCTCTGAGGGCTTTCTCCAGAGGACCATTCTACCCTCTCACAGTAAGCCATAAGCAGCCCTCAAACAATGACTGACAGAAAAGGATGTATAAATACCCCAGCTTCCTTGATTCCTCAGTGGGGTTATCTGAAGCATGTGTTTTACCAGTTCCTAGAGTTTCTCCAGAGGGATTTAGTTACCCATTCTGGTAGCTATCTTAATAATCATGCCCTTTGTTGGCTGCCTTTTTGTCCCTCATTCCCCACTTCCTTTGCTGTATTCCCTGTACCTCCTTGATAAACCATGCATACTGGAATCCTTGTCTCTGGGTCTGCTTCTCACAGACTCCAAACCAAGTGAACCTTCTATGAGCCTGTCGGCATGCCTATATTACCTCATTTAATCCTAACAACTATGAGCAATAAGTGTTATCTTAGTCTGATTTACTTTAACAAAATATCATAGATAGGGTGGCTTATAAACAACAGAACTTTTTTTCTCCCTGTTCTAGAGGCCAGAAGTCTGAGACCAGAGTGCCAGCATGGTCAGTTTCTGATGAAGGCCTCTTCTGGGTTATAGACTGTGTAAGGCTTCTCATTGTGGGGTCTCCTTTATAAGAGCGCTAATTATATTCATGAGAGCACCACCTTCATGACCTAAATACCTGCCCAAGGCCCGATGTCCAGATATCATTATCTTAAGGTTAGGATTTCAACATATGAATTTGGGGAGGACACAAACATTCAGATGATAGTAGGTGTGATTATCCTCATTTTAGAGATGAAAAAATTAAGGCTCAATATGCCTAGATAACTTAGCCCAGGTAAAAAATTTAAATAGCAGAGCTGGGATTTGAACCTAGCTCTTACTAAGTTTAATCCATTAGCATCACAGGGATAGGAGGTTGCTATTTAGCATAAGATTTCAGCTCTGAAAACTCTATATTGCCTTTATTTTCTATATTTAGAAATGAATATTTTTATACTACTTTTTTTCAGGAACAATGGTTTCTATTTTGTTTCCCTAGTTTTTAGTAAACTTCCCTTTGAAAATATTAGTCTTTCCCTTCTCTGCTGAAGTGAGGAAGAAAATGTTTTCATTTTATTCCAATTACAGGGAGAAGTTTGTGCTCAGCCACTAGTTTGGCTGTCCCACTCAGCCTGACTATTATTCTGAAGCTCATTATTGCTCAGACCTTGTAAGGCTTGGTTTTACTAAGGAATCCCATTCATTATTGAGGGCATACAACAAAAATAGATTCTGAGGAGTTAAGTATAGAAAGTCCAGGCCATCATCTAGATGTCAGCGTCATAAAGAAAATGACAATGATTCATAGAGTGTCAGAACAGGAAGAAATCTCAAATACTACCCTGTTCATTTCATTTTATAGATGAAAAACGTGAGACCCAGAGAGGTTAAGTAATGTTCCAGAGTTCACACTAAAGTAGTGCAAAATAGCCAGATTACCTGATTAAAATTCTTTTTTTTATCCATAATATCATAGTGACCCAAATTTTCTTATCAAGTTCCTATTTCAACTCCTCAAATCCAAAGTTCTTTTAATGTTTGTAATTGCCAAGTGGGCTACACAAATATTGATCTCTTCTTCTACTCTGCTGCTAGACTGAAACTGGAAGACTTCTAAGAAGAAAGGTATATATAAGATGGGTGATACTTCTCTGGGTTTGCCTTACTCCTTCCTTTTCATTTTTTACCCCCAAAGGTATATTTTCCATTGCTGGTAGAAAGGTTTATACCCAAAGGTGTCTCTATCAGTTATGTATTATAGCAACTTTAGAACATGGTAGGGAAAATCTTTGACTCTCCTCAAACAGCAAAGTCTGCATCCCCTACCCTTGAATATGGACTCTGTAAACAGGAGGTTGCTATTTAGCATATTTTTGCTTGACTGCTAGAATAAGGCAGAAGTAAGGTTGGGCTGATTTCTGGGCCCAGGCCTTATAAACTGGCAACTGTCACTTTCTGTCTCTTGAGTTGTTCATTTTTGGAACACAGCCGCTATGTATGAGGAAGCCAGCAACCCAAGGAGAGGCCCCAGTGAGCTGAAGCTGGCAGCCAGTACCAACTTGCCAGTCATATAAGAGCCTCTTGTAAGTGGGTCTTCCAGCCCCATTTGAGCTGTACCATGTGGAAGAGAGATGAGCCTTCCTTGCAGAGCTCTGCCCAAATTGCTGCTCTATGGGCAAATAAATGGTTGTTGCTGTTGCAAGCCACTAAATTTTGTTTTATTTTGGTTCTTGGTAGTGATGGGAGGATTACATTAAAAAAATAACCAGGACAGGTATTTCCACAAAAATAATATGTAACAACCATGCCAAAACTCATTGGCTTTGAGCAGAGGTCATTTGTTCTCACAGATCTTCAGGTTACCTAGAGAAGTTCCGCTCCATGTTTGCTCATTTGGGGGACCAGTCTGAGGGGTGGCACTCCCTTGGACAAGCTCTTCTCATGGTATAGACACAAGGTCACTTGAGGCTCAGGCTCAGAACTGGCCACTGTTGCTTTTGTCAACTTGCCATTAGCCAAAACAAGTCACATGGCCAAGCCCAAAACCAAACGGTGAGGAAATAAACTTTGTCCCTGTAATCTGAGGAACTGCAAATTCACATGACAAAGGTGTAGGATACAAGAAGGAGTGAAAAATTGGGATCAGTTGTGCAATCTACCACAATGTTTGAATAGAACCGAGCAACTTTGAGATGGGCTGAAAACATCTCCTTGTAAAGCATTAATAGATGCTCTGAGATCTACTATCAAGATATTTTACTGCTTTTAGAAAATTAATAATAAAATGAAAGTAAATTCTAAGAAGAAGGGAAAAAAAGAACTTATATGCACAACATTTTTTTTAACCTTGAGTAGGCTGAGAAAAATACTTGACTAAAAAGAAACAGGTACTGAAAAAACACAATTGGCCTTTTTTCCCTGCCTAAACTGTACTCTATGATATAATCTAGGGGAACAAAAAGTAAATTCTTTCAGGGGAAGTGTTTATCATATTCCCAGTCAAATCATGAGTTTCCCATGAGGATGAAAATACTATTTTGGGGGAGTAGCAGAAAGATAACATTCTTCATTGCCTCTCTGTAGATACTAAAGATTAAATTGAGAAGCTAATTTATAACCTGTGAATGTTTCTTTTTAGAGAACCTGATTTGGGGTAATATCGGAAGAAAGGAAACACTATTAATGGTTACAGTGCAGATTACAATTGCAGTTCCCACTTGTTGTTGCTGAACTTAGTTTACCCTTTTTGTATGAGGCAGCAGCTGGGCCCATAGCCCTTCCGGCTCCTGCCAGACCTACATCTTCTCCACCTCCGTTTACCACTTCTGGGGCAACAGTCAGGTCTGCAGTTCCTCTAACTCTGACTATGTCTTCAATTTCTCTGACTCCTGTGTCAAGACCATGTTCAGCTTTGTGATGAAGGGTGCCATGTTCTCCCTTCATGTCTCTGCATCAGTGAACTAGAGTCTGGGGGTAGTTAGAGACTCACAGTACTAGCTTGCTCTTGCCTCCATCTTTTTTTCGTGATTGTCCTGCTCACGTCAGACTCAATGCCTGCTACAGAAGCAGCAGCCATACAAAAACTATTTAATCAACTCCCTTGATTATGTAAGGTCAAATTCCTGTAAGAGATCTCTTATTTTACATAATTGTGATGGTTCTGCTTCTCTAAGCAAACCCTGACAGTTACAAGGACCTTATATAAAACTCAACATTATTTATCTTTTCTAATATTTTTGCCAAATATCCAAATCCTTTAGCCTATAGTAAATACTAGATGCCAGGCACTATGATAAACACTGAAGGAAACAAGATGAATAAGCCAGATGATCCTTGCACTGGGAAGCTCAGTCTGGGTACCATATAGATTGCTGAGCCATGTAAAGGAAATGACGACCACCATTAAATACAAAGAATGTTATTATCCATCTCCTGGAACAAACCTGGGTGCTCTAGAGATTTCTATGTAGGTAAATAGAACTGCCTGGTGACACATGTGTATGACACTAGGGAATAGGGTAATATGGCAATTACTTGTGACTTCCCAGTGACATGTCACAGTCTTAAGTTACCTGGAAATGGTGAAACAGTTTTTTCCCATGCCCAGAGCATGCTAATCAAAACTATATATAAGTAGTATTGCTAATAAAATAATATAGGTCGAGAGATTAGAAATCCAGCTTTCTCACTGAAGCAAAGGAGAAGAATTCCCAGGTATCAGGGGTCTGATAACGGAGAGGTGGAGGGTTGTGCAGGCTTTAGGCTATGGGGAAGTGCAGCACCAAACTCAGTGCCCCTGGGAGGAGGCATAGATACCACATTTACCCTAATAGGGGAGAACTTTACAATGATGTTCCTTGCAGCAATGTCTCTGTACATGTATTTCTAAAAGGTAAAATGGGCTCGTAGTTGGTTAAATATATTATGACACACCCATGCAATGTAATACTGAGCAGCCATAAAAAAGAATGAGGTATGTATATACGAACTGATGATGGAAAAAGCTCCAAGATGCCTAAGTCTGTCAAGCAAGGGGCTAGCTGTGGATGATGTGCTATCATGTGGGCTTATAGAGAAATAAAAATAGCCTGTACACATAGTTGCTTGTACAAATATGGAATATGTTTGAAAGGATTAAGAAAAGCCAGTTACCTCTGGAGGGGAGGACAGGTAGGCTGGGGGACAGGAGTAAGGGGGAGACTTTTCACCGAATACTCTTGTACCTTTTCCATTTTGTGCCATGTGAATTTAGTACTTGTCTAAAAGATAAATAAATAAAATGTAATAGGAGGAAAATGGCCAGGCAAATGTAAAAGGCATTGGGAAGATAACCCACCTGTCTTGAGAGCCCCACAGAGAGAACTGATACTGGGGAAGGGGAGAATGTAATCACTGGCCCTGCTACTAACTGCAGCATTTGTCCAGATGCCTGGTTTCCAAGTGCAGAGAAATTAGGGCTTGAAAAAGTACTTTGCAAACAATATGGCGCCGATCCAGTATCAGGTGAAGAGGTCAAGGGTAATTATCTGCACTGAATACCATTACAAGGGACCACAGCCACTTATTTGGTTGAGCTAATTGCTCCTTTTTTGACAAATTCCTCAATATAATGAGGAAACTGGAAGCTTGGGAGGTCTTTTGCAAAGACACCCCATTCATTTACCACATACATTATCAAAAACAAAACAACAGTATACAGCCAAGAATCCAAACATTCTGGAGAGAAGCTAAGGGAGGAGCGTTAGAACAACTGAAAACTGCCTGCTAAGAGTGAAGAACAGAGCTACTTATTAACCATCTCAGGAGCACACTCAGTCAGCAGAATGTAGCCTTGTATGACAGAGCCTCGGGGCTTTAAAAAGTTATTGAAGGAGAGAATCCCATTTAGAACCTTCTGGGGACTAGTTCAGACACTCCCACGTCACACTGCATTCCTCAGAGAGTGCAACTCCCATCTCTTTTAGGAGAAATCAGCCTCTCATTTGCTTTCTCAATCACAGGTATTTCCACTTTGATGTCTGTCAAACCACCAACACAAAAATTCCAAGGGCAGCCGCCTGCTTTTTCATCTGGAAGAGAGGCAGCCAAAGTCCTCAGTCTCCCCTCACCACACACCCCCAGGCCCCAGAGTCTAGAAAGCACATATTTTCAGCAGAAAATGCTCAACCCAGCCTTGTCAGGATTACAGTCTTGTTGTCATTATGCATATTTGAAATGTTCAGAGGGAAAGGGGAGATGAAAGGATTTAGGACCCTCGGGCACATCGGAAGTCATCCCACCTCAATTAGCCTTTCCTCCACCCTGTCACCAGGTTTAAGGGGGACATGAAAGGAAACTGCAGCTGCAGGATGCCCCTTTGCCCATCCCCCTCCCAGTCTAACCTACTTTCATCTCTTGCCCTAAAAAAAAATAGGACAGTGTGAGGATAGAGGGAGAAAAAAGAGAGGCTGGTTCACAAACCTCATTTTTCCACCACAACTCTGTTGCTCTCCTATTTTAAGACTATCTTTACGTGGACCTTACTCCCCTGCATTTTTTATCTTTCTTTTAAGAGATCCCGAGTTTCTTTTTTCATGTCAGGATAAAATACCCCAGGCAGAAAATGCTCTGTAATGCAAAACGCATCACCATTACAAAATTATAGCATGTTTGAGCTGAGGGAGAACTTAGACACCATCTTTTTCAAATTTCTCATTTGTAGACAACCGAAACCCAGAAAAGTTACTAGTCAGTACTAGGAAAAAGGTTATCTGACTCTTGTCTAGGATGTTTATCAATAGACTACAAGGTGAGAATTACACTTTTTTATTCTTTTTTTTAATGCTGTATGCCTTATACAGAATTTTGAGCATATTATAAAAATGTGTCATATTGAGAAGTCACTTATCTAATGATATTAACTACTCATAGCAGTTAAAATCAGAAAACAATTGAAAAGGATCAAATACTCCAAATAAATGGTTTGAGTTTATATATTAAGTTTATTCACTTCATATATAGGAAAGGAACTAAAGCCTTCCTTCAGTCTACTTACTCCAACTTCGCATACAACCCTAACAAGTTTAATTTTCTTCATTCACTTCTTATATAAACATCCATTAAACTCCTGCCCTGGAACAGGCACTGTTCTTGAAGGTTAAGGGTTCAACGATAAATAAGGCACAGCCTTGGAGCTCACGTTCTAGAACTGTAAATCTACAATACCACAGCAAGGTGCTAGTATAGAAGTTGGTTCAGGAGCTATGGGGCCACACAGTTTATCTTGGGAGAATCAAAGACCTCACAGAGCAGGTGAAGTCTGTGCTGGGGCTGGGAAGGGAGTAGGGGTTTATTTGTCAAGACAAGGAAAGAAGGATATTCTAGGCAAAGGGAACAGCATGGGAAAGCTAAAGGGCATGGAACACTATCATGCCTTCCAGGAAATTCAAGTTTTCTATGACTCGAAGATAGAGTAAATTCAAGCAGGAGTTTAGACTTTATCCTGAAGGCAATAGAGAATTAAACAAAGGTGATCATTAAATTTACATGTTTGAAAGAAAACTGTTGTGAATGGATTGAATATATAGGGGACTGTGAGACTAGACTCAGATAACTCCTTCAGAAGGTTATCGTAATAATCTGTGAAAAAGATGGGGCCTGAGTACACTTAAGAGTAATTTAGGAGATAGAATTGTGAGAAACGTTTATCTTGGAGGCAGAGGGCAAGAAAAAGGCAGGAGATGAGAATGACTCCCATATTTCTAGGTAATTGTCTCCCAAAATTACATTATGCTCATTTTTCCTACAAACAGAAGCCTTTAATTTTGGGAATGGAAGAAGTCCATATATCCCAGCTTCCTTTGCAGCCAAGTGACAAAGTTTTGGCCAGTGGCTATGAATATAAGTGGTATATGAAATTCCCATGAAGAATCTTTAATGAAATAAGCATGGCCTTCTCCCATTTTGGTGACTGGAATGCAGTCACGATGGATGGAGGTAGAGCAGCCATATTGGAACACAAGGTAGAAACTGCATGTTGAGGATGGCAGAACAGTGAGATTGAAAGGACATGGGACCTCAATGATTGCAAAGCTGTCAAATCAGCCCTGAAGTACTCTCATTTACGTGCTAGAAAAATAAGCTTCTATTTTGTCTAAGCCACTGCTCTTTTAGTTTCTGTCACTCATAGCCACAACAAATCTTAACACAGAACCAGGAAGATTGTGGCACCATAGACTGAGAAAGCAAATGAAAAGAAGGATAAATTTGGGAGAGGGAAAGAGTATATTTTTGGATAAGTTGATGTTGAATGGTGTATGGAACTTCCAGATAGAGATATCGAGCCAACAGTTAACTCTAAGGATCTGGAACTAGGAGAAAGGTTTGGGATAGAGACCCAGACTTAAGAATGGCCAGTGTGGAAGTGGCAGTAAAAGCCATGGGTGCAATTGTGAGTGAAAAGTGGATGGCCAAGAAAAGACTCCTAACTGAGGGTCATGGAAGTCAATGAATGTAGAAAGTAGAGAGAGTATGTATACTCTGCACACAGAGGTAAAGTCACAGTCACAGTCAGTGTGCTTGGGCCAAGCTGGAATACACAGATGGACATGCAGTCAGTGGATTGTGCTGACTGTCCAATGCCAGAATGGCACATAGATAGGGCAGAGGCTCATGGTCACTCTATAGGCCTCCACGCTATTGATATAATAACAGTTTAAAGTGTGGTCTGAGTATTTAGGGGATCCTAATGACTAGCAGATTTTCTCACACACAGGGGAACAATGAAGATATTAAGGAATGGCATTAAGAGACCCTGTATCATGAGTAGTTTCATACACCATGAGTAGTTTTTAACACCATGACCAGAGAAGTTAGATCCCTAGCATGAGAGCTATCTGTCCTCTGCCTTGGTTATAAATATCTTCATGGTGGAATCAGGTACCTGCTAGAAGGCGACCGCATTCCTTCAGAGCAGGACAGATCCCTGTAGAACCCAGTAGTTAACAATGTTTTCTTTCTCTTCAGAGTTCTATTTGATTGAGCAACTGACCATCTCTTGTGAGAGAGGAAAAGAGAGAGGAGAATAAGAGAAGGAGAGACAGAGAGAGGGGAGAGGAAGAGGGAGAGGGAGACAATACTAATTTGGAATACTCTGTAGTCATAGGGTCTTTGTAGGGTACATAAAATTCCTATAATCTAACATGCTTTTGCTCTCCCTGTTACCAAAATATCTCCATTCTTTCAATATCCACCTCACATTTTACTATCTCCACAAAGACTTCCCAGGTCACCCTGTACCTCACTGATCTCACATTCATAACAACTCAAAAAGCATTTCTACCTCATTTGTACTACAGAAGCAATTATTTACAATTATATACTGATTTTGAATTGTAATCTATGTGGAATCTTGTCTTTCTAAATAAATTACACTGTTCTTGAGCACAGGCATTACATCTTGCATGGCATCTGTATCCCTCAAGTGTTACATTTATACTAAGTATTAAACTGATATTTGGTGATAAAATGGAACTGAAGGAACATGTGAGTTTGTATAAATGTCATGATACACTTGCTGATAAGAGCACCTCATGGTGGCTTTTTAGGCAGAAGTACACACCATTTTCCTTGTTCTTCTCTTTTGACATATATGCTAGAAAATATTTAAATAATCACCCAGGAATGCTAAGGTGAGCCACCTACCCCATAGCACACATAAGGGGACAGTTTGCTTGTCCAATCACTAGTTTACCCTACAGAGTTGACTTTTTGGCTTCTTTTTTATTTTTTAGTGAAATAATTTGCCTCAGTTAGTTGAAATGGTTTAAAAGCTTATTTCATTTTTTTTTAAGGATCAAGGAATAGGGAAAGGGCTCAGATTTCCCCTATTTAGACATATTTTGAATCCTTCTGTGCAAAACATGGCTGAGACTTGGGGTCTGCAAATTTCCATGTAAATCCTAAAGATCTTAGTGGATACTCTAACCAGGAAGATGAGGATTATGGTGGCCAAGGTGAACTGATATTTCAGGACCTGCCACCTGAAGGTAGAGATGTACCATCTCTTACTGATAAGCCATCAACCAAACTGTAGTCTCTGTTTAACTACCGAGATAGACCAAAAGGTCTTTCGATGGAGTAAATAAAAAGCCAAAGGCCCAAACCTAATGTTTCAAAATCTATGAAAAATAGAACTCCGATAATAGTAACAACAAAGATAGAATTTGGGTTTCAGATTCAATACCTACTAATCTTAGTTTGGGAATAGGAACTACCTGATCTTACAGAGATGCAAACAGTTGGAAATGACAGTAGCTACTTTTATTGAGCTGTAGTGCCAGGCACTATGCTTTGTTTTAAGTACATTATCTGCAATCCACAACAATCCTACAAAAGTATTATTATCTCCATTATATCATTTTAAAAACACAGTAAGTAAACTGCTTAAGGTTGCAATGTTTTTAAGTGGAAAGAACTGGGATAGAAACCCAAATCTGTCTGAAGCTAAATCTCGTTTTTTTTTTTTTTCAAAACCACTATGTGTTTTTTTAAATTGGTGTACAGTGATTTAATTTATGAACAACTTTTGTGTATATTATTTCATCTGATCATTATGTCTGACAGGTTATTTTTCTATCCATTTTGTAAATAAGGATAAACATGGGTAAGTCACTGAATATGGGTAAGCCTCAGTTTCCTCTTCTGTAAAATTGGATAATAATGTCTATTTTGGGTTGTTATTGAGGACTTGATGTGTTTACCAGTCCATATTCAGTACACAATAAATGCTAGTTCTGACATTGTTATTATTATCAGCAAAGTTGTTAATTGTCCAAAGTCACACAGCTTAAAGGTGACACATCCAGGACTCACATGTAAATTTTCTGATTCTATCCCAGTGATTTACTTCCTATGGCTGGGTCCAGCAAAGCCTCAGGAGGATATTTCTACAGGTCTGCTTTTAAGCCAGACAAGTAGCTCAAAGTGTAGAAAGGAATCAGGCATTCCAAAATCCTTACTCTGCAATTGTTCCTTGTTCTTGGCTATACATTAGAATTGCCTGGGAGTTTTTAGAAATCCTGATGCCCAGACCATACCTCAGACCAATAACAAAGTCACTGGTGGTGGGGCCCAGGTATTAGTATTTTTTAGAGTTCTATACTATGCAGCTAGGGGAGACGACCACTGATTTACAGAGAACCATGGCCAAAGATTTCTTTATCATGAGGTGTTTCTTACTCCCAATGGCCTTGTCCTACACAAGCAGCCTCACGTTATAACATCTTAGCTTTATATGATGCTCTGCAGCTGGCAAAGTACTTTCTCCTTCCTCATTAGGCCATCAAAACACAGAGAAGCAGACCAAGCAAAGATCATCTCCATTTTCCTGACAAGAAAACTTATACCCATAGATATAATTTGGATGATTCAAGGTTGTAACTAGTTAGTGGCACAACTGAGGCTGAAAACCTTTAAGCCTACTACTAAAATTTGTGCCAGGCTCTTTAGTATGCTTTTCTTCCTTTGGATACCAAGAAGGAAGAGGACACTGTGGTCCCCACATTAATTTCTTGAATTCCTTTAAAGAATTCCCACTCCGTCAGCTGAAAACTTCTTTGAATTGTCATTTTTAATTAACATTGATTTTCTGGGAAAAGAAACTTCAAAATCAGTCACCATTGATCTTAATGGTAAGTGTCATTTATATGGATAGATGTTAAGAAGCAATGTGATTATTAGACTAATTTGATTCTTGATTTTAGTAAACTCTTGAAATTGAAAAGGAAAATTCTTGAATCCTATAAAAATAAAGCATCAATTGTTCTTGGGAGGGGATGTGATCAAACCGTCCTTGTCACTTCACTAAAATCTGACTCCTCCTATACACAGTTCATTATGTAGAATGTAGTAAAACTCCTCTGACTTTTCTCCAGGTAGGAAAGATGACCTATTCATTGTTTTGAATTTCAACTGAGTTATGTCTTCATGTATATCACATTTATAGCTGATAAGGTTACAACTGTGAGAACAACTGCTACTAACTACTGAAACATAGACAAGGTCAAGTTTTGCTATTTTAGGCAAAATCTCACAAATCATCCAAGGCTCCTTTAGTTGAGATTTAAAGAAAACAAAGTCAGAAGTATGTTTTCCGATAAAGGATGAAAGTAAATAGGCCTAGAGGTAGTGTTGGGGAAAAGTCAGGATGGATTTAGTATCTGCTTAGAAAGGCTAGTGGCCTGGTTTCTAATTCTAACCATCCTAGACTCTCCATTAGCCCAGTATTTAGACTGTATTTTCTAAAGTTAAGAACTATCTATTTCTCACCAGATACTAGATTTGCAAAACTAAACAAAATAAAACAAACACTGCCCCCTTCTCTCAAACTGGATCAAAAGAAGTATTGGGCTCAGATATTAATATATGGCATATTTCACAAAGACAGGACAAACACTCCTAATCACTATAGAAGGCATTCCAAGTGTCCAATTACAAGAGAGCATTAGAGAAGACCCGTGTTCTTATTGCCTAGTTTTCTACAATCCATAGTAATTTCCGTTGTGTCCTCCTTCATCTAATTCTTTGAGTGTGTATTGGCATCTTAGATTGGAAGCTGTTTGATTTAGTGTACAGGCCTTTGTCAGTTGCTGTCAAATAATTTTGCAGTTACTCGGGATTCATGCTGCTCATTTAATTATTAAATGTCCTGAAATATCAGGTGTACAATTTTCAGTGGAAATGAAATAATAGACCATCTTTTCTAATGGGATTTCAACAAAGATGAAACTAGAGGGATAATTGTGGCTCTCCAAGTCATTAAGAATATAGGGCATTCTGGTTCCAGAGAGATTCCTAACAAGGAGAATTATGTAGCAAAGAAGTAAAAAAAAAAATGCAGGTAATTCAGCTATCATAACTACTTACTCCAGGGAGAGAGAAAGGTTATAAATTTTGGTGAAGAATCTATTTTTCATTCCTGATAAATAAATCATGGTCTTGTTCACTTGTATTTAAGAAGAGATGATTCCCTCTTGAAAAAAAAAGAAAAAACGTTTGGTTTGTAGTTTACTGGGAAAACTCATCCAAGCCAGTTGAAAATAAACACAGAAAATGTACCAAGATCCAAACATTGCAAAACTCAGCTTTTCTTTTTCAAAGTTACTTGTGATGGGGGTGGGTTTATGTGTATGGAGGGGCAGTGTCATATTTACTAGAAGCGAGATGGAATCCTAGGGCAGAACAAGAAACAAACCGAAACCTTTACTGCACATATAAATCATGTTTGGCCCAAGGCAGCTGACAATTTGCAAGGCTAACCTATAATTCTTTTCATTCTTGGAATCTCTTCAAACTCTAAACTAGTTTTATATAACCATCCAAAGCCAGTAATTTTTTTCTTGTTGTACTTTTCTACCTCCATTCATTAACAATGATCACAGACAAAACAAGAAAGAAAAGAAAATGGGTAATGCTGGGTGCATTCATTGTTACAGTGTAAACATATCTTAAATCAATGCCTGAAGGAAGGGAATTTATATGCCTTAAGGGAAATATGGGTAGTCCTACCACTGTACATCTGTTCTTCAACAGGACACTCAGTCCTATTTAGAGAATTGTAGTCACATCCATTAAAGGAGGCCAGTTATAAATATCGAGTAACCCTTTCCCTCTTTACTTGCTTCATTCCCCATTGCATAAGAGCAAATTTCACAGGAAGACAGACACCTTGTGGTTAAAATGTGTGTGAGATTATACCATAATTCATGAGAACAAAAAGGACTAGCTTTATGAATTATAGACCTATTTGATGTCATTGACCTAAGAAATTCCATACTGTTAGCTATATTTCTTTAGTCTTTTAAAATAGTTTGTGAATTGAGAAAAATGCTTCTTAGGGCTCCAGTTGAGATCCCAGATATCAAGATCTCATTCTGAAGGCCTTGAGGTAGTTCCTACCCATCTACTGGGGACATGAACCCCACAGAGTGAGGGTTCTTTTCTGAAGATGGTACTCAAGTGCTCCTGGAGAATAAGGAGTTCTTCACTGAAAAAAAACATGATCTGTGTTGACAAGCACTGTAGATTTGTTCCATGTCAACTAACCTGGAACTACATCTATCCAGAATTTCCTTTCCTGCATAGTTCTGAGTTTGGGTGAGCCACAGAGATGTTTTATATAAGACTAGGAAGACACGAATGAAGCAGAGCCACTTTCTTCTAGATCAGTGCAGGGCACAAGGTGCTGTTGCAGTTCACACAGGTTCTCATCTGCTGCCTCACCCTTTTGGTGTGGGGCAGCAGCTGGGCTCATAGCTCTTAACATCTTTTTCAGCTCCTGGAACAGTCAGGTGTTTAGCCTTGAGATGACAGATGCCAACTTACATAGGATTCCCCCATCATTAAAGTTGGAGGCTTAAAGGTCATGGTGATAGCCCAGCATGATTTCATTTCATCTTTGTGGGTTCAAGCTCAGCCTTATAGGTTCTAGTTTACCTTTGTTTCTCCTATCTCATGTTTGTCTTCCCTGTTTCAGTGCTGGCCCTGAGAGTTTGGGCTCTAGCACCAGACTCAGAATCAACAGCTTCACATGGGCTGTTTAATCAGCTTCCACAATTAAATATGGTAAAATTTCTATAATAAATCCCTTAAAATAGCTATCTATAGATATAAATACATAGATGTAGCTACAGATGGCAATAGTAATAGGGAAAGAGAGAGAGATAGAGACAGAGATAGATATTTTGTAATGATTCTGCTTTTCTCATTGAATGTTGACTGATACTAGAAGCCTGGACACTATAGGAATTTAGAGGACCACCTCAAGTGGAAAAAGATAAACTGACAGTAACTAAGGGAAGCACCTTAGACCTGAATGGCTGTACTCTTGCCACTGTCTCAAGGTCTGGCTCCATCAATGACTTCTGTCCTTTGTTCAAGCCACAAACTCTTATTTTTTGATCCTGCCATGACCCCTGCCTATAACAACATTTCAGATTACACTATTGACTGTTGTTGCCTTGACTCCTGTTTGTGGCCATTTTTCCTTGACCTTATTCCTAGATCTTCCCTCTGTGTGTGACTGTACTCACTGAACTCCTTCTGCATCCCTGGACCTATAATAATATATTTGTAGCCACATCTCCTGTCCCCACATCCTCTGGAAAGGCAATATCTTAACTCTCTAATATGCTAACTTCTCTGCTAAAAAATATTATACAGAAAGCTCAAGGTAGGAGATGGTCGGGTGGGTAATTGAAAATGAAGGATTCAGGATTCTGGTCAGAAAAGGCAAGACTAGGTAGGAAATCATACTTGTGACCTCTGGGTAATCAAAGAATATCAGGAAAGCTGTCTGTGGATGAGGCTGTAAAGAAAGAGTTGGGGAGCCCAACATAATCTTCATCTGCTTTCTGAAGAGTCTGAAGAGAAGCTGCTTTGCAAACAGAGTAATTGGTAATAGCACTTGTAACAACTGGGACAGTGTGCCAAATCTTTTGAATGTGCCTGAGCAGCCATCTGCAATAGATAAGCTAGAAGTGAAGTTTTCTTGTGTTTATGACAATTTTTGACCTCTAAAGTTTCAACCTAAAGTTCAAAGAAATAGCCTTTTGTGAAACTTTCAACTAAAAAAAAGTCTCTGAGAAAATAGATTTACAATAGCATCACATAGAATAAGATAATTAGTAATTGGGTGGTGAGAAAACAAAGCAATATAAAGATGTATTATAAAATTGTATACTTGAAACTTATATAATCTTATTAATAAATGTCACCCCCAATAAATTTATGAAAAAAATAAAAAATTAACAAAAGGAGTACAAAACATATACTCTGAAAACTATAAAATATTGTTGAAAGAAATTAAAGAAGACCTAAATAAATGGAAAGACATTTCATGCTCCTGGATTGGAAGACTAAATATTGTTAAGATGGTAATATTCACCAAACCTATCTACAAGATTCAGCACAATCCCTATCAGAATACCAGCTAACTCCTTTGCAGAATTTGACAAGCTCATCTTAAAATTCATGTGAAAATGAAAAGGACCAAATATATCTAAAAGAATCTTTAAAAAAGAAGAGCATAGCTGGATGATTCACATTTTCTGATTTCAAAATTTACTATAAAGTAACAATAACCAACAAAGTTAGATACTGGCATAAGGATAGATTTATAGATCAATGGAATAGAACTGAGAGACCAGAAATAAACCCTCACATTTACAGTTAACTGATTTTTGACGAGGATGCCAAGACAATTCAATAGGGGAAAGAATAGTCTTTTCAATAAATAGTGCTGAGACAACTGGATATCCACATGCAAAATAATGAAGTTATGCCTCTACTTCATACCATATGTAAAAATTAACTTAAGATGGATCAGATACTTAACCATACGAGCTAAAACTAACATTCTTTGAAGAAAATAGTCATTAATATTTGCGATCTTGGATTAGTCAAGATATGACATCAAAAGCAAGCAAGAAAAGAAAAACATAGGTCAACTAGACATCATCAGATTAAAATCAATTGTGCTTCAAAGGAGTCTATTAAGTGAAAAGTTAACCTGTAGAATGGGAGAAAAATTTTGCAAATCATATATCTGATAAATATCTAAAATATATAAAGTACTCTTACAGCTCAATAATAAAAGACAAACAACCTAATCTAAAAATGGGCAAAGAATCTGAATAGACATTTCTCCAAAGAAGATATAAAAATGACCAATAAGCAAATTAAAAGATGTCCAACATCATTAGTCATCAGGGTAATGCAAATCAAAACCACAATAAGGTATCACTTCACTCCACTAGATTGGCTATAATCCCAAAGACAATTAATAATAAGTGTTGGCAAAGATGTGGAGATATTAGAACTCTCATACACTGCCAGTAGGAATGTAAAATGTTTTAGCCACTTAGGAAAACAATCTGGCAGTTCCTCGAGCAGTTAAACTTAGAGTTACCTTATGACTTAGCAATTCTAGTCCTACGTCTATACCCAAGATAAATGGAAACATATGTCCACACAAAAACTTGTACCTGAATATTCATAGCTGCATTATTCATAAAAGCCAAAAAGTCAAAACAACCCAAATGTCCATCATGAACAGATAAAAACAATGTGGTATAGCTATACAGAGGAATATTATTAAGCAATAAAAAGAAGTGAAGTACTGGTACATTATACAACATTGATGAACCTTGAAAACAGTATAAGTGAAAGAAGCCAGTCACAAAAGACCACATACTGTATGATTCCATGTATATGGACAAGAATAGAGCAATCCATAAAGACATAGATTCGTGGTTGCCAAGAGTTGGGAAGGATGGGGGAACAGGGAGTGACAGCTAAAGGGTACAAGATTTCTTTTCGGAATCATAATGTTCTAAAATTGTGGTTATGGATGCATAACTCTGTGAATATGCTAAAGCCATTTATGCTACACTTAGAATGGGTGAATTGTGTGTTATGTGAATTATATCTCAATAAAGTTGTTTTAAAAAGAGACTAAAAAAATGCATTAGAGAAAAAAAATTCCTCTATCACCAGATACATCTGGATCATTCTCAGAGGAAAAGCTGGTAGAGAGAGTGTTGGGAATGCCAATGGGTGAATTGTTGTTCAAAGGAACGGGTAATGAGAATTTTTGGCAGATTCTCCCACCAGGGGGTAAATTAATAGTTGGTATTAACCCATGTTCAAAAAGAGCATTCTTAGTTCATTAAGATTGTAAAAATCTGTCAGGTTTAGTAGCATGGTGGATATGTTTTCCACCATGGAAAAGAGTGGGCTTAACTATAACATTATTGTAAAAAGAAAATTTTTGTAAATTAAAAGCAATAAGAGTTTTAAGTATTCTCTCTGAATTGTTGCATATTAGAAAAAAAGCTCAGACATATTCTTAATGTACAGTTATAGTTAATTCCATTAATTTTGTTTCTTGTGTATTATTGTAGGAGAATTAAAAATGCCTACTATCTGAAGCCTTTCTCCATATTCTGAAGGTTCAAAAGGTGCTGTCTCTTATGCTCAAACCTAGGAAGGGGAAAGTAGGGTCTGATTAAAAATCCAGCCAGTGGCTTTTGTATCAGGATAGAAAATAATTCTGAGCTAACTTGGAGAACCCATCAATGCCAGTCTTGTTAAAGAGCTGATTATACCCCTTAAACAATACCATTTCTGTAGAGGTAAGGTTGCTCTGTTAATTGTTATTTAAATATCAACACTTCTAGCCAGTTATTTCTGATTGAGAGGTTTGTCAGTCACTGTCCAGTCCTCAACCCTCAATGCTGACACCTTATAGGCTGGTTGTATTGTATAATTTGGAGCTGCAAGGCATGGATAAAATGTCTGTTAGTGTACATTCTCTCTGCAGATAAAGAAAAATAGTATTTTTCTTTAAGATTGAGTCCTTTTTATGTTAATTGCTTCATATATATAATTTTTTTCTCCACACAATATGCTTGCAATGCACTTGTGTTAGTTAAATTCCCATTTACCAGGGAGTAAACTGAAGTTTAGTGAGGTTAATTAGGTTTGAAAACTGCTTTCATATCATATATCCACTGATTGCAAAGCTCATACTCTTAACCATTATGTTTCTAAAGTGTAGGCCATGGAAAGAGTTTTCTTATGTCCTTATTTGACTAGAATAGTTCTCATTTATACCTGCTGAACTTGGTTCTCAATGTTCCCCACCCATTCTCTCACCTAGCTCCACTTTAGGAAATCTTAGAGGAAAATCCTCATTTTATAATTTCACTTAAATTGAAATCAAACAACATAGTATAAAGATATATTAAGTAACTTATGCAAAAGCAAGCAAATTAAATTTCTGAAGTAGTGGTTCTTTTGTCCTTCGTAAAGTTGGTTCCTTTGATTTTAATGTGTTATGAATAAAAACAATCTCATAATATTTTTCCATTTCACCAAAAATTTAAAAAAACATGAAGCTTGGAAGAACAAGGCTGGTAAATCATTTTTGTAACTCAAGAGCAAAACTACAGAAACGTCTATTAATTTCAAAGACAGTAAGCTAATGAAATAGTTATGAGAATGCATCTCTTGGACCTCATACTCTGAGGAACTCAACTGACTGGCAGCCTAAGCTGTACTATGAAATCCATCTGCATTTTGTTCCAAAGCCACACCTCCTAGGCAAGGACAGCTTGTTAGGGCTGCTTCCACCTAACGATTGAGTGCAGCATGGGTACTAAAGCAAGTACATTCCTGGAAAATGCAGGACTCCTCTGATGGGTGACTTAGGCTCAATGACTCCCATAAAGGGTTGTCAGACTCTCTTAGAACTGCAGTGCAGACTATGATGCTTTCACCCACGCTTCCTTTATTCCCTCTGTCCTTCACTTGGGTTTAGGCCTCCATTGCAATCTGATGACTCTTCCAGCCTCTCCCAGCTGCCTCTCCATTTTGTCTTGCAGACATGTCTCCTAATAAATTTTTTGAACATTTAATCCTATCTTGGCATCTGTTTCTCAGAAGAACCAATCTAATGCAAATAGTTCATAATGTACCCAAGAGAGTAAAGGTTAAGTAATGAGTATAACCACACTTGCCACAATTCAGGTGCAGACCTAGAACCAGAAGAAAATATTTTCCCTTGTGGTTGTCCTTTCAGTTTCAGTGAAGTCTAAACTAAAATTCTATTAAGATTTATTTCATGTTGAATGGAGTTCCTAAAGAAATCTACTAATAACCCAACAATCAGAACTACTAATTACCCTGGCAGTCAAAACTTGGAGCCCACAATTATAACCACCATCCAACAACATCATGGATCTTTAAAAAAAAATCTATGTTTATGTTAGAATATTTACCATTGATTCATTATTGGCTTTGAGCATGCCTCCTAAATACTCTAGAACTCTGTTTTCTTCATTTTGAATCATTTACATTGAGTTTCCTTGTGTTTAAGAGCAATGTCTCTGGAGCTATTTTGTAGGGTTTGAATACTGGCGCCAGAATTTTTTAACTGTGTGACCTTAGGTGAATTACTTAATATAGATTTGCCTCAGTTTCTTTATCTACAAAATGGATTTAATAATAATACCTATCTCCTAGGGTTAGTATGAGAATAGTGTTTAGTGTATAGTATATTCTTATAAATATTGGCTATTGTGGTTAGTATTGATTTATTGATCACCTCCTATGTGCCAGGTAATGCCTTATGTGCTATGGAGATAACTATGAATATAACACAGTATGGTTGAGGAACTCATAGAACAATAGAAAAACCTGGATATAAATAATTAAGCAACTGTGGAATAAGGGGTATATGAAAGGAAAATAGAAGATACAGGGGTTCTATTTAAAAAATGAGGTAAAACGGGTTTAGGGAAGGCTTCCCAAGAGGTGTTAGTTACACTTGAACTGAGTCCTGAAGGCTGTATAACTTAATTAGTCAAAGTAAGGCTTGCACTGAAAGAGGAAAGCTCCTGTGGAGGCATATGGAAGCATGTGGATGTTGAGCAACATGGGAGCATTCCCAGAAGGTGCAAGAGATTTGAACCAGTCCAGCTGAGGAGTGTGGGAGGAGAATTCAGAGGCTTATCTTCATAAGTTGGCCTTAATTTCCAAGCAATGGAATCTGGATTTTATTCTTAGAGAGGAGAGGGTCATCAATGAAGGGGTTAAAATAGGCAAGGAGCATCACCAAGGATTAGTTTTAGAAAGATTTTTCTGGCAACTTTATGAAATATAAACCAGGTATGGGAAAGACTTAAGAAAGACAGATCAGTAGGAAATCTCATGTGCAAAAACCAAAATAAACAATACAAGAAGGGGAACAAATTTGTAGGAAGGGATAAGTTCTTTTTATTTATACTCTGCTTAATTCCACAAAGGACTTGCAGTGGTTTGAAGAAAAATGCAGGGAAAAAATAGTTAAATAAATAAAAAATAAAGCTCTAGGACCAGGGAGAATACAAATTAGATTAGGAAATATGGGCTGAAACAGAAAAAAGTCATAAATAGGCCAACATTTTTGGCTTGAGTGGACACTATTTTGGCAGCCAAAATGAAAAAAGAAATCAATTTGGTGTATAGTTGATCAACTATGCTATAGACCAGTTTTCTCATCATTACCCTCAAAAGTAGCAGTTAATGAGACCAATTGGAATGTTGCATTTAGGTATCTGTGGATTATCTAACTAGAAATGGCAATACATTTCTGTGCATGGGTCTGGTTCTCCAGAGATGGGCCTGGGCTAGACAAGCACATGAGTGAGGCTTCATTGTCCATGTGGCCAGCAGAACCATGGTAAAGACTAATCCAGGGAGACTGTTGGCCATCTTATTGGCAAAGTAGACTACTGGTGTTGGACAAGATATTCTCTATAATCCTTTTAGTTCTAGCATTTCATGGAGACACCTTTTACAAATGGAATGCTACCTGTATTATTCATTAAATTATTGATTTGGAAAATATTTATGGTGTACCCACTATGTTTCAGGCACTCCTCTATAGACTGAGAATTTACAACAAATGAAACAGACAAAAATCCTCCAAAATTCTTATGGATCTTATATTGTAGTGGGAGATTAGGGGATCTTAGCTCACCACCTGTGTGCTGCTTTAGAAAGACCCAGAAATCTGGGTCTAAAGAAATAATTTAGATCCTCTCTAGAGCAGAAGTAGGAGTTGGTTCCAGTTAGGATCTTAAGAGTAATCCTTAATACATATAGGATCTAAGAGGATAAGATTCTCTGGCTTTAGCCTATCTAGACCTTCTGGCTGCTTCAGGTTCATTTGATCCAACTCAGTTCAGTCTGATTTTCTCAGAGCTGGAGCAAAATCTATCTAACTGGGAGAGGCAGATGAGGAGAATTTATGAAGCAGGACATCATTGACTGTATTCTAATAGGCAAATGAACCAGATATCTGAATTATATGAGACGTTTAACTCTGAACTTTAGGATCAGACCACCTTAGTCATCATTTCCTACTCTATCAAAAAAAAGTAACCTTTATTGAGTATCTTATTCACCTGGCTGAAGTAGTACACAACACATAGACATAATGCCCTTGAGTTCTCCTTTTTTACCTTCGTATGCATTGATTGAGCTTTATTTGTACTTCTATTCCATCAGATTCCAATTTTTCACTTCTAGTAGATTGGAAGATATACTCTATTTCTATTCTTTTTCTGATTACCCTTGAATTTTTCATACATTTATTTATCAAGTCTAAAGTAAACTAATAGTTTTATCTTCTCCCCAAATAATACAAGGACATTAAAACTTAAATGCTCATCATTTCCTACTTATAACTCCTATGCCTTTATTGACCATGTAGCCACATAATTCTATTATGAATTTTAACTCTGTGAATTATATATAATTGATATCAATATGTGCTTAATTTTACCTACATGTTGACAATTTTATATGCTCAGACATTTTTCTTTCCTCTCATATATTCCTTTTTGTGTTCCTTTTCCTTTTCCTGGAAGTACATCCATTGTAAGTTCCTTTAATGATGGCATTAAGTAGACCATTAAAATGTAGTAGTAATAACAATAATGATGATAAAACTAATAACTACAAATTATTGCATATTTACCATGTGTCAGGGACTGTGCTAACTGCTTTGAATGGATTATCTCTTTTAATTCTCACAAAATCTTTCAGATACCATTATTATTTCTATTTTACAGATAAGAAAACTGAGTATTAGATTAAGTAACATGCTGATGGCACACAACTAACCAGGAAACTATTTCAGTCTAACTCCAGTGCCCATGATCCTAACCATTCTTGTATCCATCTAACTGTGGAAATATTTCAAAATTTATTCCACAGCCTCTTGTGTCTTGTCACTAGAAATACAGATTCGATTTGTGAATAGGATGTTTAGCACCAATTGGAGCCTTGTCAATAGACAATGCATTCACATCTAACTTCCTACAGATTTTTTTTAGATATAAAGCTATCATTACAATCAGAGTCCTCACTTGTGGCTGTACATCAAGAAGTATATAAATTGCGGGCAAACTATATCACAATGCCACATCATTGGTCATGTTGCAATTAATCTAACTTCAAGCTATCTTAGCCTAAGCAGAAGGAAACCGCTCTCAAGTTTGTGACTTCACACCAAAAACATTATTCTCCATTATTCAAAGCATGCATACATATTGAAGCTTTTCTCCTCTAGGACCTTTTGGAGTCACTTTCTTGGGCACCAGTCTTCCCAAATCATGATAACATTTGTTTGTTTAAAATAACTAGGAACAAGGAGGACTCTTCTGTGGCTCCTCATTAGTGTTATTGAATCTCATCATAAACCATCTGTATGTCATCTGTATAGATTTGCTTTGAATCTTAGTAAGAAGATTACATTATTCAAAGGAAACATCATTTAACTATCATCAAGTAAATATCTCTAGTCATTGTCTGAAAGCTTAGCAAACCTAAGAGAGGCACAGACCAGAAAGCTCATTCCCATGTTGAGGAAAGACGATTCCATGGTGCTCTGAAGACCTAACTAGTACCATATAAAATAAGACCTACTAGCCGTTACTGCTCAACGAATTTTATGAAGTAAGCTAAGCTTCAATTCTAGGATTTGGGCCATGAAAAGAAAGAAAGATAAACAAAAAGTGACAGGAAGCACAGGAAAGCTGGTATAGCGATACTGATATCACTATATATGAAACAAAAATTTACAGAACAAGGGAAGAATGGAAAAAGCCATAATGAGAAATCATAATTAGAAATCAGAGTGAAAAGGTAAAGGGAGTCAAGTACATGGTGATGGAAGGAGATTTGATTTTGGGTGGTGAACACACAGTGCAATACACATATGACTTGTTACTGAATTGTACACTTGAAACATGTAATTTTATGAACTAATGTTACTCTGATAAATATAATTAAAAAACGAAATTTGGTTTAATGAGGTAGTTAGAATTTGAGGCTTATATACCATCTTAGGCTAGACAAAAAGAGGTTTGAGGATTACTGCGGAGAGGGAAAGGTACATTAAAGGAAGGGGAGGGGAGGAAAAGTATTGTAAATAAGGGTTGTTTAGTAAGGTTTCTTATGCAGATAAGAGTCATCTCAGGTGATAAGAGTTGTTTCCTGAGTAGTTCTTTTCCTTATACAGAAAAGGAGACACTTTTACAAATGGAAATTCATGTCCTGCCTTTAGTCAGAAAGGGGGAGGGCAGAGAGATACTGCCTTCAGATTAAAAGAAGGCTTATGCCAAAGTGACATATTTGGGAGTCACATATTCTGGTCCCTTCAAACATAATAGCTATCTCAGGGGGATTATAGTCTAGCAACAATGAGAAACATTAACTAATTGGAATGGATCTTAACAAAGCAGAATTATGGATTTCAGAACTAGGGGATATAACAGAGTCTAGGGACCAAAAAAAGGCCTTCCTGAAGAGGTAACTTTTAGTCTGAAACCTAAAGGCTAAAAAAGAGTTAGTTTACTGAAAGAGGAGGAATAAGGCATGCCAATGTGAAGGTCCAAAGGTTAGAGAGAAAATGATGCCTTAGAGAGTCTAGAAGAAGGGGCTGGAAGGAAGGCAGGAGTATCATCTTATAAGGTCCTGTAGACAACTCTAAGTGTTTCACCCAGTTTTCTAAGAGCAATAGGAAGCTATTGAAGGATTTCAATCAGGGGGTAACATCATCAGTGCAAATAGCAGTTGACATCTTCAGTAAACGTTCACTTTTTCCACATTTTGGGAAGAGGGAAGAGGTTGTTTGATTTGGCTCCTATGTTATCCACATTAAAATTTTCCTCAATGTTGTATATTGCTGCCCACCTTTCCATACTGCCTCATTTCTGCTCACTCTACTGCAGTTATAGCTTGGACATTAGGCAGAGTTCCCTAATGGACTATAGCATCTCTGTATGCCCCTAGTAAGGGAGAAATGAGGAAGGGTACATTTTCCTCTTTGGTTCTGTCCATTTATCAAAATAGTTCTGCCCTTTAAAGCTGTATGGATATTAGTGTTCCCTGCATGATTTAGAATTACAGTGCAGAAGGGAGAAAAAAAGTCTAAAAGAGCATAGCAAATATGTTTACCCCCATAACTCAAAGCAAAAGGACCAGTATATATGTGGGGATGGAATGTCCAAATTCCACACCCGTGTTCACAGATTCACGTCCTCTCCAAGAGAACCTTCTTCTATTATCAATCTTGCAAATCTTCACTGACAATTCAGGACATCTTTCAGTGAGTCCAGGTTTAGTTCACAGCCAATGATAATATATCTTTCTTCTCTCAGCAATTTCCCTAAATCTTAGTTATTCAATCTATATTTGTGACCAAGACTCTAGCAGGACAATCTACAGTAATCTTTGACATTTCTAATCCCATAGAAACATCCAAGTGTGCATTGCCACCACTCATATTCTAATTTGAGCTCCTCCCATCAGCATGAATTGCATACAGGTCTCTGGTTTTCTGATTGCCTAGTGGTTAACTGTTGGAACAGATACTTAAGTATATCCACATATACTCACCCATAGTCTTCAGAGGACAAGCACTATTTGGCAGAGAGTACCAACAAGCCTCATTAGAAGGAAAAAACAATAATTCTCTAAAGTTCCATAATATACAAAGGTCACCTCTCTCACAATGGAGTTAGTACAGTACATAATTATGTAAAGAGTTGTTAGTTCCTATCTGTTATCCCCTTCTCTCAAATTATACCTCCTTGAGCCTGCCAAGAATAAGAAATAGCCCATTCGAAGACATATACCTTTGAATTAGCTACACAGTTAGCTACACAAAGACTTGGTTAAAGCTTGAAATTACCTCTTGAAAATTTCCAATTAGCTATTAGCTAAAAGCTATCCCTCCCTCAGCCTCTGTCTTGGGAGGAGGGCTTTGGTGCTTGGGAAGTAGGGGAATTATATTCAATTTTGCATTTTTATCAGAATATCCTGAGTGTTAAATGGAAAGTAGCTGGGGGAGGAGTGCAAGAGTGCATACTGGGGGACCAGGAAGAGAAAAAGGACAGGTACTTTGTAATCTTAACTTTGCAGTCAACTCACAAAAAAAGGAGTTCATGCACAAAAAGGAACATTATCAATAGGATAGGTTCTAATTCACACTATGGAAATTGCACTGGACAGTGGTGTTTTAGAAAATGTATAGGTTTTCATGAATGTGGATTATCACTATTTTATAACAGGAGGGCAAATGTAATAAGATGAAATGGCACCCTCCCCCCCAAAAAAAAATCACCAAATTGTGATAGACTCTATTATCTGTACAAACAAATATCATCCTTTCCTCATCACTTTCCAAAGGAAGACCCTTATCAACAACAAAAATTCCAGATACTTGTGTGTCATCATGACCACTTTATAAGCATTTGGGTCAAATTGATACAACTGGAAAAACTATATGGTTTTTGTTCTAAACTTAAATTTAACAAGTGATAGATAATTCAGAAAGTACAGCCTCCAAACCTCAGAGACTTCCTCAAAAAGGAGATTTCAACTTTTCTGACACTAAATTTGGGCAGAGGTGTCAAATCGTTATAACTGCAAGCTGGCCCCAGCTAAAATAGCATTTCAGCAGCCTGCCACTGGCATATAATCAACTGCACACCCACTACTGAACTTGATACACAGTTGTGGCACCAAAAATGTTTAGAATGTACCTCTTAGTGTCAAGTATTGCGGTACAGCAAATTAACCTTTGACCAGAATTAATTATTTTCCCACTTTCTGGATGTCTAAGTCAGTTAAGCATTTTCAGATCAATGTAACCATATGTCCACCTGTAACACTTGAGAAATTATTCCTCATTTACAGAATAACCTTCTATCTCACAAAGGACATATTACGTCTTCCAACTCAGAAGGGATGGGGACTGGTTATTTCACAGTATTTGACACATTAAACAGTTCAGAAGTGCTCACCTGTTTGCATCATATTAGTATATCATATTTAAACATTCCCATACAAATTTGAGCTCGAGGGCTTTAAGTGCCATTTAACTTTGAGTAGAAGCACATACAGGAGTTGACTTGTAAGGGCTAGAGAACACATCAGCTGCATCTCCCCCTTCTGCTAGGCAGATCCAAAAGTAGAAATATTTTGGCGTAGTGTGTAACTTCATTTCTAAACAAGGCAAAGAGTGCACTCTGTTTTGTAAGAATAGGTCATAGGGTAAAGTGAAAGGGGAACATATTTTGGAATTTGAAACATACAACTTCAGATACGGCTTCTATAGCTGTTTTGCAATGCAGGGCTCCTTTTTTCAAGTGTTAAAGAAGAATATAGCAATCTAAAAGGGATTGCTATAAGAACTAAGTGAAATGTTTGTGAAAGCATTCTCTCTGGTCCTTTCACCTTTACAGACATGATTTTCACTAGACTAAAGTGGAGTTTACAGGAAGCCTAAAGCTGTTTTCCCCAGGAACATATCAATTTCATAGCAAATATTGAGGAGAAACAGGAATATATTAATTTCTATTGCAATATTTCAGGAGGTCATACAAAACATTAAGTAGAAAGATATCATCAATATAAAAAAATCAACCCATAAATACCAACATCCTCATACCTACCAAATTCATGAGTTATGAAGATCAGCAAATGTATATCAGTTTTGCTCTTTTTTTTTTGGCTTTATAATGACTAGAATATATTGGCCATAAGATGATTTATACCTAATAAAGATGATTACAAATATGGAAAACACATAATCTGAAGAATGGCAACCTCATTATATTTTTCTACTATAAGAAGAAAAGATGGATGGCTTATACTACAGTTAGGTTATCATGAAAGTACATTTTTTAGTATACTTATAGATAAATATATTTGTTGTAAAAAGCTGGCCTGTTGACTTAAGAAGCTCAATCACTTTGGTACACTGCAAGATTATTATTTTTAATATAAGTAAAAAATAATATTCTAAAATTCTTCTTTTGAGTTATGTGCATAAGTGTTTCCTGAGCATCTCCAAAGGCTCTGAAGAACTCATAAAAAGAACATGTTCCCAGGAGGCAGTGTGTCACCTCTTCCCCACCACATAAGCCTCTTTGTTTTTCTTCCTTTCCTCTCACTCACATCTTGACATTTCTCCTCATCTTACCACTTTTCCTACATAATTTTAACTGTTTCTATTTTCTCTCTCCTAACTATGATTTTCCTTTCCATATTTGGTGTACCGACTTTGGAGTAAGGGCTTGAAGACAATGCCTGCCAGCACTCAAAAACTTCACAGAGGTCCACAGAGGCAGCTAAAGAGCTTGATTTACATCTGGTAAAACTGATGTGGAGAATTGAGAAGGCAGAGTTGTCCCTGGAGCATTGGTGTGCAGGGGAAGAAAACATTTTTAGGGCGCTTTAAGCCAAGACTGATCAGGAAGGGAACTGTCCATGTTGCTGAGTGGCCCCACGGAGGATTTAGAAAATAAAAAGGGCCATGAGCAATACTTTGAGGAGGATTGATAGAGGTGATCAAAGCAAACCTCCTCTGACCACAATTCCAGGCTTACTACATTGTTTTTCTGTTAGTGGTGCTAAGTTCTTATTTTGTTTGCCCTCCTATGTAGAAACCTACAAACCTAGGACACTGGCTTCAGAAACCCGATGACCTCACTTCCTGGAGGCCAGTATCCCACAGTAACTATCAGACCCTGAGTACTGGAAAGGAGGACTTGATGCAGATACTCCTTAGCCCCTATTTTAGGAATAACATCTAGGATGGGCCTAGCTATCCTTTACTTAAAGCCTTGAAAGGATTAAAAAGTTCATCCAAAAGTGAGCTTGAGGGCAAAATGTACAAACAGGCAATATCGTTGTTAGATCGTTGATCTTCCACAGACTTTGTGACCATTTAAGAAATGAGAAAACCCCAAAACGCTTTTTTTCCTGTGAACTTATCTTCCCTTCCAGTGCTTGGAAGCATGTGTATTTGAGGGGAATTTTAAAATTCATGTCTTAGATTTGTATCTCTGATTAGACATAATTCATCAAGATCTTGCTCTTCACAAGCTATTTAATACTCAGGAAGTCATTTAAGTCATTTTAGATTCTTCCTAAAATTCAACAGGAAGTTGTGTTTACAAAGGACACACAAACCTGAAACATTTGCACATTTCATTTGAATCCAAATGTAGAAGTCATAAATATTTTTGAATGGGAAAGTAATTCAGCCTAATCTCTTCTCTATCAATAAGAAAGGTCTGATGCAATATCATCTAAAAATAGACCCACCTGGACATGACATGTGGAGTCTTATATTACATATACATCATTCATTGTCTGTGGACTCATATTGTAATCACTTCTGTGGTGTGCCTTCTGTCTTGACTGGAGATATCTGATGTAAGAGGAAGGAAGCTAGATGTAAGCTCAGATGACTGCTGCAACTTCTGTGCCCTGGTGTTCCCACTGTAGTCACAGATCACAGTGAGACCACCTGCTGTCTAGGGTGGTCCACAGACCTCTTTGATCTCCGCACACATGACATTGCAACTCTTTCAGGGAGCGGAGGTCTGCCTGCAACTGATTTCAGTGCAGTGCCTGCCCTGTGGTAGCCAATTCACAGTCAATGGGCCACCTGGGGCAATTTGTGGGTAGGGCGGGTCAAGGTTTCAGGGAGACAGTGGCATTTGCATCATCACAACCTCAGTCTTGCTGCAACTTGGTAACCGTTCAGGTGTTCCCGCAGAAGTCCCAGGTCACAGCAAGACCAGCTGCTGTTGTCTGGGACTGTCCCAAAGATCCCTGAGATCCGCCCAAGTTCCTGTTGGCAGCAGTGATCTGCCAGTCCCTATCTCAGAAATGGGCGTTCTCAGCATTGGCCGCCAGCTGCTAATGCTTGGCCCTGAATGGGCGCAGGGCGTGGCAGCCATCCGGCAACTACAGCCCCGGGCAATCTGCAGGTTGGGTGGGGCCTGCCGATCCCCTCAGGCCAGCGCTTCCTAATGGCCCTGTGGGAGGGGTCTGCAGTCACGCGGGCTTGGTCCTGTAGATTGCTTGGTAGGGAGGCCAGACTAAGGCACAATGGTGGCTGCCCTTCCAGCCCTATTTCTGGTGCCAGGTAATGCAGACTTTCTCAGAATGAATTCTACAGGAGCCTCTGACTCACTGCTGGTGTCCCAGGTGAGTGTCCGCAGGTCAGAGAGCCTGAGCATGTGTCCTTCAAAAGGGTGTCCTGGGTTTCAGTCTTCTTCTGTCTCACCCAGACGGCCAGAATCCCCTCTGGTTTTTACAAAGTTACTGGAATCTCCTCTCCTGGGCTGAGACTCTGGGCTGGGGCGCCGCCAAATGAGGCCAGGAACCTCCTTCTTTCAGGGGAGCCTCTGCAGGCTTGCCGTCCCCCTGGTGGTCCTCCACCACCCGCGGGTGCAGGTCCAGCCGGACCGCGACTTTACCCCTCCTACCGGCTTTGATGTGGCTCCTTTATATTATTAGACTTATGTGTTATGGTCAGCTGGACTTCAGAAGATTCTCCATGTTGATTATTTTACAATTTGGTTGTAATTTTAATGCAGACCTTGGAGGAGACAACCCCTGATTTTACCTAGTCCACCATCTTCCCAAACCAATTATCTTCTTCTATTAAATGCACACAATTCTTACTTATTATACCTATTGTTTCAACAAATGTTTGTTAAGAAATAGAAACGTGTGGGAAGAGAAAATGTTAACATGGGAAAAAAAGGGGAGAAGTCGTATATTCAACAGACATTTTTTATGTCAAAGTGGAATGCCATTATCTTGCTTTTCTATCATTCCATACTGTGTTGTGGCCGTTTCTACATAGAGGAAGCAAAAACTTACAAAGTCCTTGGAAGCTCATTTTTATGTGCCCCAGATTAGATGTTTTACAGTATTTTATGGTGAGTTGGTTTAAACTGTTGTGTTTTTCAAAGAATATACTACTTTTTTGCTTGAGGTAAATATTATTTACATGTGTCATACAGTATATAATTATATAAGAGACATTTTAAGTATAATCTTGATTTTTATATTGCTTGCTTTAAATTTTAGGTGCCAACATACTTTAGAAATAAGTACGTTGCTTGCATTTTTCTGCTTCTCACAAAAGAGGAAGTTTACCACCAATACATGATTCTCCAAGAGGATGTATTTTTATTTTAGATGTCAAATTTTAAGTAGAGGAATAACAGGGTGCAGACATGCTGAAACCCTCTCTCAGTAGCTGATGTTTTCCTCTCCAGTGGGTGATGAAAATCAAATCTAAACTGCTCCTTCTGGGCTTTTTACTAATTAACTTGACATCTGTGGTGAAGCGGAACGTAGACTAACCTCATTCATTCCCAGTCCCACAATTAAACTGCTGGTAGCTCAGTTCAGAAGCTCCTCTCTGGAAATTTGAGAGTAAAATAATTTCAAATTGACATAAATATAAAACAACTTCTTTAATATTTTACCAAAATGTTGAGAAAAAGGAAAGGCTTTTAAGTAGAGTAAAAATTGTACTCTTAAGCCACCATGCTTCCCTACTCTATCTACTGTGATTTCTCTATGATACAGAAGTCAAAGGATTCATGAAAATAGGTTCATTCATGTAAAACAGTTCCTGTTAGAGCACAGAAAGTAGAGTAATGCAGTAATTGGAATGTGATGCATACAGAGATGGGGTGGGAAAACCAAGTGGGCAGAAAGTTTCTTGGGAGATCTAGGGGAGGCAAAAGAATCGGTTCTTTAGAAAAAATTTAAAAGACAAATTTAGCAAAAACTGTTTACTGCAAGGAGGAAGTGTTCAGTTTCTCTCGTTCGTGCTACTATCAGAAAGTGTTCGGTGACCTAAGTGTGTTAGTAGCATGGAGTCCATATAGGCAAAACTATTGGCTGAACTGTGGCTAACAAAAGGCAAGAAGTGAAAAGATTATGATGGGAAAAACTAGAGACAGAGTACACTTACACACAAATGAGAATACAGATGAAATAGAAGCATTAATGGACAAAAGGACATAGCATGGGATTTTCTTTAAAATACTTCATCAAAAAAATTTTAAGTGGTGTATTGAAATAAGTTACTTATACAAACAACATGGATAAATCTCAAAAATGTGCTAATACTATATGAGGATATACTATATAATTCCATTTATATGAACTTCTAAAAAGGGTAGCACTAATAATCTAAGGTGAAAAACATCAGAAAAGTGACTGTTACTTAGAATCAAGGTGGAGGCATGAATTGACTGGGAAGGGGACTGAGGGAATTTTCTAGGGTGATAGTTATGTTACATGTCTTTAATAGAGTTTGGGCTACACAAGTATATGCATATATCAAAACTCCTCAAATGGTACCCTTAAGATTTGTGCATTTCACTGTATATAAAATTTACTTCAAAATAAAGACCTCCAAGTAAGTGCTGAACTCTTTTACTAATAAGCTAGCTGAAATATTTCGGCTAAGTATACTGGTGTCTGTAGCTTACTCAGAAATGTGTCAAAATATGAGATATTGGTGGATAGAGAGATGAAGAGATAGGTAGATATATTATAAAATAAGTATAGGAAAACATCAATTATAGAACCTTCATGGTGGACATATGAGGGTTCATTTTACAAATTTTCAACTTTTCTCTATATTTGAAAATTTTTATTAATAAAATGTTGGGAAAAGCATGAAATGAGAGAGATGAAATAAAGTTGGTAAAAATGTCAATGACTTGCAGCAAGGGAGCAGTTAATGGATTCATTATACCCTTCTCTCTACTTTCTATATTTTGAAATTTTTCATAATAAAAAGTTAAAAAGGAATTTATATGAAGAGATTATCCGAATTGAATATAAAATTATATTAAGTCATGTAACTATGAATATGTATTTTCTCTCATTTTCTATATATTTAATAACAGTATCTAATTTTACCATAAAATAAGGGGGAAATGGAAAGCAGTGGGCTCAGATAGGAATCCATGGAAATTAGAAGAGAAGGTTTCAAACTAAAACTTCCAGTTCTATTAAAAGAAGATTGTTTTCATAAATCACTTCTCTTCGCCTAAGTTCAATTCAGCTCTGTATCCTGGTCAAGATATCCCTAGAAAGAGAGAATCTACCTCTTAATGGTGTGAGGAGTAGAAAAGGTAATTAATAATGAGGACTTTTGAATCACATGAAAGAACATGCTGGCCATTGGAGCCAATGTAAGCCTCCTGCAATTTTCCTTTATCTCCCTGAGCCCCACAACTTGGCTTTATCTCTTCCCATGATGTTCAGGTAACATGCAAATGTGCTACTGAATAGGTTCATTTTACAAATCTTAATTCTGCTAACTAGCCCTAATACCTGCAGCTCCTTCATGCTACAGATCCTCATTCCAAATTCTCAAGAAATGCCTTCACGAAGCTACTATTAACATTATTCTCTCATTTCAAAATATAAAACTGATATAAAAATGAGCATATAATGAAGGCCTCTGTAATAAATGTAGAATTGCCATTGAAAATACTGTTTATTATATTGTTCAGTTCCCAACTCGCGTGTTTAGTTTCTCTCAGACTTCTGAAGTAAGGTTGGTCTCAACTCTTGATTTTGTGTGTCTCCTTTGTTAGATAGCTGTGTAACTCTTAGTTCCCTTTTTACCTTGGTTTCCAGGAAGTTTAGACTTATTTAATTCATTAAACAATAGCCTCCCTTGGCTCTATTTTCTGTTCTAATTATTCCACTCTCATCTTTCCAATCTCCATCCCAACCCTTATTCCCATTACTTTGTCCTTTCCATTTAATAATTATAGATTTTTTTTGATTCATAGTACCTTGGATTTTGTAAACTGCTATAGATTTGGAAGTAGGTAGAGAATACATAATTTCTATAAAACTTCTAATGCTGTTACAGTTATATCACTGTAGCTCAAATTTTATTGTAGAGATATTCAAGCATATTGTAGTTAAGGATGGGTTTAGCTGATATTTTGAGAAAATAAAGCCCTTTGTTATATTAGGAAGCCCTCAGGAAGCAATTAAGAAGAAACAAATTTGCACAGTTTGGAATGATTTTATTAAAACAAAAACATTGAGGCCAACTTTCAACATGCTATATTGTCCATCCATCTATGCTTTTGAATTTACGTGTGTTCTCAATTTCTCATTACAATGGTCAGAGTGATCACTGATGTGGAAACAGATCTCACTCCTCTCAACTGGCTTTTGTTAGACAGAGAATGAATCTAGGTCATCTCTCTTGGAGATAGTGCTGTATCTCTGTGGATTAGAGAGAAAAAGCCCAACAGTATGACAAAAAATTCAGCTGTCAAAGTTAAAGTAAATCTTTTAACTATCATGATTTCATAAGTGTACATTACTTAAAAGAATAAAAAGATTCCTCTACCACTGTTCACCTGGGGTAATTCATTCTTCCTAAATATACAATCAATAGAAGCTATGATTGAGCCACTGATTAAATATTCAGAAGCCCCCCCAAAAAAGTTAAAACATATAGAAGCACAGAAGAAAATGACTGAATAATTATCTGACCTCGGGATAAAGAAAAGTATACTAAACTGGAAAGTAACCAAAAAATCAAGTAAAATTGCAATAGATTTATCTACATAACAGTATAAGACTGCTACTTCTCAAAATTAGAAATCAAACAATAATATGGGAATATTATATGCAAGAAATGTGAAAGACAAAGATTAAAATCTTTAATCTACAAAGAGCTCATAGGAATTAAAATAAATTAAGAAAATAACATGATCAGAAAATTCTTCCAATATGAAAATGAAAATTGGAAATAAATACCTGAAAAACTAGTCACACTACTGGCAATAAAAATATAAAATGAAGCAATAAGATTTTTTTGTCTTTTAAAATAACCCTGATTTTTAAATAAGGATATACTTAATACCGGTGAAGGTGCATTAAAAGAATCTCAGTCACGGCAGCCAGAAATAGGGACTGATGCCATCTTTTTCATAGGACAATTTGATATGTTTCAAGAGCCTTAAAAATATTAATTTTCCTTTTCTTGATAATTTTACTCCTAGGCATATATCCTAATAACCGGAAACATGAACATATGTTCAGAGATTTATGCATAATAATGTTCAACTAGTATTTATATCAATTTGTAATGAAAGGAAACCTAAATTATACATCATTTTATTGGATTATAAACTAAAGTCAATAATAATTATGCACAGAATGGAATATTATAAAATCATTTTACTGAAAAAAACTTAGTGAGAAACTGCTTAATATGTATTTTTATGGAAAAAAAGCATATAAAGCATTATAAAAGATTTAAAAACTGCAAAATTATATCTGAAACATGGAAAAAACATGCTAAAATGTTATCTCTGTGAAATAAGATTATAAGTGATTATTACATTGTTCTTTATATTTTTCCAGGAAATGTAATAATTTCATTATCTGAAAGTACTACTAAAAATCCTGGTAGAACCCCTTATGTTTCGATCTCTAACTCTTCTTCACATCATAAGAACACGTCTTTTTTTTTAGCTAATACTTGCTACTTTATGTGGTTACACAAATAACATTTCTCATATTTCTGCTGCCCTCATAATACTTTCATTTACACTAGTAAAAAGGTCATCTTAATCTCTATATCTTGAATATGAACTTCTGATTTTGGATGTCAAATTGGATTCTGTGAGGACAGAAAAGCACTGTAATAAAGTAATGTTAAATTGTTCTGGAAACTCACAAAAGAATAGAATGCTACCAGAAATAAAATATTGGCCAAAAAACATTTCAAGAGGAAAAATGACATATTGCTTTATAAATTTAAGTTCTAAAGCTACACGGGCTCTGTATTTTCACTTTGGTACATGGTGGTACTTTGGCAGATCACTTAGTTATTGCTGTGTAATGAACTACCACAAAACAGAAGGACTTAGAAAACCATCATTTATTTAGTTTACAATTGGCAATTTTGGCTGGGCTCAGCTGAGCAGTGTTTGTAGCCTTAGCTGGGCTTATTCCTTTGTCCGCAGTCAGATACCAGGTCTCCAGAGGAAGGCTGGTCTAGGGTGGCCTGAGATGGAATGGTTTGTCTCTGTTCCCATCCTCCAACAGGGGAGCCCAGGTATGTTCTTATGTTGCAGGCCAAAGCCCAAGAGGGAGAGCAGAAGTGAGACTATTTGTGGCCAAAGCTCGGAACTGACACAACGTCATTTCTGCTTCATTCTAGTGGCGAGTCATTGCAAGTCTAGCTCAGATTCAGAGGAAGGAGAAACAGATGCCATGTTTCAACTATCATAAGAAGAGCTGCAAAGTCTCACTTTGAGGATACCAGAGAGTGATAAATTGCATTCTTTTACAGTATACTACATTAGGTTATGACATCTAGGTCCAAACACCCCATTTTACTCATAAGCATGATTAAGTTTAAAAGATCAGTCTGCGACCATGCCACCCTGAACAAGCCTGATCTCAGAAGCTAAGCAGAGTCAGGCCTGGTTAGTACTTGGATGGGAGACCACCTAGGAAGACCAGGTGCTGTAGGTGTAAAAAATAAATAAATAAATAAGGGATTGTAAGCTGACAAGGTCCTTGCAATCTGTGAGGTCAACCAAGGATTGCCTCACCTAAAAATAAAATAAAATAAATAAAAGTTCTGACAGCTAGGAATCAGATTTTCTCTATAATGCTTAGCAAAAAAATAGAAGCATGTATCTTCCTAAATTTTAGCTAGGTCATTATATACAACTGAGGCATTGAGTATTTCTCACTAAATGCCATTCTTTGCGAACCTGATTGCCTTCTTTCTAAAAAAAAATGGAAAAACCCTCCCTTTTTAAATTTTATAAGTGCACTGAATTTTTGTCAAAGTAGTACTTGCACATGGTAGAAGGTCAAGTAGTATTTATAAGCTTTTAACAAAACAGACTACTACCTTATTTCAAATCTTCTGTCCCAATCCACAAACACATAAGACGGTCATATTTCCTGGAAGCAACCTCTTTATACTTTTCTTGCTGTTCTCCTTTTGAAATAATATGCATATATATATATTTTTTCATTTTCAGTTTTTTATTTTTATTTATTTATTTTAAACTTTATTAGTTTCAAGTATACAATACATTGGTAAGACATTTATATAGTTTATAAAACAATCCCCCAAATTGCTTTAATTTTTAAAATTCTATGTTAGACATTAGATATTGTTTGTTGCAAGCAACATAATAAACTCACAAATATGTCCTCTGTCCTAATTCCTGGAACCTGTGAATTTGTTACCTAACATGGCAAAAGGGCTTTGTAGATGTGACTAAAGTTAAGGACCTTGAGATGGAGAGAATAATCCTAAATTATGTGGGTGGGCCCAATTTAATTTTATGAGTCTCTAAAGGTGTAAGAGGAAGGCTGAAGAGGGAATCAGAAATAGATGTGAGAACGGCCTGCTGCTCCTCCCTTATCCTTCCCCCTCCCCCTTGCCGGTTTTGAAGGTAGAGAAAGGGATCCCTGAGCCAAGGAATGTGGTGACGTCTAGAAGCTGGGAACAGACTTAAGCTTACAACCACTAAGAAAACAGGGACCTCAATTCTATAACTACAAGAAACTGAATTCTGCCAATAACCCAAATGAGCAGGAAATGAATTCTTCCCTAGAGCCTCCAGAAAGAAACGCAGCCTGCTAATACCTGGATTTTATTTCAGAGAAACCCATGCTGGACTTTTGACCTCAGAACTATAAAGAACAAATTTGCGTTATTTCAAGCTACGAAGTTTCTGGTAAATTTGTTGCAACAGCAATAGAAAACTCATACAGGTATTGACTTCCTTTTAAAATAGATGAGGATTTTAGCGTTTTCACATTGTGCATTGTCTCCTTTCCTGCTTGATAGTTAGTTATATCACAAGTTTTTAGTTAAGTTTATATTCTGCATTTTAAAATTATTAGGATATTGTAAAGAATGTTCACATCTGAACCAAGAAATATACAATTACATTGCCTTTAACACACAACTCTTCCTATATCACCTCCACCCCCACGCACAACTTTTCTGATATTAATGTCTGCTTATTTTGCTTATATTTTTAAAGCTCAAGAACAACAGAAATTTATTTCTCACAGTTTGGAAGGCTGAGAAATCTGAGATTAGGTTGCCAGCATGGTTATGTGCTGGCGAGAGCCCTTTTCCTGGTTCACAGCGTGGACAAAAAGGGCCACATACTAAACCTGACAAGCTCAGGGAAGGCCAGCATGGTGGGCCCCACAAACACAGAGACTGAAATTAACCACATAAAGATGATCTAAACATAAAAATTCCTAACTAAAAGCAGATCATGGCAAGTAATCACATCCTGGGCCTGTAGTTTTCTTGACAAAGGTCAGTCTTTAAGCCTTTTTTGTTTTTGTTTTTTTTATTTGTTTGTTTTTTGTTTTTGTTTTTGTTTTTGTTTTTTTCATTCTAAGATAACATATCCCCGGAATGTCAGAGCAATCCCTTTTCCCCAAAGCCCTCTGGGCACAACCCTCTGCACCAGAGCAGGAGACCACAGAACCCCTCATTGTGATCTTGTCCCCTGCACACCATCTCTGTGTGCTGTAAATGTTAATTATTAACTCTTCTGTGCCCACCAATGCAAAAGAAGTATGTGTCTCTCATTTTACTTTTTTACCAATCCCAAAAGAAATTCCCCACTTTTAATCTGCCACCAATGAACCCTCCTTACATCTCTCTCCTTTTGATTCTAATGTATAAATTAAGCTGCAAAACTGCCATTCTCTAGAGTATTTTTTTAATCCATTGAGATTTTGCTTCTTGGCAATTGTCAGTTTGGCTCAAATAAACTCATTAAAATTCTCTACAGGTTTGGTTGTTTCTTACATTGACAATAGCCAGGGCCTTTTCTCTGTGTCCTCTCATGTTTAAAAGGACAAGGGATCTCTTCGGAGCCTCTTTTATAAAGGCACTACTATCATTCATGAGTGTAGGCCTCATGACCTAATCACCTCCCAAAGGCCTATCCACAAATTCCATCACATTGGACATTAAGATTTCAGCATATGAATTTTAGGGGGATGTAAACATTCAGACTATAACATTCTACCCATAGCTCCCCAAAATCGATGTTCCCCTTACATGTTATCAATTCGAGTCTAAGTGCGAATTCTTATCTCAATATCAAATATAGGTTAGACCATTCATTTTGAGGCAACTTGCTCTCCAACTATGAACTTGTGAAAACAAATATTTTATGTGCTTCCAAAATACAATGGTGGGACAGACATAGGATAAAGACTCCCATTCTGAAAGGGAGAAATAATATTCCTGCTACTGAACACAAGTTTATGTTCCTGATGCTTCAAAAGGGTAAAACTCAAAACATCAGAGTTTAGAGTAAGGAAAGGTTTATTGATCAAGAAGGTGCCAACTGAGAGGATGGGAGACCTAACAGTGCCTCGAATCCATCTTATTCACTGGATTGGGTTAAGGGTTTTTAAGGGGTTAGGGGGAACATAGATTCTGAAGTAGTGTTGGGGCAAGTTTTAGTGGAAGGATCTTGGAATTTGGCCATTGACTGTAAGGGGTATCAGCACTGGATCTTCTTGGGCCCTTCACTTCTGAAATTCCAGTCATGTCCCAGTCCTTTGGTTCCAGGTGCAGCTGGAGGTCAAAGTTCTCTGCGTATGCTTCAACTACATGACATGCAGTTTTGATCTGTTGCCTCTGAAAAGCAACTCAGTATCTTGTTAAACAGGATAAGTCCATTTTGTGTTGGTTCTGTGTTTTCATTCCCACCACAAAAAAGGAAATGATAATAAATATGGTATGATAAAAGTGCTAACTAACACTACAATGCCAATCATAATACTACATATATATATTATATGTCAAATCCACATGTTGTATACCTTAAACTTACACATTATACGTCAAGTATATTTCAATAAATAAAAAAAAATAAATTCAAACAAATAAGAAAGAGGAAAGGGTTAATAGGTCCTGAGCAAGTCCAAAAATCACCTGAGCCTGCAGCCCCACCCTCAGTTTTGCTGGGCACACATGCTGGTCATCAGTTGGAGTCCTGTGCCTGTGGCTCTTCTCGGTTGCAGTTGCACAGGGAGCTCTACAGGTTTGGGGTCTCAGGGGGCCCCCACCCGCACAACTCCACTAGGGCAGTGCCTAGTGAGAGCTCTCTGTGGTCACTGTGCCTCCACAGTGGCCCTCTGCCAGCGTTGTGTTCCTATATCCCTGTGTGGCTCCTTCCTTTGAAATCTAGGTTTAGTCTGCCACACCTCTGGGCTTTGCTGGACACAGAGAAAGCTGTACCTGGGGTGGTCAAGGAGCATTGTACTGGAATTCAGGTGGACCTTGAGATGTGAAGCCACCTGGCTGAGGCTGCCCCTTTTTTGAAATCATTCTGCCCTCAGGCCCTTGCACTCTGGTGGGGGAGGGAGAGGGTTCTCTGAAATGCCATGGGGCAGGTCATTCTTCCATTGTTTTGGGTGATAGATTCTGGCTTCCCTTCAGATAGCTAATCAATCTTCCCCTTTGTCTTGATGAGTAGTTCCTGGCTTCAATTAAAATGGTTAATTCATACCAATCTCATCAAATTCAGTACACCCTTTGTGTTCTCCACTAACAAGCTTTCTTATTTCTTTTCAATATTCTTAAGTTCAGACTTGTCCAAACTTTTTAAAGTCTACTTCCTTTTTGATGAACAATTCTATCTTTAAATCATTTCTCTCCTCTGATATTTTACTATAATCACTCAAGAGAATATAGTAAAGTCACTCCTTGAACACTTTGCTTAGAAGTTTCTTCAGTCAAATATCCATTTTCACCACTCGCAACTTCTACCTTCCACAAAATACTAAAACGTAAACACAATTCATCCAAGCTCTTTGCCACTTTTATAATAAGGATCGCCTTTCAATTTTCTTTATTTTCATCTATGACCTCATCAGAATGGCATTTACCTACCATATTTCTACCATTTATTCAGGATCATTTAGATATACTCTAAGAAGACTGACACTTTTTCTACAGCATTTCACCTCTCCTTCTTGGCCCTCAGATGAATCATCCTTAATAGTCCATTCGCAGCAAAACAGGTTTTTTCAGCACGAATCTCAAAATTCTTTCAGCCTCTCCCCATTATCCCGTTTCAAAGCTGCTTCCACTTTTTTAGGAATTTGTTACAACAGCAGCCCCACTTATCTGTACCAATTTTCTATCATAGTTCATTCAGGCTTCTATAAGAAAATAAAATAGACTGGGTAGTTTATAAAAAAAAAAAACAAATTAATTTTTTTTTCAGTTATGGAGGCTGGGAAGTCCAAGATCAAGGTTTTAGCATGTTCCAGTTCTAGAGAGGGGCTTCTTCTTGATTCATAGTCACAACCTTCTTGCTATACCCTGCTCATGTTGCCAGTCCAAAAGTTCATGTGCATGATACTTCAAAAGGTCAGTGTTCAAAAGTCAGAGTTTGGAGTTAGGAAAGGTTTATTGATTGAGATGGTGCCCAACTGAGAAAATGGGGGCCTTCAAGGTTTTCTCAAATTTATCTTAAGAGAGTCTAGGATTCAGTCTTCCTTTATGTCAAGGGAAGAGAGAATAGGAGGGGCAAGAGGTGATTGACAACTATATACATCTGGATGCAAACAGGGATCCAAAGAAGAGCACAAAATCTCTAAGTCTCTTTGTTCTCTGTCTTTGACTCCTGCTGATCTGAGTCTAGTCTTGAGACTCCTGCAAGTCTTTGACAAACAGTCATTATTTTGTGTGTATTTCCCCACTTGTTTGGAGAGGCATCTTCCAGCAAGGGGCTGTTCCACCAAAAACTCAAGAGGCAAGCAGAATTTACTGTAATAATTAGCATATCTATAGCATGAGCTATTAGCTTGAAGGTCATGTGGAAAATGCAAGCTAGAATTAAGAGTCAGGGAGAGTGAGCATTTCACTCTGTTACACTTATATGGTAGAAGAGCTAATTTGCTCAGTTTTAATTAAACCTATGGGCTACATATTCTAACAAACACATGAAATAGCACTGAAAAATGAGAAAGCCTTCCTTTAAAACCAAAATATTGAAAGTCTGCAGTTAACAGACACTTGCGGAATGGACAGTAGGCTGGCAAACTAGAGACCAGTTGAGGCACTGTACCTTTTTGTGTCATGGTACCCTATATGGTAATCACAACCATGGGTTTTGAGTCCTTGGCAAGTCAACTGTTTATAAATCTGGTATTCAAATCTTAAGAATTAGACACATTTAATAGTGTAATATGACAATTTCCTATTCCACATATATAATTTTTTGTAATTATTCTAACATTAATATTATCTTAAAATTTTAAACCAAAATGAAATGATAAGGAAGATTGCATAGGTAGTCAACCTAAAAAAAAAGCAGTTGAAAAAGCAAAGTGTTTATTTGCAATCTAAGAATTGCAATTCAGAGAACACAGATTCAGGCAGAAATACAAATAGTGTCCCAATTACAGGGTGAAAGCAAGGGTTTGTTGAGAAAAAAAGAACAATTACGTGAAAAGAAGAAAAAAATTTCTATTGCTAAGTTCCTCTTGGCTATAATAATTGGTTACTGATTCTATCTTCAGATAAAAGGTCTATAATCATCAGTCCTTGTGATCAGGATGTCAGCTTTCCTGCCGACTTTACAAATCATTGTTTGTAAAATGACTATGGTTTAGCCCAGTCCAAAGTTTGGAAAACAGGACATGCAAGTCATCTCCTCTGGAATGTCTGCTTCAGCTCCATTTTAAAGTGACTCTACATATTCAACTTTCATAAGGTAAAGATAAACATATTGAAATGATGAAAAGTTGCTAAATCTAGGGATCTTTCATGATTTAAAACTCTGGATTTCTTTTAAACTGGAAAATATTACTCCAAATCAGATAATTATTATAGACTCTATATATAAACCCTCTTGCTTGTTAGCTAGACTATTTAAACTTGATCTTTTCAGATTTAACATACATAAAATACAAGCTAGAGCATTATTTTAATATTGAAAAGGCATGGGCGGGATAATCACATTGATGAAATAACCTATCTCAGGAGATGTAAAAAGCCATTCTGTCATTTTATGGCAATAACTAAATAATGTACTTATTACAACTTCAGAAATTACCTCATTCTTTCTATTGCTTAAAGGCTCTTTCACACTTTCCCTGGACACACAAAAAAATTAGGCCATTTCCCTTCATCCTGATCCTTTCTAAACATGTAGCATCTATTGCACCATTTTTATTCATCGTCAAACTCATCACTACTGAACACATCAAAATCATCAGAAAGCATTTTGTAGGTCATAATACAGTTTCTGCATTCTAGAAACTCTTTATCTTTTCAGTGAATGCTGTTACATGATCAAAATATCTAAGCAGTAAACCACGAATACATACAAGATAATCTCACCTTTACCCTGATTTAGAGAAAGAATAAGTGCATCAGCAAAGAGGAATGAAGTTATGAAAGATGATGGTATGTTTTAGAACATGTGAATGCTTGGAGAATAGCTGGGAATCTAGAATGAGGCAGAAAGAAGATCAGGCTGGGAAGTTAAGTAGGGACAGAGCTTAAAGGTTCTTAAGCCATACTAAAATGCTTAGGTTCTAGCCAGTAAAATTCAGGGATCTATTGGATTAGGTTAGGATGAATAGTAATACAATCAGATTTGCCTTTTAGAAAGATTGTTGCAGTCTGGTAGCATTGTGTTGGGTGGACTGGAGATAAGAATGAATGGAGGCAGGAAAGCCAAGTGGAAGGAGGTAGTATAGGTCATACGAGAGCTGATAAGGGCCAGAGATAAGGCAGAAGATGGATTTGAAGAGAAGAGTGGTTTGGACAAACACTAGAACAGGGGTCCCCAATTCCCGGGCCATGGATTGATACCAGTTAGTGGCCTGTTAGGAACTGGGCCTCACAGCATGAGGTGAGCTGCAGGCGAGCAGGTGAAGCTTCATCTGTATTTGCTGCAACTCCCCAGTGTTAGTATCACCACCTCAGCTCCACCTCAGATCATCAGGCATTAGATTCTCACTGGCACTGGTCCCTAGTGTCAAAAAGGTTGGGGGCCACTACGCTAGAATTAAAAATGATGAAATGTGGTGAAGTCAGCAATTTGTATTAGACACCATATATGATTGAATGCATCATGATCTGTTCTGATTCCTCCCCTTTATTCTTCACTCTATCCAGAAGCACATGCTTTGTTTTCTGCCTGAGGTTCTAGCTTACCCTAATTCTATCTCAGCCTCAGCTGCACTCTGGCTACACATTTAGTCATCTGGGGAGCTTTTAAAAAATATTGTTACCTGAGATTCTGATGTAAGTGATCTGGGTCATGGCTGGGCACTGAGGTTTTTAAAAAGTCCCCTGATAATTCAAAGGTCAGCCAAGGCTGCCAAACATTGATATAAGTTGTTGATTGTGATAGAAGCTAACAACTTTCAAGTAAGTCCTCTGTCATTGGTTGTTAAGTTCCCTCCAGCTCACTCATTTGCCTGAAGTTTTAAGATCCCATATTTCTTTCATCTGCTATGATCTCACTTTACCTGATCCTTGACTTTGACTTTTCCTTCAATTTTTCGTCTAGCCCTCTGATTCAAAGTCAGTCTTAGCTGCAAGAATGAAAACAAATTTTGACTAATTGAGGCAACAAAGGAATTTATTTAAAGGTTATTAGAATTTTCCATGAGAGCCAGAGAACCAAGTGTGGAGTCAGGAACAATACCCAAAATAAAATTTTAGAACTGGCCCTGTGATAGTATAGTTATTGTTCTCTCTAGACTCAGGCACAATGGATTGCATAGCCAACACTACTAATGCTGGACATTACATTACTGCTTGGAATGATGGCAAAAGCTACCCTTGTAACACAGATGTGGCATTGGCCACGCATGAATGGATTCTCTATTGGCTTTGTTTCTTTGTCCATTAGTTTCAGAGTCTGGAGAGGATACAAATGATTGAAAAGTATGTGACTATACCCCAGCAGTAAAGGAGGCTAGAAAAGTGAGTGTCTGACATTTTTGGCTTCTGTAGTGGTAGGAAAACCCAGTGGTAGGCCTTATATGTAGGGGCTTCCCATATATATGAAGGAATTTCAAGTCCTTTCTGAAAAGGTAAAAAGATGATAAATCATTATTACCACTCTTTCCCCATTGCCTGGGCATTACTGCTTGCCTGATTTCTACACAACTATTTTCTCAAGACCTAGCAGCATGAATAGCCATTCTTTTCCTTTCTTCATTCATTCAACACTATTTGGTACCTATTGCATGTGCTTACAACTTCCTCTTGTCTGTCCCTATGAAAACCTATATTGACTATGGTGACAATCCCTTGTAATCTTCATTGAACTTATATGGGGTGAAGGGTCTTTCTTCTAGGCTGCATATTCTTAGCTCTAGCACAATGCTTGTTGAATGACAAATGAATCAATGTGTCAGGCTTTGGTTTAGAAACACTGATTTTTTGATGAATGAGACTTGGACTCTTTTCTCAAGGACTTTAGTTTAGTCTTTGATGACTATGGTTGATTGCCATTATTACCCTTATTCTTCACCCTCCCAATTTCTTTGCCATGTGATATTGCTATACCTCTCACTAAAGGAACATATTATATTTCTCTTTCCCACTTGACTTTGGACTCAGCCATGTGACTTGTTTTGACCAATGTGCCAGGACAAATGTGATAGTATTCCAATTCTGAGCTTAGGCCTTAAGAGATTACACATATTTCCACTTCACTTCATGTACCAATATCGTTGCTATAAGAAGTATATGCCCCCAGATAGCCCACTGAGCCAGAGAGGATGAGAAACAATTAGAGCAGAGCCACCCACGGTTAATGTGGATCTCTGAGTTTGGGGGTTTTTTTATACAGCTTTGTTGTGGTTATCACTGACTGGTAATTTTAACAGTGATGAACTAATAGGGAACTCTGAGATGGATATACCACTAATTTTTATACCTTTGCAGAAGTACAAAGTGATGTCCAGTGCTAGCAGATTTAGCTTATAGTCTACAGGAGGACTTTTGGTAGATATTTGGTCCCTGAATGTTGTTATATGATTTTGAATATGACTACTTAAGAAGAATGATCCATGAAATAGTGGAGACTGAGAGTAGAAAAAATACATAAAAAGTCCCCTGAATGGTGGCAGATCATCACCATTGATATCCTCTTCCATCTGAGCACATCCTGAATACAAAAAATAAATAAATAAATAAATTTTAAAAATAGCATTATTATCTCCATTCTTCAGATGAGAAAACTGAGGCTAAGGGTTGTTAAGTAATTTCCCGAAGAGCACAATCCTAATACTAGGAAGAATTGAGATTTTTGTCCAGGCCTATCAGTTCCCAGAGTTCATGCTCTAAATTTGCAATTGTTACCTCAACCAGGGAAGAATGCTAATCATAATACAAATAATACATGCTAGTATGTATAATACTTTATGAAGTGTTTGCACAGATATTATCTCATTTGGTCCATACAATATATTTGCAGAATGAAAACTATTGTGTTTATAAGTCCATTAAAAGGCAAATGCCAAAGTTTTGAGAAATTATGTTTCTAGTCCAAGATAAAATTACTAGTATTTCCTGGCATGAGTTACAAACCCTCAGAAGATGGGAAATGTATGTCCCAGTGCCATACTGGAACATTTGAGAAAACCTTTGGTATAAGCAATTGAAGACATAGTTCAAATGAGTGACAATCCCTGGGTAACTAGTTAAAATATCTGGGGAAAAAAATCTAATAGAAACAACTAAGCCAGACAACTGAGTCATTAATTTCTACGGAAGATTTTAATTTACTTTCCCTGTTAAACTTATGTGTGAAAAGAACAACCCTAAACATCTTTGGTTGATACTCTCAGGATACATTCTAAATTAGTTATTTCTTTTCACATTTGGTTTCTAATTATTTATCTCTGGTTCCATTTCAATTTTATTTAATAAAGGGGCTCTTTTTGCTCTTATTTCATTATTCTGTAAATCATTGTGGGCAACCGCTATATATTTCATTCTGCCTTTGTTTCCCCCTTCACAAATATTGTTGTACGATACCATTTGTAAAGACAAGCTGTTAACATTAGGTTACAACAATAATAAGTACATTTCTCTTTCTGAACAGTACAATGCAAGTGTTCTGTTTTATAAAATAAAGGTTCATTCTTTGATGAGTATTCCATTTTCCATTTGTCTCTTTCAACTTCTCTAAAATGGAAATAAAATTGTCAATCAAAACAACAATATTGAAGGTGAATTCTATACAAAAAATTTGCAAGTGCAGAAATATTCACAAAAGGAAGCCAAGAGGAAAGACATATATTTTTTTAAAAGAATAAGTCACTAGAGAGATTATCTTATTTTGAAATCTGGGCAGGATTGTTTTGGTTGTTTCATAAATCTCTCCTCACAAAAAGTCATTTCTACCCTTTTTTTTTTGCCATGAGTGGAATTTAGTTGGGGGAGAAAACTGTCCCAAGAACCAAGAGACCTGGATTTAAGGTTGGCATAAAACCCTAACCATTACTGCGAACTTGGACGAGCCTTTCCATTTGTGAGAACAACTGGTTCTCAAAATTTTGGTATGGAAACACATTTCAGATCACATAAATTCAAACTTTCAGATACCAAGGTATCCCCCAGTTTAGTTTGCGCTACCCAAAAAATGTCCCTAAGTCAAAATTTGAAGTGTGAGTTGTATTTTGGGATGTGATCCCTGGTAACTTTGGTAGAGGAGCCAGCAAGTGAGACAGGGAAGGGAAGAAAGCCAACATGGGGTATGTTATCATGACAGTCACCACTGTGGGAAACTGTACCTCAATCCCCCTGAAGGACCCTGGAGACTGGTATAAAAATATGCCTCAGTTATCCCAGCTGAGGTGTGAGGAATTTACTAATTCTTTGTTCATTATCAGTGGAAGAACTATTTACTGCTGGGGCCATGAACTCTATGGTACTTCTGGTTTGAAATTGTGCATGCCAGGTGTTTCCATGACCAGACAAATAGTCATGGGATAGAGTCATAAATTTTGCAGTAAAGCAGCCTTTTACAACATGTAGATGTGACAGATGAGGGAATAAGAATAAGGCACCATAATGTGTGCTCTGTCTTTCAACCAAGATTTTTATGCAAAGGGTAGAGTGGACATGAAAGTGGAAGATACTCATTTTACAGGCCTCCCTTGCAGATAGAACTCCACCAATCAGGTGCTCTTGCTTGAGATTTTGAATCTGGAGCAAGTGACACAATGAGGCCAGGGTAATGGAAAACTAAATCTGGTGTTGGCTGAAAGTAGTGGCAGCAGTCATTCTCCAGAACAGCTGTGGTGAAAAGCAAGAAGGGTCAGTGGTGGTGCCTAGTGTCTAGAATTCCCAGCAACAGTGGTACAAGCTTCTGAGTACAGTGTTTGGCCTCCTTAGCTTCCCTTGGCGATGCTCATTTTCTTTGCCTTATTCTGTCTTCCTGATGATTCTGTGACAAACTATTGAGTTACGAATACGTTTGATTTCTGCAGAACTCATCCTAGGTCATTTTCTATTTATTGCAACTCAAAATCTTAAGATAGAACTAAAATTCTGGAGGAAATAACATATAAGAGGATAGGAGTTGGATGAAATTAAAATGTTCATTCTACAGAAGGAGATAAGTTTCATTTCTATTAATGATGTATGTTAAAAATCTTAACTAATACAACAGGTCTAGGGTGTAGCCCATGAACTTCTATTTCTTTTACAACCTCTAAAAGCAATTCTAATGCAAACTTTGAGAACCACTGCTCTGGGTTGTTTCCTCAAAAGGAAAATAAGTATAACAACATGCTGAGCAGAGCACTTGTGGTGTTCAAATAAACTAATTACCAGAGAGGAGTTTCAAAAGTATGAATAAGATGATTTCACAATCGAAGGCATCAACTAAATGATGATTTTGAAGTAATTTTCCACTCAAAATGAATGGATTTCATTAAAGCATTTCAGCTACTTTGTGACACAATCTATTTAAATACTGATGTCTTATAGAGAACTACCTGGCCATCCTTGTCTCAAAATCCCTCCAGTTCTCACATTTAGAGCCAATGAACCTGTGGTTTATTGATTTAAAAAGTGGCCACAATTCTTCACCCCTCCCTGTATCCAGTCCCTTTACAATGTAACTTTATAGCTCTTACCATCAAGAAAAAGAATCTAGCTCTCTGCCTCTTTCTTTGGGCTGGCATTATAACTCATTGTGGTTGTTAAAATGTGGTGAAAATGGCAGTATGCCAGTTTTGAGCCTAAGCCTTAAGACTTTTACATATTTCCACTGTTTCTCTTGTAACCCTACCAGCTACCATGTGAACAAGCACAAGCTAGACTGCTAGAGGATGAGACATCACACACAGGAGAGCTAATGGTCCACAGCTAAACAGCCAGCCAACCCTTAGAAGTGGAACCACCTAGCTGACCCTGGCTAGATTGCTAGCTTTCAGAATCTTGAGTTAAGTCAACCAGATGATTGTTGCTTTAATTCATTATGTTTTGGGGTGGTTCATTATGTAGTAATAGATATGATACACTGCCCCAAATCCTTTCTGTATTCTATCTGAGCACTGAGACTGCTTGAGCCTGTGGGAGAGCTGATTAAGGAACTTTTCGGCAGGTACTCAACATTGTGTAGTGCGTGCATGTAGTAGCTTTCTTGCATTTCACTCTGGCTTTCATCCCCATTTCCAGTAATTGAGTCCTTGACATATCACACTCTGCTTGGGTGACTAAATTTTATGCCCAGTAACCCAAAATATCTTCATGATTAGGTGTTTTTCTAAATATGCCCTAAATACACATCTTGAAAAATGTTAAATTCAAATAAAATCAACAGTTATCTAAAGCTGAATATCACTACCATAGAATTACCTTCTGGGACAGATGTTAATTATTATAATTGTAAAATTATAATTTTATCATTAAAACATTAGTGGTTTGATTTTAGATGTTTGATAATATAGTGCAAGAACAATAATATGCTTCAGTACTTGTTTGTTCCCACTTACATTCAGCTGAAGCGGTAGAGGAACAAGATCATTTGGGGCAAGTTTTACTAATGTAAAGTACTGAAGGTTGTCATTGCCACCAAGTTGTTATGATTTGCTTCCTCTCTAATTGTAAATGGCTAAGGTAAAGACTCATCTTTTTTTAACTCTCAATCATGTGAATTAGCTGATGGTGATGGTGCTAATGCATTAAAGCAAGCCCACAAATAGAAATATTGTGCTCTACTCAAAGAAGCTTTCTGAATATTTTCAGAAGCAGAGATACAATTCATATCCCTATTATATCAATTATTTCTAATGTTTTTCATTCATTTGCTACTTGAGACATAACTTGAGGGGGAAAGTCTCTAAACCGTAAATCTAAAATAGGGCAAAATAGTTAGTTGACTTTGGGACTAAGTAACCTTCAAGATAAAATCTTTGAATTTCCACCCCCAGCATCTTGACTTTGAAGGAATAATAGAAGTGTCTTTCTATCAGCTATCATATAAGGAACAGATTTATTCTCAGGGAAATTGTTATTTCTTTAACGGGTTCAGGTATTGGCTTTCCCCACAAGCAACCAGCAGTTGTTATTAAATACTTCAATGTTATTATTATTTACAAAGTATTGTATGAAGGCTTTCTTATATTCAAGCTGCCTTTTTAGACATGTCATAGTGGTCTTTCCATCATGTTTGGACATCTTATAAAGCATGTGACAAGGCAGTTCCTAACAGCTTGCATATCTATATAACATACCATTCCAAAATCTCTTGTATGACAAGAAATCTGTCATTTGCTGAAGAATGATAGAAGTGTTGCACTATTCTTCTGCTGTCCTAGAATTTCTTTCTGAACACACAACTGAAGGGAGTGGACAACACATTGTATGATTGTGGTTCCTAAACTCTCATTATATTTGTTGGATCCTCAAAAATGATTGCTTAACTTTATTCACTGATTTTTGTATTCTATATATGATTTTTCAATCAAATGGACCTTATTTGTTGTGTAAAACCTAGAAATCCCTTGGCAAGCAAATAAAGCACAAGCATGGTTGGATTCATCATTGATCCACCAAGTTGTCAAACTTAGAAAAGATTTCTGCTGATTTCTGAATTACCAATTGTCTACTGTATAAGATACAGAGATTGCATATTCAATAGTGTCACTAGACTTGTTGATAGCAGAATGTAATTCAGGAAAATTTTCTTTTAGTAATATGTTTTCTGGAAGAAATTTTGTATCTGGGATTTTTTAAATGTCCAAATTCAGAAAACTCAAAAACCTTTCTCCTTGACTCATAAAAGTGATTGGCACTATATAGATATAATTTAAATAAGTTTTTGTTTTAAAATTTTTAGGCTCTGAATACTTAAAGCTATAAGAGATTGTCTTCTTAAGTGCATTCTATTAAAGACTGCTATTTTAAAGTTTGAGTGAGAAAGTTTAATGGTTTTGGATACCTCATTTCTCTCTAACATTTTCTTTCTCTGTATTCTTTATATTCTTTAGTATATCAGAATCAAAAGTTATTATTAAACTGACTTTTAGTTTATTTTTTAGTTTTTCTGCTTGTGATTTGAGGTGGCAAAATCGACATTTAGTTTTTAAATCATTCTTCCAAGATGTGGTGAATTCTCAATAGGACTCTTTTTAAAATACTCTCTGCCTGAATGGAAGTAAATAACATTTTAAATAAAGTCCTTAAAATGTTATTTTATTTGATGTTCAAATTGTTCATACACTGAAAACTTCTACAAAAAGTATAATTAATATGTAATCTAATCTCTATTATTCAGTCTTTTATTATTATTCAAATCGTATAAATAATTATTAGTCAAAAAGAAAAAGTTCCCTCTAAAGTTATTTTCCTCATGTACTTTCATAGTATTTACAATGACTGTCAATCTTTTCCCTTATTCATTTAACTCTTTGAAAGTTCTTAATAATTGTTTTGTATGTAAAAATTAACAGCTTTCATAATCATCGTTAATTATTATAGTATTTTACTTCCTCAATAATAAATACACATTTATACTACATTTGACTGTTAGAATTTCAACTGATAAAGCAAACAAGGAGACTTTATACCTAGAATGCGTATATATGTATGAAAGTGAATACAATAAATTAATTTTAAATCTTGATGATATAGCTTACTCTTATTGTACTATTATTTTTATATTGCTGTTGTTATTACATTATGTATATGTAATGGCAACATATAATTTTTCAAATGATGTTAAAGTAGGCAAGCAAGAGTCTATTTAGCTTTCCAAAGTCATAGCCAAAGCTCAAGTTGAAAAAAAATATTGACTGAATTCCAAGGTAAAGTCAAACATTCATGCTTCCCTGCTTTGTGTTTTTAAAAGAATGCACCATCTCAAAGAATAATTGCAGGCATATTATAAGATTTCCACAAAGCATTTATGTACATTTATTAGATCCCTTTCTACCTGGAAGCAATACATTATTAGGTTATGTATTCACAGGTTTTGAGAGTTTGAACTTAAAAGTTGAAAATCCCAAGTCCTTCCTCATTGGCTGCATGCTAAGGAATGTGTGTAGATAGCCTTCAAATATCATTGCCAGCAATGTTTCCCCAACCTGTACACACAAGCCATACCTACTCCTCTCTTAGTTTATTGCCCCTTATGTTGAATATAGACTGACTGATGACTGCCAGTTCCAGGCCTAGACCTTCAGAGGCAGCTTTTATGGAACCCCACCATCATGCTATAAGGAAGTTCAAGCTATCCTGCGGGAGAGAAAGGACATGTAGAGAGTCCCTATAGGATACGGAAGATGATCTTCCATATAGAGAAAGGACACACTGGGTATAACTCTGTCCCCCACTTGACAGTCAGCACTGAGACCCTACAAATGCAAGAGAAGCCACGTTGTACTTTTCAACCCAGCCCCATGCAACCACATGAATAATCCCACCATTTTGGAATATTTATGTTCCATTACATGGAACATAACCATCAATCAACCCACAGAATCATAAGAAATAATAAATAGTTGTTTTAATCCACTAAGTTTGGGGGGTGGTTTGTTACTCATCAATAAATAACAGACATTTGTACCTAGTCTGGATTGTTGTCAAAAAAAATTCAGGCATGTGACATTGACTTTGAGACTGGGAAGAGGGTAGAGAATGGAAAAGCAGTGAGGAATTTGCTATTGGAAGCTAGATAAAGGGGAATCAGGTATGCATCAGCAGAATATTTGGCAAGATTCTTGCTTGCAGTAACTTTGAAGATAGAATGGAACCCAATGAACTTGTGTTACTGGCTAAATTTCCAGAAAGAATGTTGAAGATGTCAATTGGCTTTTCCAAGCCCTGTATAATGTATTAAATGTATTATAAGAGAAAGATACGCTAAAGATGAAACAGTTAAAGTTTTAAATAAGAATTTAGAGGTAATATAGAGATGATATATGGGTGCTAGAGTAATTGGAGAGACCATAAATTATATAAATGTCTAATCATTGTACTGTATACTGAAACTAATATAAAAAAGAATTCCTAATATTTTCCAGAATTCCTCATATGTCAAAAAATTTATTATAATATCAAATATGTTTTAAAATGCCTTTATAATTTACTAATAACAGTTGCACATACATTCAGAAGCTTTCAGCAGTATTTATTCATGTAAATAATACTTATTCAGTCTATAGAAATGTGTCTGGATTCCAGGACCCCTTCTATGTAGGGTAGGTATTGAGTGCCCCCTACCTCAGAATTCAAGGCCCAGAGACTAGGGACTACTGTCATAAATCTCCATTACAAATATATTGTGATATTCAGAATTAAATATATATACGCATATATATGTATATATATTTATACATATGTGTGTGTGTATATATACATATATATACACATACATGCATATGTATATATACGTGTGTGTGTGTGTGTGTGTGTGTGTGTGTGTGTGTGTGTAGAGAGAGAGAGAGAGAGGAGAGAGAATGAGAGCACCCAAGGCAGTCTCCTCAAGTGGTAGATGAGCTGCCATACAGAGAGGGCTGGTGGAGTATTCTCAAAGTTCAAAATGAACTGAGAAAAAACATTGAATTCAGTAAACTGTAGCCTTAGGATCAAGATCAAATCAAAAAGTGAAGCTTAACAATTTAATGCAGTACCTCAAATATCTTTTTTTCAGCTAGATAAAGGGGCTTTCAAAAATCCTAAGAGTGTTGTCCTATTATAACCCTTCGATGCACAAACCAAGGTAGGGAAAGCCCATTAAGCAACAATTTGTATGTGAGGCTTTTGTCTAATGGAATAGATTATAATTTGATAAGAAGAAAGCCTACAAGTTTCCCAGAGCAGGGAGCCCTGACATATGTGGCTGGGTGGATTTTAGAATTCCTATGGGTCAGTGACTACTGTGTACTTTTCATCCCTTTCTTTTTGGATGAATATGTCTGTTGTGATTTTCTTGTGTTTGTCTCACTTTTGTATGGTGAGTGTATGGGGGACAGATAACTTGTATTTTAATTCACAGTTTTCTTGTTTTTATACTTAAGCCACTGAACACATACAAAAACTGCACCTAAGAATCCATATCTGAACTTGTCTTAGATGACAAGATCCTGGACTTTGAGCTAATGCTACAACAGTGTGATATTGTTGAGGATTATGTTGAGTGTATTTTGTACATGGAAGGGATGTAAATTGTTGTGGCTAGAAAGTGAATTATGATAGATGATATCTAAAGATGTCTCTGAAATTTTCTCTTTGTACTTACATGCTGTTCCTCTTATAAGAAGGAAAGGTCTAGCTTCCCTTCTCTTGAATCTAGTCTGGTCTGTGACTTTATTTGACCAATAGAATATAGCAGCAGTTCCACTGTACCAGGGAGCAGCTTATACTTTCATTTCATTGGAACCCAGTTGCCATGGTAGAGTAAGAAGACATGTGGTAAGGCCCTGGAGGATGAACTGCCATGTGGAGAGAGAGATCATATGGAGTAACAATGAAGCACCCGAGGTGACAATCAGCATCAAGGCCCATATATAAGAGAGAAGCCTCCATGGGTCTTGTATGTCCAACCAGGTACCAGCTGAATGCAATCACATGACTGAGCACAGCTAACCATATATAGAGCAAAAGAACTGCCCAATCAACACACAGAGTTATCATAAATAATAAATTATTGTTTTAAGCCATTAAGTTTGGGGGTGGTTTGTTACATAGCCAAAGATAAGTGAGGAGAGTGGAAATGCAAATCTCTTTATGTGGTAGAAAAAAATGTTATTTATAAAAAGGATCATTGTAAATTGCCCTGCTACTTATGGAATTATTTTGTTTAAAATATATTCCTTTGGTAAAATGAATCTGTCAATTAAAAAACCTTTAAAGGATGTGAAACAGTAGCTGAAAATGGGCAGAGGACCTGAATAGACATTTCTCCAAAGAGGACATACAGATGGTTAATAGACATATTGAAAAGAAGCTCAATGTCATTAATCATCAGATAAATGCAAATTAAAACCACAATGAGATACTACCTCACACCTGTCTTAATCACTATCATCACTATAATAACTGTCATCAATAAATCAACAAACAAGTGTCCGCAAGGAATAGAGAAAAGGGAACCCTCATGCACTGTTGGTGGGATTACAAATTGGTACAGCCAACTGTGGAAAAAAATCTGGAGATTCCTCAAAAAAAAAAAGACAAAAAAAACCCCTAAAAATAGAGATACCGTATGACCCAGCAATTCCACGTCTGGGTATTTATCTGAAGAAAACCAAAACCACTAATTCAAAAAGATATATGCACCCCTATGTTCATTGCGTGTTATTGACAATATTCAAGATATGGAAGCAATAGATGATTGGATAGAGAAGATGCAGTTCATAAATAAAGTAGAATATTCCTTGTCCATAATAATAATGAAATCTTACCATTTACGATAAGATGGATGGATCTAGAGGATATTATGCTAAGTGAAATAAGTCAAACAGAGAAAGGCAAATACCATATGATCTCACTTATATGTGGAATCTAAAGAACAAAATAAACAAATAAACAAAACAGAAACAGACTCATAGATGCAGGGAACAAGCTAATGGTTGCCAGAAGGGAGCAGTTGGGGGGTTGGGTGACAAAGGTGAAGGGATTAAGAGGTACAAATTGGTAGTTACAAAATAGTCACAGGCCTATAAAGTACAGCATAGGGAATATAGTCAATAATATCATAATAACAATGTATAGTGCCAGGTGGGTCTTAGACTTATCAGGGGGATCACTTCATAAATTATGTAAATGTCTCACCATTATGCTGTACACCTGAAAATAATATAAATAATATTGAATGTTAACTCTAATTGAAAAATTTAAAATTATTATTAAAAAAGAATGTATTGTATTCTTAATAAGAAAAATCTCTGAATTCTAGGTAAAACTTTTTAATGTATAAGATATCATTGTTTACTGTCTCAGATACAACTTTAAAGGTCTATATTTGTTATACTTCTTGGAGGAACAATCACCTGATATTTTGTCAAAGCATCACAATAACAGTGAACTAACATATCAAGAAAACTGAACAAGGCAAACATTATGAGTACCTAATGTTTAAGGTACTCATAATGTTAGTTTTGTCTACCTATCAACAATATATGTTCCTTAAGATCAGGAGGCTATTCCTTCAGTTTACCCTCTTGTTTTCTTCTTAACATTATTCTAGAAGCGTGATAGGTAGCTGATAAAATTACTCAGCATTTAACAGTCACCTAATGAGCACCTAGTATGTGTCAGGCAATGTGAGATACAAAGACCAGACACAATCTCTGCCCTCAGAGGCTTACAACTTGGGGAAAATATGGAGGCAAAAACCTGCTCCCCCTCGAGTAGGGGCAGAAAACTATTTTGAGCCCAAGAATCTACACCAATACCAACCAGACAGAGGTTGGTTACTAGCTACTGAGGAAGGGCCAGGAAACTCCCACCCAGGATCAACCAAAGTCAATGAAAAAATTCCCTTAATAGACCCATCCGAGAATGGATATATTTGAGGACAGACTATGTGAAATTGAAGATAGGATAACAAATATCATTTACCAGGGAAGCTCAGTTGATTCAGTACCCAGGGTTTTTATTGGAGGCTGGTCACATAGGTACCCTATGTCTAGTGCATACCAAAATTCCAAACTATAAGAAGGAATGCAGGTATTCTGCTTAAACCATATGGTTTACACAATCAATTTAGGCACAGTGAGGCACTCTTATCATTTATGGTGGTGGAAACACTCAAAATCCAAGTTCCCTGATGCCAACTGAGGGCCAACTTTGTGAGCAGACCATTTAAAGTATAGCAGGCCTGCTTTGTTCACTGTTTTCTGCACGATAATTAATTGAAATTTAATTGACTCCAACTTCTTAAAGGTCTGGGCCAAAGGAGAAATTTTCCACAAGAGAAAAGATTGTTTGCTCCTTCTGAATAATTTTTTCTTTATGAATTTTGTCTTTTGTTAATATTGCAAATGTGTATCTCCATGGTGGACTTCAATATAAACAGACATATGGATTATGTTGGGAATAGGATCAATGTGAGGCATTTCTGAAATTAAACATGCTAGTAAGAAATTAAATGTTTATTTTTGAATGTACATTAGCAAGTATTCATTTTTAGTCACAGTGTTAATAAGCATTAGATAAATATAAGATATCAAACACCTAACAAAGTGACTGGTACTGAGAGTCTTTTTAAACAAAGAGAGTAGGAAGCTAAGGTGAAAACATTAAGCAGATGAGCACCTCGTGGCATTCTACAAAATGTTGACCTGGGAGAGAAATTTTACCCCCATTCCTTTAGACAGACATTCAAATAGGGAAGTGGCTACTTTTGCATGATAAAGTTGTGGGACCCCAAAAGAGTATCAACTGCCCCTAACCCTTGCTTAAGTAAAAGTCTGCTTTTGGAAACACCATTATCTTCAGCACTAACCATTGACACCATAATCTTTTCTCAGTGGCCTACTTCTAAATGTACTCAATCGAAGAAAGAAAAGAGCTCTGACAATAGTAGGCATCTGAAAAATATATTGGTCTTAGCAGGAGACCAACCTAAATTCAAATATTTTTGCCATCAAATAACTACTATGTGATTCTGGCCCAGCTTCTTAATTTCTCTGAGCCTCAGTTTCTTCTATAAGATTCACATAATATCAACAAATTTGGAGTGTGGTTATAAGAATTACTCTAGACGTGAAGTTCCTAGTAAAGTGAATATTATAGTAAGCGTGCAGTGAAAGGTAGATAGCATCATCCTTTTAACTTAATGATTAAGATGTTACATCATAGTTCATGTTAGACTCTGCCTGAGCTATTATTTAGAGGTAACTAAAGCAGAAAGAAGCCCCAACTAAAAAAGAAAACCTCTGCTAATTTGTTGTCCTAGGCATTTGCATTTTAAAACTACTTTAAGGGTGGAAAGAGATGATTTCAAAGAAAAGGGTTAATGCAGTACAAATTTTTCTTAATCATAAAATCCAAGAAATATCAGATTCTGTTTTCTCTTGTTTAGTATGAGATCTTTCAAGAAAATTCTAATAAACAAGTAAAGGTAGAGAATACCAATCCCACTGCTCATTTACATTCCCCAATTTCTGATTGAATCTCCCGCCAGGAGTCCCATAAATCTCCTGCAATGGGGCTTCCTGTAGAGCAAACTGTGTGACAAAATTAGAGGGGATGATTGCAAATCAACATTAAAACAATGTAAAGTATAGATCTTTAACTCAACCAGGAAAAGGAGATATTTGAGAAGGTGATTTTTTTTTGAAGCACTGAGTCTTAGTTTGTGGATATTAAAATGATTTCACAACAGCTGTTAAAAATTTAATTCCAATTTGGTGAGACTGGTGGATTGCATAATTAAAGGATTTCAAAATGAGTAAGCATATTCTTTATTGCCCCCAACCACCACCTCTCAAGATGATAGGAAGAGAAACATCATCATGTGAAAAATAATTTCTGTACCTAATACAAATAATAATAATTAGATACTATAAAAATGGGGCAGGTTCCATATCAAACACAACAAAATCATAGGAACTCATGTCTTGCATTTCATAGCCATTTGATAGAGTTCTATTTTACACAGCACTAAAATGTCCTCTGTGGCATAGAATGTTCCTCAGTTCTTCTGTGTGCCCTACACCTGTGAGACACAGGGAAAGGGGAAAAAAAGGTGCAGTGAAAGCTGTTATTTTAATTTACTCATGTGACTGTCATTTTCTCAGCAAGACTTAGATAAAGGAAGCCATTTTTCTTGTATGAGCAAATGTCATAGCATAAATATGCACTCATGCAACCATCGCATAGGCGTTTTATCCAAAGGTAATGGATGGAAACCCCACTGTTATTCTCTGGGCCAACAATAACATTCTTTTGTCCCCCCAATAAGTAATTTAATAGCCTTTCTATGCCCCATGAGGGGCTTCTCTAATTCTCTACTGTTGCTTTCAGAAAGAAAGTCTTTATGCCTTCTTCTGACATTTGTATATATGGATATATTTATTTTGATTTCGGCTTTTAAATTGGTCTTGCCTGGCTTGTCACAACAACCTCTATTACCAGTGCATTGTTAATATGAAGGTCAGTAAATTCCCTTAAAATGAAGAATTCAATGAAAGACTCAAGGTTTATTGATTTCTATTTATAATTTCTATAGAAATGTTCTCTGTGGTGACCAGTACAGTTTAGTGTAAAAATTATGGAATAAATCAAAAACTGTTCACCAAACCTATTCTTTTTTCTGAGCACATAACTGGAACTAACTCTTTTCAGCCTCCCGTGAAACCATGTGATTGAGTTTCAGCCAATGGAATGTGAGCAGAATTGATATAAACAACCTTCTGCATTACCCATAAAACAAAACAAAAAACAATCCAAAGTGCTATTCTCTGTTCCTCCCTCATTTGCTGCTTTGATGCAAATGAACATGAGAAATATGGAAGCCACATAGACTGTCTTCTGGTCAGGAACTCCATATTAGACTGTTCTGTGAACAAGAAATAATTTCCATAATATTAAAGTTTGAGGGATTATTTGTTACAACAGCTACCTTTATCACAAACAATGCAAGGGGGAAACAAAAACCTTTACTCCTTCAGCTCTTGTCCATCATATTACTTGTTCACGCTATGTCACTGGTTCTCAATCAAGGGCAATTCCCCCTCTAGGGGATGTTTCATGTCTAGAGATGTTTTTGATGTCACGACTTGGAGGTGCCACTGGCATCTAGCGGGTAGAGGCCAGAGATGTTGCTAAATATCTGATAATGCACAGGTCAGCAGCCCCTACCCAACAAAGAATTATTCAGTCTAAAATGTCAATAGCCTCTAAAATGTCAAATTGCTCTAAGCTTACATGAGACCACAATACCCTTCTCTACAAGCTAGCTCTGGTTTAGGAAAAGATTTGTTCTTACTCTTTCTTCTCTAAGCTGTTCTACTTTTAGAAATAATGAACAAATTGATTTATTTTTGACTTCCTATAGCAAAATGAAAAATTTATACTGAGGTATTGTCTGTTTCTCAGCCTCTATGAACCCCCACTTCCCGACCCCAGTCCACAGCTGTCACACACATGTGAACCCCATGGGAAAGTTGGAGGCTTGCTTTCTTTTTTCTCATTGTTTCCTCAGACCCCAGAACAATGCCTGACACACATTAGGAACTGAGTTATTACTTGTTGAGTAAATAATTGTGTTTTAGAAACCACAGGGAGTGGTAAAAACTAGGGTATCCAGGGAGCACTTGCCTCATGGGGCAGCAACTACTCAGATCTTGCAAGTATCGTCTAGGGAAAGAGACTTAGGATAGCTGATTTGATGAAAAGTCTCCCAATTTTAAAATAGTGTTATTAATTTTAAAAATTGACAAACACTATACAGCACTACTATTTAGACCAGACATACATCTGTGGGTCTCAGTTGACTCCAGGTCTCTTGCACTCAGGTAATATTAATAACAGCAGTTGTCATCATTGGGCTCTTAACCTGTGTCAAGCACTGTATCAGTTAGCTTTTGCTGCATAAAAACCACGCCGATGGGTTAAATCAACAATTTTTAATCTATCTTAAAATTTGTGTTGGCAATGGGGGCTGGGGTCAGCTGGGCATTTCTGGTCTTGACTGGCTTTCTAATATGTCTACAATCAACTTTCAGTTGGCCAAGTGGTTATGCTCTGAGGGGTTGGTTAGCTGTCCTCTCTGATGTTCAGGCAACTAGGCCACATGCTTGTCATCCTACAGCAGTCTAGCCTAAGCTTTTTGCATGGCAGTAGCAGTGTTCCAAGGAAGCAAGAGGGACTCTTGAGGCCTAGGTATGGAATACTAATGTTGTATTCCATTGTTCAAAGCAAGTCGCAAGACTACCCCAGACTCAAGGAGTGAAGAGAGAAACTTCATCTCTTGATAATAAGGAGCTACTAAGTCACATTATATGGGATGTGGATACAATGAAAGGGATAATAGAGGCTGTTTTTGCATAAAATCTACCACAGATGCTATTTTATTGTTTTAGTTTGACTTCATTTAATTTTTATCACACTTGAAAAGCAAGTATTACTTCACCCAATTTAGAGATGAGAAAACTAATGCTCAAATGGTAGTAACTTCTCAAGTACTCATAACTATGTCTTTTATTGAGATTAAAAGACACTCTAATAGTGACTTTCGCTTTAATTAATTAATTAATTATAGTGACATTGGTTAACGAAATCCAATAAGTTTCAGGTGCACAATTCAACAGTTAGGCATGTATGTATTGCATTGTGTGTTTACCAACCATAGTTAGATTTTTTTCTGTCACCACATGTTTGACCCCTTTTATCCCATCTACCTCCCACCTCCATGCTCCCTGCTACCCTTTGGTAACCACTAGTCTATTGTCCATGTCCATGAGTCTCCGTTTGTGTGTCCTGTTCGCTTGTTGCTTTTAGGTTTATATCCCATATATAAGTGATATCATGTGATTTTCAACTTTTCTGTCTGGCTTATTTCTCTAAGCATGATTATCTCGAGGTCCATCCATGTAGTCGCAAATGGAAGTATTTCTTCTCTTGTAATGGCTGAGTAATATTTTATTGTATATATGTACCACAGCTTCTTTAGCCAATCGTCTATCGTAGGACATTTCCGTTGCTTCCATGTCCTGGCCACTGTGAATAATACTGCTATGAACATCGGTGTGCAAATATCTTTTCGGATATGAGTTTGCAAGTCTTTGGGGTAAATAGTAAAGGGATTGCTGGATCATACGGTAGATGAGTTCTCAGTTTTTTGAGGACCCTCCATACTGTTTTCCATAGAGGCTGTACCAATTTGCAGTCCCACCAGCAGTTTATGAGGGTTCTTTTTTCTCTGCATCCTCTCCAACATGTGTTATTACGTTTAAAGGGTCCCTGTCCAATTCCCTGGAGGCTTAGGGCCCTATTGTACTCTTCTAATTTACTGCCACTCTAAAACATCTCATGCTCATTCTGTTTTCAAGGAGTGGAGTGAGGGTCACCAAGAACTTGATCTAATGGTGACTGCTGGGCTGCCTGGATTTCAGAAGGTTGCTAGTGCTGGATTCCTCTTTGCTGTTCTTCAGAAATCTGTTAGCCCTTTTCTTTTCTCCACAGTTTCCATGGCAAGCAGGGACTGCCACCCACTGTCTTTTAGTCACCCTATCATTCCTGGAGTTCACCTGTTAGTGTATTTGCTTTTAGAGTTCTCACCACAATCCACTGGGTGGATCTAGCTCTGGCTCCCTGTCCTAAATTCTCAATATGCTCCTTCCCTCTGTAGTTAACCAGTGAATATACAACTCTGATGAAACAGAAAATTGATCTCTCATGGGAGAGTTCAGGGCAAATGCCCAGCAAATACCTCTAAAGGGGGCTTTTATCTGCTGCCTAGAGATATTAAAAGATATGGGAATCCTGTAAATCTTTTTTTATAAACATAGTGAAAGCTGTGTCCCATCCTTAGTCAAAATCTAAAAATTCAGAATGTCCTCAGAGTGCTACAGTATATTTGATAGATGCCTAGGAAACTAATTTCATGAATCCTGGATTGTTGAATGCCAGCCCTGCATATGTTGGAAAAGCATGACTGGTTTGCAAACTATTGGGGACAAATGCCTTGTTTTTCTTCTGGCTTGGTTTTAAATAGCTGGTAGGAGGTTGGGCGGGGACCAAGGGGGAGTAGAGCGAGAACAGGCATTGTTGTACAGGGATGTGGATGCCCCTGCACAAAGTCTGAAACAAAAACTAGAGCCCCATTTGGAAAACGGCTTTTAGGATGAGTCATGGTGAGGGAAGTGGAGCAGGGTGTCCATTCTTTGTACAGCCTGGGATCATGGCAAATATTTAAATGATTGAGAAAGTAGAGTGGGTGGGAAACAAGAGGAGGTAGATTGAGTGCGAGAGCGAGAGCAAGAGAGAGAGAGAAAGAGAGAGAGAGAGGGAGGGAGGGAGGGAGAGAGAGGGAGAGAGGGAGGTTACAGGCTTCACTAGCTTTAAAAGAAAGAAAAGGAGGCCCTTTGTTCAGCATTCTTAACTTTAATCAGAGAAATGGACTTCTTTACTATTTGAAAGCCCTTAGACACCCAGGAGTTTGGAAGTTATAAGAAGCCTAAGTTGGACTCTCTAACTCGGTGGTTCTCAGACTTCATTACGTATTAGAATCACCTGGAGTGTAAAAGCCCAGATGCCAAGGTTGCTCTCTAGATTAGTTACATCAGAATTTTTGGGAGTGGGACCTGAGTTTCAGCAGGTTCTAAAATATCCCTGGTAGTTTCAGTGTCACAGCCAGGTTTGAGAACCATTGCTAGAAGTAAAACTGGATAAATGGTTGCTATGTGATAAGATTTGTACCAGGTATGAAAAGCACAAAGAGTGATTTGTAGTCAGAATCTCATTGAAAAAGAAAACAGTATCACAAAAACACAACGTGTTCTTCGAACAGTTTGTTCAGTTTGGTTTAATAGTTTAGGCAACTTTCAAATTAAAAACGACAAGAATGTTTTGTGTTCACATTACCCTGGGCATATAGTACAGATGCAGTCACTTCTTTGTCTTGTACTCCTAGACTTACCTTTTCAGATCATTTTCAGTATTTAATCTATTAAAGCAAAAGAAGAAAAGGAAACAGGTTCCCAAGTGGCTTCTTATCTTGCTTGTAGGTCTTATAAAATATATCAGTTTTGATAGATTCTGTATTAAAAATAAATAGAACATCCCCTTCCAATGGTTTTTTCATGATTATGAAATTTGACTTAGAACCAAAATAAATAATCTGACAAGTTGTTCTGGAAATAACTCCACTATTCAATAGGATGTTGTGCAATAATATCAAATGATAAAATGACAACCAAACTCTTTTATTTCCTTCAAAAGGAGCTGCATATATGAGGCATCGTTCATCTGATGTCTGTTATCCAAGTATAATCTAGTCTCAGTAGGGTCTAGATTGAACTTGTGGCTTAATTCAGGGGTATTTTTACTGTTATTCATACTATACAAACTCAGCTAAAATGTCTCTTATTCTTCCTTTGAAGCAAATTTAGAACAAACATCACGACCCATTGTTATTATTAAAATTGTAATAAGGATCCATTCAGCTTACCTTTGTCCCAGCTGAAAAAAAAAATTTAGAGTTAACTGGTCAATAAGAAATTGAAGTACGATTCAAATATTAAATAGTGTAATAGTGCTTCTATACTTATACCTATTATATCTGTATGAATCTCACCTATACCTATCTCTCTCTATATTTTAATATATTACATGTATGCATTTTATAAATTTAATTGTTCTCCTCTACTAGCTTGAACATTATACATTTTATCTTCATTCCTTAAAATTTTAACATGCATCATTAATAAAAATGAAACTTATTATCTCCTTCTGTAGAATGAACATTTTAATTTCATCCAACCCTTCTCTTCTTACATGTTATTTCCTCCAGAATTTTAGTTCGGTCTGATTTTTAATCCCCATTAGACATTAATTGGTTTTATACCATTAAATTTAATTTGTTTCATTTGTTATCAATATTATCCATGTAGGTGGCTTACAGAGTACAAGAAACCTAGAAGGCTTCTTGGGAAAAAATAGCTGTGTCCGGCCCTATCCCTCCTCACCATTTTCTGAACCCCAAAAGGGACTACTTTCAACACTGTTAGATAATGCTTTTGGTTTTACCTCCTTACTTCTAAATAAATATCGCTAAATATTGCTGCTTCTTGATTTTTTTAGTTTTAGAGATTGCCTACTATCTTTTTGGTATAAAAGACAAGATGTTACACCAATATTCAATATTTATGTTGTGACTGCACAAACCCTAGTCTATCTGAGACCAGATTGTATGCCATGGTCACACTTCCTTTCCTGGAGAAAGTATTGTTTTCTTTGTGTCAATAATTGTGTGTGTGTGTGGGGGGGGGTTGTTCGTTCTATGTTGTGTTTTGCTTCGTTTTCTACATGCTTATCACAAAATCAAGCCTAAATCTCTTTTCAATATGCTTAAACTCATTCTGGAATAATCTGGCTGAACCATTTCCTTGAAGAATCTTATATGTCATTATCTTGTGCTTTTTTCCCCCTCTCTGGCTGGTCAGATTACACCTAGAAGACATTTTCTATACCCTGACTGAGGGTAAAAGGCTGCTTGTCAGCATGCTGGGTGCTGGGTGGGAGAAGAAAGCTGAAGGTGTTAACATTTTGTGTGTAAACTTGGATGTAATCCTCCTTCTTCTTATGATACCGTGTTTTTGAGTCCAGAACCTCTCTGTTTTACTCTCTCCATAGTAAAAAAGAACCGCATATAGAGAGGAAATTGCTTGGCTGGGTAAGCCAAGGGAGGGAATGTGAGAATTTGCTTCTTAACTAGACCTTCAGCAAATCCTCTTGTTTTAGACTCTACATGCCTCTACACTTCCAAAGGTAACTCACACCTCCAGTTCAGGGTTCTGTGATACAAATCAGATTTCTTTAGGCTTGAGATTAAGCTTCCTCAGGTCTTCTAACTTAGTTAATACTTATTCTTCTGCTTTCCATCTTCCATAATTGCCATCTTTCTTCTTTGTTTGCATTGTCCTTATGAATTCATGCCTTTAAAAGATTTCCTTTATATTTGTTTTGGTGGACTTTCAGGAAGTTGTAGATGTAAATGAGTGTGTTGAACTTAGGTAAGTTAGGATGTATGCAAGTTAAGGTTACTGTTATTCAATGATTTTTTTGGCCTACATATCTTCCAATTTCTTTGCTCACCATTCTTTCTTGCATTCAGTCCTTTCTTTGGAATCATTTTTCTTCTTCTTAAAGCATGTTAGAGTTTATTTTAAAGAAGCTTATTGGTAATATCCCAGTTTTCATGTGAAAAAATATTTTACATTTATTCCTGAATAATAATGTATCGTATATTATAATTCTAGGTTGACAGTTATTTTCTCTCAGCATGTAGAAGATATTACCCCATTGTTGTTGAGAAATATGTTAGGTCTTATTCTATTCTCTGGGTCTCTTAACCTTTTTTTATATTTGCTATGTCTATATCTCCGTGCTGAAATCACAAAAATTTTTTCTTAATTTTATTTTTCGTTGAATCTGTTCTGCTGTTAAGCTATCTATTTACTGAGTTTTGTTTACTTCCATGATATATATATATATTTTATTTCTAGAAGTTCTATTGCTTTTTTAAAAACCTGTCTGGGGATATTTCATATTGGGTCATGTTATTCTATTTTCTTATTCTTTAATCACTTTAAGTGTACTTACTTTGTGGTATAGCCAATCATTTCATTATCTGAATTTTTGGAGGGTCAAATTCTAATGCTTGTGTATGGTAGGTTCCCTCTCCCATGTGTTTTCTAACCATGAATTATGAGTTCATATTTTATCTAAGGTCTTTATCTAAGGGAATTCTGTGAAGACCAGAGTATGATCCTTTTGAAAGGTTTAAATTTGTTTCTACCAGGCAACTCAGGACCACTTTAATTTCTTTCATTGATTTGGGTCTTCCTAAAATATGTAAGCTGTATAAATTTGAATCCAGATTTATAAGAAGCAAGCCTATGGTCTCAAATTTTCAGGAAAGAGAGTTTTTAAATTTGTTTTGTTTTTGCATCCAGAGCTCAGGTCAATTTATCACTGCAAACAAATTTATTTGTCATCTTTTTTGTTGGTAGATTTTTTTTTCTATTTCACCTTTTTTGACTATGTACCCCTGTAAAGAATTATTGAGAATCTCATTCCAGACCCCAAATCTTGCCCCTCAGAAGGCCAGACACAGCTTCCCACCCTAGTTTCCAGCTCTCATTGTATTTTGTCCCCTGGGGTTTTCCAACTTACTATTAAATGCTTCAAAAAATAATATACACACATACCTATATATGTATATATATGTATATATGTTATATATAATATACAGGGAGAGAATGCTAAAGTGAATGGAGCAAAGTGTAAACAGTGAATCTAGACAAAGGAATATGGAAATTCCTTATACTATTCTTGTAACTTTTCTCTAAGTTTGAAATTATATCAAAATAAAATGAGAAAGTACTGAGGAACACTCTGTTTTTTTTTTTTTTTTTTTAATGAGGAGTACGAGAAAGCACTTTGGGTAATGCTTACCTTTAGGAGAAGAAAGAAAGAAAACAAGCAGGTGAAGGAGACAAAGAACAAGTTTTTGATGTAGGAGGATAACTAAGTAAGTATAGTCAACCAAGTCAAGAGGGTGTTTCACTTTGTCCAGGATAATGTCTCCTCTCTGTGTACCCACACTTAGGTCCACAGATACATCAGAAATAATTTCAGAACAAAGAGTCTTCATGTCCCTGCAAACATATGATGGAGTCACTTTGTGAATTACCTAAACGAAGTGATATTATGGTTCATTGATTCACTTGGCAAATTTAACATCCTCACTTTTTAAATAACTTCTGCTTTTGCCATAATAAATAAATATCTTTGAAGTAGTTATAGTCTGAATAGCAATATCTGACATTTCTCCTTTTGAAAGCATTAAAAGAACTATACTTTTCACCCAGAATAGTTTGTGATTATTGTGAAAATTTTATGATTACATTCTATTAATGAGAATGATGCTTTCCCTTATAAGATTTGGGGTTTTCAAATTTAAGCATAGTTTCCATATCAAACTTTAGGTTGAGTTATGCTAAAACTATGAAATATATAATTTAATTTGATGATATCATGCACCAGCTATTTTTTATTACTCTGTAGCTATTACTTTGGTATCCTTGTTGAAAGGCAATGATTTTGCCGAACAATTAGGGAAGAAATGATCGTGCCTTCTTTCTTTAGTACTATAATTAAGATGTTTAAATAACTAGCACTCCCTGCTGCTTTAGAGATGGTAGGAAAAGTTGGGGAAGGAAGACTTGATAGAATTCTGCCTTTGAAGGAAAAATGCCTGCTTAGATTTTTTTAAATCCTCGCAAATAACTTTATTTAAGAATTTAAAGATATAATTAACTACCATAGTTATATAAATGCTGATAATATATATCAGTAACATGATCACATACATTTAAAGTTAGTTAACTCTTTAGCTTGGGTGTTGGCAAGCTTTTTCTGTAAAGAGTCATGTAGTAAATATTTTTGGCTTTGCAGACCATGAAGTCTTACTTGCAAGTAGTCAGTTCTGCTTTTGTAGTGTGAAAGCCATAGATTCCAATCAATTTTATTTACAAAAATAGGCAGTGGGCCAGATTTGGCCCTTGAGCCACAGTTTGCCATTCCCTGCTTTAACCTATAGCTATTTCATGTTGGAGTTTGTCAGCCTTTTCTTAAGGGAAATTCAATACATGAAAGGGAATAATTTGCAAAGGTTCTCAGAGAAAAAGTTTGGAAAAAATTTCACAGGTTACTCATTTTCCCTGAGTACTGTGTATCAAGGGCAGAAATCAAGAGAACCAATCGTCAAAACAAAGCAATGAAAAACAGCCTATATACGATGATTAAGAAAACCAAGACAAAAGTCCAAACAAAGGAAAACCAAAAATTTAGTGTCTGTTAAAAGAAAATAATAAAAAGATGGTTTCATTTTTCCGTATATTCTAACTGCCCCCCTAGCTTCCATGCCTTTCCTTTACCTGTCGTTAGGGTGAAGTGTTTAAGGAGTTCATTTCTTGGGCTCCAAATTATTTTTGGATTAAGGAAGTTTATTATTGAATGAATGAATGAATCACTCAATCAATCAATTTATATCTTAGTAGTACATCTTCCAGCTCCAATGTTTTTTCATAAGACTTTGCCATTCCATTATTAGCTCTCTTTGAAAAAAAATGCTTTCAGCCAAATTACACATAACCTTCTTCATTGGATAGTATTTTAACTAGCATGACAACCCGGTTCAATTTGTTTTGTAAAGGAAGACCACTGAGTTAATATCATCCTCACTTTATACTCTTACTGAGCAGCAGTCTTTGATAAGTATTAGGCATGTTTCAATTATCCCAGCAATAGTTTGTAGTTCAAGCTAATTAAATCAGTAATGCATTCTTTTAGAGTTTAATCTAAAACAGTAGCCTAAAAGTATTTAATATCCATAAGAAATTTGACTTACTATTAAAGCCATTTTCCAATCAAAGTCGGTTTGTATCCTTTTATCATTTATCAAGTACTTTTCATGTATGTTATCTTAATTGATCCCAATAACAACTGTGTTAGGTGTGCCACCTTAAAATATTTAAAAAAAAAAAACGAGTATTAGAAAAGATACACATTTACATTCCTACAAACATTATAGTTAGAAAACTAAACTCTAAGTTCTGTTTAGGCAGGGACAATGTCTTATTCCCTATTGTATCTTCAACACCTAATACAACTATTGGCATGTAATAGGCACTCTGTAAATATTTGTTGCATTAATAAATGAGTAAATGAATCTGCAAGACACTTATTAAAGTTCCTACTATAGAAGTGAGAAAAAAATTCAGAGAGATTCAATGCTTTGCTTAGGGGTGAGTGGCTGGTAAGTGAAATAGAACTGGAATACAGATGAAATAAAATAATGTATAAAAATCGCTTAGCACAATGCCTAAGGCATTCTAGGTACCCAATAAGTGTACCTATTTGATATTCTGTGCACATAGTCAAACACTTATGGTGTTCTTTCCAGCATACTGCACCATAGTATTGGTGGATGTGATAGTCATAGAGAATAATTCAGTATTTCAAATAAGAAGTCTTATCTATTGAATAACATCTACTGAAGGGTAAATACATCCCAAATGCTAAATAATATCGTCTCTTCATTTTCACACATTATCAATGAATTGATTTAAAACCCAAAGACAATTAAATTGAATTTTATGCAAGAGCATAAAAATCCAGCCGTCAGTTATTCATCATATGCTAATTTGTCTGTGTCAAAGAGGAAAACTTCCATTTAGCCCCCTGAAATCTATATAGACTATTGTTCCATTTTGCAAATCCTGAGCCATTTGCTCTGTAAATTACCATGAATTGCAAACAAAAGCCCAGAAATAGGTCTGTGCAGATTCCCACCAGTCAGGCAGCTCTGTAAATAGCCAGCCTTGCCTGAGTCCTATTTTAAATACCTTCATTATTAACAATTTCATGTCATCCTTAGAGCTGATTACCATGCAGTGAGCCCCTCAAAATAGGATTTTGAAAATTTCAGAACAGACACTACAGCCTTTACAGAAATTATTTAGTCATATTACTGCTAAACTAAGCCATCTATTGATACAAATGAACATTTTACATTCATGGCTGTTGTTTGGAGAATTATTTGGAAGGTAACACATTTTAGTAGGGCAGAGAGCTATCAGTTTTTCAATTAAGGCTCATATTTATTTTTAAACAGATGAATTTTTCTTATTTTAACTTTCTTAAAGACTTTGTAAGAATGTTTTAGAGGGAGTGTTTATATTTTATTACTGGATGATTGTTTACTGAAAGACTTTTAAAGAGTGATTTCTAGATACGCAGAATGAGCTTTCTGCCATCCTCCTTATTCCAAAGTTTTTTCTCCAGAATCTTACTTGCCACAAACATTGAAATTGTACATTGGAAAGGTAACTCTAATTTGCCTGCCTTTAAGCAGCTGGTTGATATCTGAGAGTAGTTTGAGAAAGACACTCAAGATAACAATAGTCAGAAGATGAAGTCAATGTCAAGTCAAATGGATTTCCTGAAGGTCACTCAGGCAGATTTGAATTCAGGTTCCTCTGCCTATGATCTTTTCACTAAACAGTCTGGGAAAGATTTAAAAATGTGCCCCTCCTACATCCAAGAAGAAAATTCCTAGTGATTAGGAGCTAATGGAGACAGTAAAAAATTATCCAAAACTGGTGTATCGACATCCCCAAAGAATGGACAGCTCTAAAGTCCAGTAAGCCTTATTGAAAAAAGTATATATTATAATCACCAACATGGACAATAAGTGCAACTAAAAGGTAAAAAGTATCAACAGCTACAAAAACTTATTTCTTTTCTTAGCTGATTTACAAAAAGATACACTGAGTAATTAAAAGTCCAGATAGTTAAAGATGAGCAGTCGTTATCATTTGGAGAATTTTTTTAATTTATATTTTTCAATTAGAGTTGATAGTCAAGTTATTTTATATTAGTTTCAGGTGTACAGCATAGTGGTTAGATATTTATATGATTTATGAAGTGATGGCCCCAATTACTCTAGTACCTACCTGGCCCTACACATAGTTATTACAATATTATTGACTATATGCCCTATGCTGTACTTTACATCCTTGTGACTATTTTGTAACCAGCAGTATACACTTCTTAATCCCTTCACCTTTCTCACCCAGCCCCCAATCTAGCAATAACCCCATCCCTCATCTAGCAATCACCAGTTTATTCTCTGTATCTATGAGTGTGTTTCTGTTCTGTTTGTTAATTTACTTTATTCTTTAGATTCCACATATAAGTGAGATCATATTTGCCTTTCTCTATACGACTTGTTTAACTTAGCATAATACTCTCTGAGTTTATCCATGTCATTGCAAATGGTAAGATTTCAATTTTTATGGTTGAGTAATATTCTGTTCTGTATATGTACCACTACCTCTTTATCCAATCATCTTTTGATGGGCATTTATGTTGCTTCCATATCTTTGCTAGTGTAAATAGCACTGCAGTGAACATTGAGGTGCATATATCTTTTTGAATTAGTGTTTTGATTTTTTTCGGGTAAATACCAGAAGTGCAGTTGCTGGGTCATAAGGTAGTTTTATTTTTATTTTTTTGAGAAATCTCCAAACTGTTTTCCAGAGTGGCTGTACAAATTAGCAATCCCACCAAGAGTGGAAGAGGGTTCCTTTTTCTCCATAATCTCACCAACACTTGTTGATTTATTGATAATAGCTATTAAGACAGTTGTGAAGTGACATCTCATTGTGGTTTTAAGTTGCATTCTCTGACAATTAGTGAAATTGAGCATCTTTTTATATGTCTCTTGGTCATCCTAATCTCCTCTTTGGAGAAATGTCCATTCAGGTGGTTTGTGCATTTTTTTAAGTGGATTGTTCATTTTTCTGATGTTGAGTTGTATGAGTTCTCTATAAATTTTAGATATAACCCCTTACAGGAAGTATCACAGGCAAATATTTTCTCCCATTCAGTAGGTTGTCTTTTTGTTTTGTTGATGGTTTCCTTTGCTGTGCAAAATTTTTTGGTTTGATATAGTCCCATTTTTTTTCTTTTGTTCCCCTTCCACAAGAAGATATATCACAAAAATATTGAGAGCAGTGTCAGAGAGTTTACTGCCTATGTTTTTTTCTACGAGTTTTATGGTTTTGGATCTTACATTTAAGTCTTTAATCCATTTTGAGTTTATTTTTTTAATAATTTTTTTTATTTTCAATTACAGTTGGCATATAATATTAGTTTCAGATGTACCATTAGTGATTAGACATTTATATAACTTGCAAAATGATCAACCCAATAAATCTAGTACCCATCTGACACCATACATGGTTATTACAATATTATTGACTATATTCCTTATGCTATACTTTACATCCCCTTAACAATTTTGTAACTACCAATTTGTACGTCTTAATCCCGCTCCCTTTTTCAACCCACCAAAACTCTTCCCATCTGGCAATCATCAATATGTTCTCTTTATCTATGAATTTCTTTCTGTTTTATTTGTTTGTTTTGTACTTTAGATTCCACATGAAAGTGAAATCATATGACATTTGTCTTTCTCTGTCTGACTTATTCCACTCAGCACAATACACTCTAGGTCCATCCATATTGTTGCAGATGGCAAAATTTCTTTTTATGGTTGAGTAATATTCAAATATATATATATCACCTCTTCATTAACCATTCATCCATTGATGGACACCCAGGTTGCCTCTATATCTTGGCTATTGTAAGTAATGCTGCTGTGAAAATATGGATTCATGTGCCCCTTCAAAGTAGTGGGTTTCTTTGGATAAATACCCAGTAGTGAGATAACTGGGTCCTTCTTTGTATATTGTCATAGCCTTTGTTTTAAAGTCTATTTCAATCTGAAGTAAGTCTCTTGTAGGCAGCATATGTAATGATTTGTTTTCTTATCCATTGAGCTACTGTATGTTTTTTGGTTGGAGCATTTAATCTGTTTACATTTAGAGTACTTATTGATAGATATGTAGTTATTGCCATTTTATTATTTGTATTTTTTATCTTTTTCCTCTTAAAGAAGTTTCTTTAACATTTCTTGTAACACTGGTTTGGTAGTGATGAACTTTAGCTTTTTCTTGTCTGTCCTTCGATTCTAAATGACAGCCCTGCTGGGTAGGGTAATCTTGGTTCTAGGTCTTTTCTTTTCATCACTTTGAATATTTCCTTCGATTCTAAATGACAGCCCTGCTGGGTATGGTAATCTTGGTTCTAGGTTTTTTCTTTTCATCACTTTGAATATTTCCTGCCAATTTTTTATGGCATGGAAAGTTTCTGTTGAGAAATCAGCTGACAGTCTTAGGTGAGTTCTCTGTATGCAACTGCTTTTCTCTTGCTGCTTTTTTTTCTTTTTTCCATCATTATTGAAATATAATAGGCAATTTCTTGCTCATAATTACATTGTACAATTCAATGTTTTTTCAATTAGAGTATGCATACAATAATATATTCATTCCAGTTGTACAGCATAGTGATTAGAGCTCAAGTGATCATGCCACTAAATCGAGTACCCCTCTTCCCCCTTACATATTTATTACAAAATTGTTGACTATTTTCCTTATGCTACATTTTATATCTCCATGACTATTTTTTAACTACCCATTTGTACTTCTTAATCACCTTGTGCTTTTTCATCACCCCCCCATCCCTCTCTGATGTAATAGCCCTCAAAATATTCTCTGTATCTGTGGCTTTGTTTTTGGTTTTGTTGTTATTGTTATTTTGTTCTTTAGATTCCACATGTATGTGAAATCATGTGGTATTTGTCTTTATCTGACTTACTTCATTTAGTGCAATACTCTCTAGGTCCATCAAGGCAATATCTTTTTCCATCCCCTTTCTTTTAGTCTGCATGTGTCTTGTAATCTGAAGTGAGTCTCGCATAGGCAGCATATGTAGGGGTCTTGTTTTCTTATCCATTCAGCCACCCTATCCTTTGGTTGGAGCACTTAATTTTTTCCATTTGAGGTACTTGTTGACAGACATGTAGTTATTACCATTTTTTTATTCATGATTTTGATACATTTTTCTTCTTACAGAAGTCCTTCCAACATTTTCTGTAATAATGGCTTGGTGTTGATGAAACCCTTTAGATCATTTTTGACTGGGAAGCTCTTTATTTGTCCTTTGACTCTAAATGATAGCTTTGTTTGATAAAGTATTCTTGCTTGTAGATCCTGAATTTTCATCACTTTGAATATTCTGTGCTGAGCCTTTCTGTCCTACAAAGTTACTTTTGAGAAATCAGCAGCTAGTCTTATGGGGGCTCCCTTGTAAGTAACTAACTGCTTATCTCTTGCTGCTTTTAAGATGCTCTCTTTGTATTTAACCTTTGACATTTTAATAATGATGTGTTTTGCCAAGGGCCTCTTTGGGTTCCTCTTTCTTGGGACTCTCTGAGCTTCCTCGGGTTGTATGTCTGTTTCCTTCACCAGGTTAGGTAAATTTTCCATCATTATTTCTTCACATAGCTCTTCAACATTCTTGTTTTCCTTCAGGTACCCCTATGACACAGATATTTTTAAATTTAATTGTTTCCCATAAGGTCCTTAAATTATTATTATAGCCTCGGCTTCTTTTTTCTTGCTGTTCTAATTGGGTGTCCTTGGCTGCTCCATCCTCTATATTGGTAGTTCGACCTCCTTCTTCCTCCACTCTAGTGATACCGTCTAATATACTCTTCATCTCAGATAATGTATTCTTCATTTCTGACTGGTTCTCTTTCATAATTTCCATTTCCGTTTATAGATATATTTTTATGTCATTGTTAAAGTTCTCACTGAGGCCATCTACACTTCACCTACGTTCATTGAACATCTTTATAACCAGTGTTTTGAACTCTGCATCTGTTAGATTGCTTGACTCCATTATTTCTGGATCTCTGTTCTGTTCTCTTATATGGTTTCTGCTTCTTTGTCTTCCTATTTCGGGTGCTTTTCTGTGTCTGTTTCTATGTACTAAGCAAATCTCCTCAGTCTCCTGGTCTTATTAGTGTGGCTTTGCATAGTATACACAGGAAAAGGCTGTGTGGTGATCCAAGGCTGGATGCCACCAGTACGGGGTCTGGGGCAGCTCAGCAAATTTTCCAAGGCACTCCAAGTCCTGAGGCCGCCTACCAGCTGCCTACAAGGCTCAGCAGTTGAAGGAGTCAGGTGGTACGCATGTTGGGTGAGGCAAGTTTCCAGGAAGACACCAGGGTAGAGGGGAGTCACTTCCCAGGTTAATGCAACCAGGATTTGGTGCCAGAGCTGAGCCTGTGGCCATTCTCGAAAGTCTCAGATCATACCGAGGTCAGCTGCTGCTTGCCTGGGGCCTGTAGACTCCAGAGATTTATTTAAGAAACAGTGCAGTTCAGGCCAGGGCTGGTCTCCCGCCATCTGAACCATCCCTGGAAGTGTGCGAGTGAGGCCTGCCAATCACTGCAAAAATTGTCTTCTGCTAATAGAGCTGGGCCAGGCTGGCTGCCCAGCCTGGAATATGCCTCCAACAATTTGCGAGTTGGGGGCGGAGTCTAAGAGAGTCACCAGGGTGGAGCAAGCCAATCTCACCCAATGCAGATTAAGATTTGGCCACATTGGGAGGAGGGCTCAACACAGACAAGATGGTGCCCGCCTGTAGGCTGCACCAGAGAGGGCTCAACCCAGACAGTGGTGGCTGTTCTTCTATTGCCTCTAAGCCATACAATCTGGTTTTTTCCCTGTATGTCCTTGGCACCTCCTGAACTGCCATCCCTCCACTGGAGCCCAGGGTGTGTGTTTAAGAGTGACTCTGTGTGCGGCACCTTTAAGATGTTGGGTTTCCAGCTGCTGTCCATCTCACCTGAACAGTCAGAATCCTTGCTGGTTTCTACAGCCAGATTTTGTGGAGCTACCTTTTCCTGGCACTGGAACTCTGTGCTAGGGAGCCCTGGTATGGGGCTAAGGCTACCTCTGTGGCTGAGATATCTCTCCTGATACTTAACCTCCACACATGGGTGCAGAACCAGCCCATTTCTCGTCCACGTGACCTCTTTATAGCCTTAGTTATGAGTTATGTCCAGCTAGTCTTTAGATGGTTCTCCAGGGTGAATCTTCTATAATTTAGTTGTAATTTTAATGTGGTCTGGGAGGAGGCAAATACAGTTTCCCTAGCCCGCCATCTTGGATCAACATGTCTATCTTCTTGAAACAACATTCCTTTCCTTTCTTTAGTTTATATAGACACATTTGTCATCCAACACATCACAGGATCATCACTGACTTATAGTGAGAATCCCAGTGCCTTGGAAACCACCATTTTGAAATTTACCTTAAAGCATTTCTGTTTTAGAGTCACATAGACTAACTCCCAAATCCCTTACTAAAAGTTAAATCTATATAGATATTATGCATCTATTAGTTGTTAAATAACAGCCAAAATTTCTTAATAAAGTGATCAAAATATAAACACTAATTATAAGATGCTATAGCAAATATTTACAGTCCCAGAAACAAATTCAAAAGTTAGATAAATTATATTTTTTATTCAATAAATATAAATACATGAGATATGTATTAGCAAATATTGTAGTTCCAGAAAACAAATCCAAAAGTTAAATATATACATAATTAAATAAATGTAAATATGTATGAGATATTATATATTTGAGAAAGGAAAAATGATTTTGAATTAATTAAGCACCACTTTTATTCCATGTGCTCATTATTCTATGTTTCATCTTTTAAAATCCTCTCATTTTACAGGTAAAAAATTTCCCATGAGTATGATTTTTAGCTCCTAATTGTCCTATAAATCATTCTTGGCATTGGCATTTAACAATAATGTCTCTTGCTTAACCAATGCTGGTTTTATTTTTCAGAGCTTGCTTCTTAGGCCACCTAAGGAGATAGCTTGATTAGCATAAGGTGTTTCTTGCAAGGATTTAAACAGTTTACAAGGTGATTGTTTTATTACAAGGTGTTGTGATAAACAATGGCTTTCAACATGAATACATATCTTTGAGCATCTTCTTACCAGAAAGCTTGACTATTCTTCATCCAGTGTCTACTTAGGCTCATGTTTCCTGTTTAGAACTGTATTCACTTACAATATAGCTACTGGAAATGAGACTTGGTCTGTCTCTTTGTTATAATATAAGAGAGAATAATTTTGATTTTTTGACCCTAAAAACTTCTGCTTGTCTGTGCCGGAAAAGTGAACACTATCTCAATTAGTTTTGCATGGTTTATTCTTGGCAGTGTTAAGGGACAAACATTAATTGCTTTGAGGACAAAAGTCTCATGTTCTTCTTAATGAATATTGCCCAAATCAGGAAATACAGCTTTAACAATGCAGTTCTAAAAAGTAGCTTCATTTTACCAGAAAATAACACTTAATAATCAATATTGGAACCAGGCTGCTGAGACTCAGATTCTGTCCAAACCAAAAACATTCACATATTAGGCCTCTGAGGAGACGGGTTGCAGATCTGCCTTTGAGAATACACTCTAATGCTCCTTATTTTCCTTCAAAGAAATGTAGTCAAAATGTTTTCCCTTTCCAGGCACTGTGCCATGCACATGCGGTGCAGGCATTGTCAAAAGTGGATGTCACTGCACCTAAACTCATTTCCTACTTAGATTAGTCTAAGTTCCCATTCCCTTTCTTCCTGGTGTTTACCCTTCAGACCAATGCCTTGTAGTAATCTCACCTTCATCTTTCAGAGAAAAGAAAACACTCAATCCCCTTTATCAACTACCAAGTAGTAAACCAATACTGCTGACCATTGTTTGCCTTCGTTGAGACCATCCATTTGCCACTCTGGTGACATGGTATTACTTCATTTGCCTGGGACAGCACATTAGGGACCTTCGGAAGGTGATTAATCATTATTCTGAGGCTACAGACCACACACAACAGCCTGAGGTGAAGACAGAAGGGTTCAAGATGAAGCTCCATTTTGTAAGGCCAGCTCCATATAACTAAATTGATAACTGAGTTCTCCCTTTTTCCCCTTTGTCTGCAGGTTGTCTCAGATTTTAAAGTTAATGTCTATGGAGGCCTAAGTGAGGAATCACTACTGTATATAGCACAGAACTTTGAAAAAAAATGCTAATTTGTTTAGAGAAATTAGCTATTAGAATATGTCAAAACAAAAATATTCAGTGGATCATCAACTACTGTACTATCAAGGATCATTAATATCCTTGGAAACAGATTCTTTGAATTTCTATATATAATCAATTTGTATTTATTCATGGTTTTCAAATGCAGTCAGTTGGCAAGGATTTGTTGAGTGTCTATGTGTTCAGTATGTCTGTCCAAAGCTTCAAGGAGAGGAGAAACAAAAGGAACAACTCTGGAATTATAAATAGCAAGTCGACAAACTCCATAGAGATCCAAAGATTCTTTTGAGGGAGGTTTCAAGTAGAATTTGAGTCAAAGAATATTTTTTTCTCAACCTATAGTTTATATATGTATAATGATAATAACTAATACTACAGACAAAAATTAAAGCATTTGGAAGTTTAATAAGTTGCTCAAGGTCTCAAAATGAGCATAACAAAGAATATAAAAACAGTTTAGGGGTTTTTAAAGGACACTAACATTTGCTTTGTCTCAAATATGGATAAAAGTTCCCAGAAATTGGATTTCCTGCTTCACTTTCGTCATATGTGAAACAGGATAACTAAATGAGATAATGTATAAGTAGCACTCAATAAGCATAAGTATGCACACAGTAAACCTGTGTAAGTATGTGGTCTCTACCACAGATGAACAGTTTTGCTCCAGGATAGAACAGCTTCTATAGTGTTAGTAACAGAGGATGATTCATACATTGCAGTTTAAATTGAGCAAATCAAAACTTCCACCTTTAAAATATAAAAAACTCAACTGAGGAAGAGCCTGATTGATATATCTAGGCCAGTGGTTCTCAGTTGGAGCAATGTTACTCCCAGGGACTTTGGAGACATTTTTTATTATCACACCTTGGAGGAGATGATACTGGCATCTAGTGGGTTTAAGGCCAGTGCTGCTAAATGTCCTATAAGGCACAGGTCAGCCCCCACAGTAAATAATTATCTGGCCTAAAATGTAGATAGTGCTGAAGTTGAGAAACCCTAGTCTCAGCTGATGTACATAAATTAGGATATCAATTTTGCTTTTGTTGTAATAGAACCATTGATGGTAATCGATGTAAGTAGTGGATTTTCCTTAATATGGATTCATTAGGGAAAAAAATGGAGCTGGATATGATATCATGTTTCTCTGATACATTGTCTCCTTAGAAATTTAAAGAAAACATAAAAAGCTGGAAGTGGTTTTAGAACAGCATCTTAGAGGGATAAATGGAAGGATTTTATCAAATAGAGAATTGGACGCATAATGAAACATTAAAACAATTTTCTAGGCCTGGATGGCAAGACTATGGAGTCATGCTGGTATTTGGGCACTTATAAGAGGGCTAAATAAAAAAAATGTTTTTACAGATGCATCTCTTAGTCATTTAAAACTTAAGAGATAAGAAAAAATGAACTTAAAACTCAATGGATTTGATTAGAGTGAGGTTTTAAATGAAAGGACAAAAAAAAATTGCTTCGATTAGGGAATGGTGGCTATTTTACATTCTGAAGCTTGTACTTTATAGCGACACACACATACAAAGAGACTAAATAAAGAAATAAGTATTGTGACCCAAAGGGTAAATATTATAACTTCAGTGTTTTAATAAAATAATGCATTTGGGGATGTCAGACTAGTAGTGAAAACTAGAGTCGCTAAATATTCATTTATGGATAAAGACTGTTAATTTTACATTCTGAAACAACAAAAACGGTTGAAAAGTAAAAAGAAGAATTGTAAACATGCTTTTGCATAGCATTTTACAATGTACAAAGTACTCTGACATCTCATTTATTTATAGAATAATGTGGGGAAAAACTTATTTTTTCATAATCACTGTTTACTCCCAGGTGTCCAAAATACTTGGCTTCTGGTAATAGAGCTCCATTGAATTAGAGTGAATGTGTGGATTCTAAGAGCTCAAGTGGCAGTAATTATAGTCTAAAAACATCTAACTCACTAATGGTAGTGAGAATAGATGGAAGACATAACCTACCTCTGAAGACAGTCTATCATACCACCAACCTAATGCACTGGGAAATAATAAGTGGATAATTCTAGCTGCCGAAATTCACAGGGAGCCATATAAACCTGGTAAATCACTGATAGAGGCTGTAAACTTGCCAGTAAATCAATTACAATATCTTTGCAATTCTTTTCTGTTTGTAACTAAAATAACAACACTGGGGATTTAAAAGAATAAGGCATCATTGATTGCTTAAAATCAGTTCTTGAGGTGGTGAAAGATACCCCAGTCACCATTCATTAGCAAGGCCTTCATTATATCATTTAGAACATGCATTTGTTAAATGGGAAAAAGGAGTCTTTCTATATAAACATGATAATGCTAGCCCATTATCAGTAAGGCATACATTTTGAGCTGTTTTCCTAGTAGTTAAGATGAGTTTGTATTTAGTAAATTATTTATTTTTATCTAGCTTTAAGATACATCAGGACTGACGCCATTATCTATGGTCCAGTTTATCTTTTCATCATATATAGTGAGTAGGGACATAAAACTCTGGCTAATTTCTACATTTCCTTTTAGCAACTATGGTATGCTTAGGATCAATTTATATATATATAATTTTACTTCTTAGGATCATAGAATCTTAGAGCTAGGCAAAGCCTTTAGAATATCTAGTACCAGCCATATTTGCAAATGAGAAAGCTAAGATTCAGGGAGGTATATGAGACTCATCCAAGTATACATAGCTAATGTGGTAGCTTATCAGGGCTTAGAATTCAGAGTTCCAAGCTGCCAATTAAGTGATCTTTCCATTATATCATATTGCCCTAGGTCATGCTTGGTTCTACCACTACCTGTGCAACACACAAAAAAATCTCATACCAATTTACCAAGACCATTAGTACAGGGATACTCTGTGAAATTCTTTGAATCAGCCTGCAAGAGATAATGCTTCAAGTTCATGTCAACTGCTTATATCAGTCCAGAATTACCAGTTCTTTCATTGCCACCCAGTGAAAGAATGCATGGGGAGTCATGTATTCATTTAAAGCCCATCATTCAAATTTGTACATCCCGTCTTGTGTCCTGGGTGTGTTCACATTCTCAAAGCTGACTCAAAGGCATAGACTGGGGCAGAAGGCCATCTACTAATCAAATAACATGTGAAGTAATTTTAAAAATTCAGATCTAGAATATCCTTTAATAATCATGTCTCTCATAATCATATTTTCACAACTTGCTTTCTAGTCCAAAAATAATTTTATGTGAATTAAGAATATGCTGGTACTAGATTTTGGCATTTCACTGTGTAAGGCAAAGATGTGAAGATGACTGTGTCGTGAACAAACTGAATTTGAGCAACCTAAAGTCAAATTAAAAGAAAGTTACCCAGAGAAACAACACCTTTAATAATGTATGAAAGGCATGGCAAACTAAGATGTGGTTTGGGAAGATATATGGATGTAGTGGAAGGGAAAGATTATAGGAGTGAAGAGGTGTAGGAGAGATGAGAAGTTCAAAAGATTATATCAATGACCCCAATTCTTCACTTCTACCTGTATCTATACCCTTTGTCATGTAACTTTGCAGTCCTTTCTAACATAGGTGGGACATAATTCCTCATCCCTGCATTTAGTCACAATGACACACTTTGGCCAATAAGATGAGCAAATGTGATAGAGTCTTAAAAAGTGCTTGCACCATTGGGCTCACTCATTCTTATGCTCCCCATGAGAAGGGCATACCTTACTTAGTCTGCTGCTCCCAGGGCAAATGAAAGACATTAATCAGAGCTGCTGCAGCTAAGGTACCTTAGCCTAGCGTAGAGCAAAGCCCATCCAACTCAAGGATATATGTGCTGTAAGTAACGATTCATTTGTGCCATTCAGTGTTGGGATAGTTGTTATGCAGCAACAGTTATTGGATACAGAAAGAGTGGTTTCTCATGATTCGGAGTTATCTATTCATAGAAGAATATCAGGAAGTAGCAGAGGATCTTGAAGAGCAAATGCAGCTCTTCGGATTAGGAAACTCAGCGCAAGCAAGGTACCATTGATGATTTACCTGTCAAAGAAACTAGATTTGTGGGTGGGAGTGGAAAAGGAAATGGTGCTAATCTGATTTGAAAGGTTTATGAGGCCCAGAGTTGGAATGAGGAATTTCTTTCCTGAGGTCATAGCAATTGCAATAGGCAGAGGAGTTAGCTTCAGGAGGGTGTGGCACACAGAAAGTGCTTAATATTTTTATGTGACTAAGTGAATGGGTGAATCAATGTAGTAAACCAAGGGATAAAGCAAGATCAGACCAACAATTGATCTAAGCAAAGAATTGGAGCCAGAAGCTATGAAAGCCAAGATATTGGTGTGTGTTGTGGGGGTTAGGGGAATGAAATTCAGGCAGCACCTGAAAAAAGTAGACACAAACAGGATGAAGGGTGTAACTAGGAGGGCGCAGGTGGTTGTCTGCAAGTAAAGCATTGCCGATGATGTTTGTATGATAGAGTGGCATGAGAAACTGTTTGAGACCTCTTTCTTCTCTAGAGATTATAGAATAGAAATTATAGCTGAGAACGAACCTTATTTAGAACAAAGGTAAGTTTTCCCAGACTAGATTTAAAGAAGGCTTAGTTCTTGGCTCAAGATTCCATGCCTTCTTGAATTTTCTATAAGGATAAAACTAGGGGTACTGAGGCAGAGGATAGCAGGCCTCTGGGGCATGCCTGGGGTCCATCTGCAGATGGAGATGTGACTACAAATCTTGAGCACTGTTTCTGTTTCAGTGTTTCTGTGTTCCTCCTGTATTCTTAAATGAAGATTATCCTTTTGCTTCACCTTCCTAGGAAAGGACAAGAGGGGGTCACTCTATTGGTTTACTCTTCCAATACTGAGAAAACTAGTCAACATTTAGATAGATCTACAAAGGGAGACAGATGTCTTTATCATTGGGCACATTATTCTGCATCCGAAGGTATTGGGGAGAAATGGGAGGTGGAACAGAAAATGTCTTTTACAAAAAAAAAAAAGTTTGGCCACTCAAATTTCCAGTTTTCACTTTCTGAAGTATATGGAAAAAATGGATCCCTCCTGTGCCAGCAGGTCCCAGAGACAGGCCGCAGAATTGCTAGGATACTGCTCACTTGGAGCAAAGATACTCAGAGGGAAGTGGTGGATGTAGATGTGGGAGGAGACCCCAGATGAGAGTTAACTAGGAGCTGTGCTGAGTTGTCCAAGGGAGCTACTTGGAGGTGATTCCTCAGTAGGACTGTTGAGATCATTAGCTGCCCACAATGAGTCTTTCAACAATAAGATGAGTGCTTAGTGGAAAACTGCACAATAGGCTCAACTTGCCGTTGGTGGTGCTATAAGGAGATGACTTTTCCCTTTACTGTTCCCTGTTTTAACATCTGAGGATGTGTAATATGCTAAGAAGAGGAAAGTGGGATCAAGTAGACCATAGACCATACCCCTCCTTCAAGCCTGCAAAGCAGTGGCCTCAACTCTATCACACTTAATGCCTTCCTGCCCTGTTTTTTTTTTAATTGTAATAAAATATACATAACATAAAAATACATAACCATCTTAACTATTTTTAAATGAACAGTTCAGTAGCATTAAGTACCTTCACACTGTTGTGCAACCAATCTCCAGATATCTTTTATCTTGCAAACTGAAACTCTGTACCCATTAAACAATGATTCTCCATTCCCTGTCTCCTCAGCTTCTGGCAACCACCATTCTGCTTTCTGTCTCTCTGAGTTTGATTACTCAAGGTACCTATATAAATATAATCATACAGCATTTGTCTTTTTGTGATTTGGTTATTTTACTTATTATCCTCAAGTTTCATCCACATTGTAGCATATGTCAAAATTTTCTTTGTGTTTAAGGCTGAGTAATAGTTCATACTATGTATATATCATATTTTATTCATTAATCTGTTGATGAACACTTAAGTTGCTTCATGTTATAAATAATGCTGCTATGAATATGGATGTACAAATATCTTTTTGAGACCCTGCTTTCAGTTCTTTTGGGTATATACCCAGAAGTGGAATTGATGGATCACATGTTAACTAATTTTTTAAAAATTTTTTGAGGAATCCCTACTCCATTTTAAAGAAATTTTTTATAATGTGATGATTTAATATATGTATACATTGTGAGTGATTGTCACAGTCAAGTTGATTAACACATCTATCACCTCACATAGTTACCTTTTGTGTGTGTGATGAGAACATTTATGATCTATTAGCAAATTTCAACTATACAATATATAGTACTATTAACTATAATTGCCATGCAATACATTACATCCCCAGAATTTATTCATCTTATAACTGAAAATTTGTACCCTTTGACCAACATCTCATTTCTCCCACTCCCAGCTCCCATCAACCAGAGTGATTAATCTCTGGTTCAGCATTTTTAGATTCCACATTACCTTGTACACCCTAAACAAAATTACATTGTACAACCTAAATATACAATTTTTATTTGTCAATCATACCTTAATAAACTGTAAATTTTTAAAATAAAAATTAGGAAATAAATTTAATTTAAAAAGAATATATCATCCTCTGTGCTGTACTGAGATAAAACTCAAGGGTAATATAATCTATCTTCACAGGTAATTTTTAAAAATCTACATAATATCCTATGATCTGAAAGAGAAATAAAAGGAAAGTAATTCATAATATTAAATATATTTCAAATGTAAATGTTTGGGCACAATCATACTCTAATGAGTCAGATGCTTACTCCTACTTATAATAAATAAATTAGAATTTAAAAGAAGAAATTTTAAATGCATATTACTAAGTGAAAAAGCCTAACTGAAAGGCTATATACAGTATGTATTAGTCAGGGTTCTGATTCCAACCATATGACATTCTAGAAAAGACAAAACCATGGAGACAGAAGATCAGTGGTTGCCAGAGATCAGAGGTGGGAGAGAAGGGTAAATAGGCAGAAAACAAGATTTTCAGGCCAGTATAACTATTCTGTATGATACTATAATGGTGGATACATGTCATAAATACATTTGTTAAAACCCATCAAACAACATACACCATGAATGTCCATGAATGCTGATATAAATTAAGGCTTTGGAGTGATAATGATGTGTCAATCGATTACCCCAAATGTACCATTCTGGTGCAGAATGTTGACAGTGGAGGAGGCTATGTAGGGAAGGAGATATATATACAACACACACACACACACACACACACACACACATACACGCAATACATACACATACATATATATGTGTGTGTGTATAGATAGGTAGGTAGGTAGGTAGGTAGATAGAAAGAAAAACTTGCTGTAACTTTCTGCTCAATTTTGCTGTGAACCTAAAGCTCTCTAAAAAACAAAGTCAATATAATAATAATAGTAATAGTGTCAAGAGCCCAAACAAGGTAATTTTCAATTAAAAAGAAGACCGTATTCAATTGAATATTGTCAAAACTTTAATTATTGATATTTTGAAATAAAGGCTCAATAGTTTTATTCATGTATATTCCTGGAATTTCCTTAATGGGGACAGGTACATAATGTAGACTGACTCAGGTTACATTAGCTGCTCAAATATGAGTGGCATTGCCATATGATACATATGGTAGTATCATTTATATTCCTGGAAAGTACAGTTATGAAATTGTGTAAAATGCTTTTTAAAATTAAAACTGGAATTATGTTCTGCATTTATAATTATTAACAGGTTTTGACCATCACGGATGTCCAGTGGGTCATCTGAAAGTAGTGCAGGAAGTAAGATAATTTTTCACAGTTTAGGTTTGTCCCACACACTGTCTATCAATTCTGACTTCTTCCTACTATGTGTCAATAATGTCCCCCCAATGCTGGGACCATACACTCACAAATTTTCTTAGGAATTGTCTCAAATGATGTCCATTAAAAATAATCAAACTAAAAGTCTTTTAAAAACATGCTTAGATGAAATATTTACATTTTTAATGTTTCTCAAAATGGAATTAAGCTACAAACTAAATAGAAACTCTTATACCAACAATGGTAAAGAATATTTGCTATGTCCATGAATATAAAATAAACTTGATCTCTGTGTGGAATTCACATTCATGCCATAGCTCTAAAGTTGACACCAGTGAATCCTATTTCAAATAAACAGTTTTTGATTGAATTTTGCATCATTTAAAACAGGTAATAATTTTTTTCATTGTCAAAGATGACAATGCTAAGAATTTTTTGTGTCATTGCTACTAATTTCAGTGCATGCAAGATGAAAGCCAGGTAAAAAAAGACTTTTGAAACAACTTATGCTCAATGCCAAGTATAGAGAATATCTTTTAAAAGTATTTTTTAACTTTTTATTTGGAAATAATTTCAACCTTACATAAGAATTGCATAAATAGTATGAAAAATTCCTGTGTGCCCTTTATTTACATTCATTAGTTGTTAATATTCTTCACCATTTTTGTGATCCTCTCTTTCTCTGGATAGATAACAGACATTGATATATTTTTTTTCTGAATAAGAGTAACTTGCATAAATTATGCCCCTTTATTCCTAGTTATATAAATGTGTATTTCCAAGAACAGAAATATTCTCTTACATAATCAAATTATCAAAATCAGGAAATTTAACATTGATACAATACTATTATTTAACTTATAATCCATATTTCAATTTTAACAATTGAATAATGCCCTTTGTAGCAATTCTTTTTAAAGTCTAGGATCCTGTTACATTTGGCTGTCATATTGCTTTAGTCTCCTTTAATATGAAACGGTTCTATAGCCTTTCTTTGTCTTTTATGACTGACATTTTGAAAGAATTACTGAATTACCCTCCATTTGGATTTGTCTGGTGTTTTCTAATGACTATATTCAGATTATGTGTTTTTCACAGGAATACCATAAAAGTAATGTGCCCTTCTCAGTATATCCACCAGGATGAATATGATATTATTTGTCACATTATTAGTGATTAAAGAAATTCTCACTAGAAAAAAAAAGATCTTGGTAAAGAAAGATTCCTCAAACCAATAAAATGTGCTACCCAATTTTGGTCCTTTTTCATAAGTAAGCAAAATAAATTTGACCAAAACACAGTATTTTCTTTGAAAAGTCAACCCCTAGTTAACATAAGCGATGAACATCCCTTTTATTGAAGAAGCTGAGAGTTTTGAATTCAAATTTAAATTATGTTGACAATTAATATGCATGATATATCCTGTCGAAGGCCTAGATAGAACTTAGCTGGTGGTCAAGGGATATTGCTTTATAGTTAGTGTGCTTGAGAGTTACATGTATCAGAAGGAAAGTGGACCACCTCTCGAGACTGCATATTGGGTTTTTTCGAAGGGTTAGCTGCAAAGTGCTTTCCTGCAGCTCAAAGAAATGAAAAGGACGAGATTCATTTTTCTCATTTTGCTTCCATCTGATTCTGTTCTGTTAGCAAAGTACTGAAGTAAAGCATCTATTAATCTTGGAACAACCACTGAATTTAATTACCATGTCTAATGTTAGCTTGTACAAAGTGTTATAGGGATATGTTTTCTTCCATAAGAAGTACAGTACAATATGTTCTTCTATTTCAAATCCATTTCACTTAATCTCAGTGCTTTGACAGGAAAAAGCAATACTGCTGCCGACTTCATATTCAGGCTGCTCTCTCGCTAAACTACACACCTGGGAAAAATCACATCCACTTGCGTTCATCCCAACATGCTGCTATATAGAACGATTTTCATTTGCTCTCCCCCCTCCAAAAAAAATTGGAATGAGGAGAGCATGAATAATTGTTGCATTCCAAGAGACCATGATGAATTTTATTAGTGTTCAAAGCATATTGCATGAATTTATCAGGGGTCTTTATTCTGAGCTCACATATGTTCTGCAAAGCTGTCATTTTAAACTGCTCAGAGAGTGGTGCTGAGTGGTTCATTCCGTTTCCTTGTATGGCTATTCACCTTTTCTGGTGGGTGGTGGGCGGGCATTAAACTTTACATGCTGTGATGGGAATCTATACAAAGTTTATACTTCTCTGCATATTTTTAAGAGAAGCAAGTAGAGATGAAAATGGAAAGTCATATTGATTCTCTCTGGGAGTCTCTTGAATTAAGGGGCTATTTAAAACTGGAAGATTATTTGATTGGGTATCGGGTAATTGGTACAGGGTCAACATGTATGTGGGAAACACACTATTGACAATTGTGAAATAATTGCCCTCCGTTTTCCTAAATGAGTGAAGGAAAGAAATTTATAATCACAATTCTGTGCATTAGATCTCCAGAACTTACTCATCAACTAACTGCAAGTTTGTACCTTTTGAGCAACATTTCTATAATTCCTTCACCATCCAGCCCTGGCTAATCACAAACACTAAGGTGGCAATCACATTGCAATATATAAATGTATCAAATCAGCACATTGTACACCTTAAATTTGCACAATATGTTTATTATATCTCAATAAAATATTAAAGCAAGGAAGAGGTATTTGGGTTATATATTTTAAAGCAATAACAACAATAACACTCATTTGTTAAGATTTGTCAAACAGCATCTTTGGAGAGTCTAAGAAGGGTAAGATGACTCCCATGCTGTCATATTTGCGATGCTAGTCAGAGATGGGCTGGAATACATCTCATTTTTTGAACCTTAGAGACTTTAGTACTAGCCAAGGAGGCGAGCTTATGAGGTCAAATCAGAAATAGTTATTTCAAAGAAGCCTAACAATGCTGTGTTCACCATTAACCATACTGTTCTGGGTTTTCTGTCATATTTAAGCTTTGATCATTATTAAAATTGCTTTTATAATAAAATATATCATACCTCAGTTTTACTCTTCTCCAAAAGAAACTATTGCATACTTCTGAATGAAACCACCTGCACTGAAGCTTTCAAAACATGACAGTAAGCAATAATAAAAAAATAACAATCATTCTATACTTCAGTCATGATGACAATCATACGTATTTTCATTACATTTTATTATTTAAATTCTCAATCCCTCACTCATCTGTCTGTTAATTATGCTTCCTTTCCAAACCTACTTCTACCTGCTTATTTTCATACTCCCTACTTTCCTGCCCAAGTAACCAAACCCTTCTATTGCTGCTGCTACTCCTTCATCTGGAGGGTTTGCCTTACGCAGCTGCCACCACTCCTTTTCCGCACTCCCATCTTCAGAGAACTAAATCCCTCATCCTTATAGACCCTATTTAAATGCAACTCCTGATATCCCTCCTGACCGAGCGTAACCTCCCCTTTCTCTGTTTGCTCATAATCGTTTAACTACACCTTTCTGGTTATATACCTCTTGTTCTGTGTTTGTACCTTTTGTTCATTCAATTATACAACAGTTATTTATATTAAATGTTTCCTGTGTGCTAGGTGGTATGTGCCAGGAACGGTTTTAAATAAGACACAATACACATCTGGGTACTCGAGAAGCTCCATTCTCCCAGAAAATATAGACATTAAGGAAAAAAATTAAAGAAATGATGAATTCTATACAAGAAAAAAACATAGGATGGTATGGACATGCCCAAAAGGTTGTCTCTAACCTATTCTAATGGGTCAGAAATGTCTGTCCTTAGTTAAAAGGGATCAAATTATATGACACAAAGATTGAATTATACTTTGCTTGGCTGGAGTCCCACAAGATAAAAATTCATTGTTCTGGAATCCCAGAGCAACCCACTCATATCATTTCAAGTGCAAATAACCTCAATAAAAACTGGATCCACAGTGTGTAAATGTTAGAGTCTGCCAGAGATTTATAAAGGTTTGAAGCTGCTCATCCACGGGACCTTTCCTGAGCCCTGTCGGCAGGCCAGGCCTTGTACCAAGTGCTAAGGATACAGTGCTGCTGCTAGAAGGAAGGGAGCTTGTGGCAGGACACCTGTGAACAAATAATGGGTTATTGATCCATTTATTTCTCCGCCTAGCTCAATGCCTCTAGCTTTATGCTATCCTACCAGATCCCTTCCATTTTAAACCCTGTTTAGCTACTTCACTAATGAGGGAGTCACCCACTGACTTTTCCAAGCTGGTTCTTGTGTGACACTTGGAGACTCTGAGCAAATCCTGATCTTTCTCAGATAGAATTTCTCTAATTGTTTTAATGGGGTAGCAAGCTATATCTGCTGGGGCCCCAACGACTTCAGGAAAACGACAAGGAAGGGATCACCTAGTCTTCTATTTTGTCCTCTTATACAGTTCCTTTATCTTTAGTCTCAGAGACTCATTTCCATGACAGAATATCTCATCACTTTTATTCTGTGGAATTTGAAGAGCAGATAGAAAGCTTTTATTCCCTTTTGAGATTTTGTATGTACACAAGAAACATAGAATCCCTAATAGCTATAATATAATAGCATATTATAGCTCTTTATGGTACTAGAATAGTAAATAATAAATTTCCTGTGCAGGCACAGTCTCTTACTCCTCTCTTTATATCCTAATCATTTAGTGCAGTGCTTTTTACTTAGTATGCACTCAGCTACTAGAGTAAACACATAAATGAATGGAGAATGGATGAATGAGCAAACAAAGGAACAAATAAATTAGTTGGAGAAGTTAAGGAATAGGTCATCAATGACACTTAGAGTCAGCCTGGAAAGTGGATCTTGGAGGAATCATGTCATTCCACTATTTTTATTTATATTTGGTTGGTACAACTAATATTGTTATAATTAAGATCAGATTTATCTGTAATCTGAAAACAAAACCGATGACTTTTCATAAAATCTTTCTTCCCTACACATACCAGAAAAGAGATCATTACTATTCAGGAAATGACAAATGAGAAATGAAAACAAATAGTCAAGGACTCTTAAGAGCTTCTATCTGATGCCATAGCTGAAATTTATAGCAGTAGAACCAAAATAAATTAGATAATTACCATTTCCCCAAATAAGGGTTAAATATGTAAGTTTTCCTTTTTCCCAAATAAATGAATTAGCAGCAAAGTGTAGTAGGAAATTGGGGGAGGGGAAGCATGAAGAAAATTTTCCTGTAGAGAAAGTATTGCTTCCTCCCTAACAAATTTGTGTTCAAAGTCATGTTATTAGTCTTCCTACCATTCAAAACCATGCAAACAATCTTACCCTACTTTTCTCTTAAAATCATGATCTCCCAAGATATTTATTAACTACAAAAGGAATGGTGGCAACTTCATAGTGGAAAACTGAACAGACACCACTTTAACCAAGTGATCAAGGTTAATATCACCAGTAATGAGACATATTGACCTCATAAACCCTTTGATATGAAACACTGAGGACACAGCTCTGTGATATTCTTGCCAAAAATGCTATACTCAATCATGAGAAAGCATCAGGCAAATATGAATTGAGGGACATTCTACAAAATAATTGATCGATACTATTCAAAGCATCAAGTTCATGAAAGAGGAAGAAAGACCAAGGATCTAGTCACAAGATAGGAGGAGACTAAGGAGACAAAACAGTTTAATGATATGTGAGATCCTGGCTTGAAATCTGGACCATAAAAATGACTTCAATAGAAAAATTGGTGAAATTTGAACGAGGCCTGCAGTTTATTTATTTATTTTTAAATTAATTAATTTTTATGGTGACATTAGTTAACGAAATCTAGTAAGTTTCAGCTGTACATTTTAACAGTAAGGCATATATATTTACACTGTGTTCACCTTCATAATTAGATTTCTTTCTGTCACCACATATTTGACCCCTTTACCCTATCTATCTCCCCCATCACCTACCCCTGCCCTTTGCTAACCACTAGTCTACTGTCCGTGTCTGTGAGTCTCTGCTTGTTTGTCCTGTTCATTTGTTGCTTTTACATTTATATCCCACATAAACGATATCATGGGATTTTCAACTTTTCCTGTCTGGCTTATTTTGCTTAGCATGATTATCTCGAGGTCCATCCATGTTGTCACAAATGGCAGTATTTCATCTATTCTTATGGCTGAGTAATATTCCATTGCATATATGTACCACAGCTTCTTTATTCAATCATCCATCGTAGGACACTTCGGTTACTTCCACGTCCTGGCCGCCATGAATAATGCTGCTATGAATATCGGTGTGCAAATATCTTTTTGGATATGGGTTTTCAAGTCTTTGGGGTAAATACCCAGTAGAGGGATTGTTGGGTCATATGGTAGATCAATTCTTAGTTTTTTGAGAAACTTCCAAACTGTTTTCCATAGTGGCTGTACCAATTTGCAGTCCCACCAGCAGTGTATGAGGGTTCCTTTTTCTCCACATCCTCTCCAGCATTTGTTATTACTTGTCCTGTTGATTATAGTTATTCTAACAGGTGTAAGATGGTAGTTCATGGTGGTTTTGATTTGAGGCCTGCACCAATGTTAATTTCCTGGTTTTGATAATTGTACCATGGTTATATAAGATGTTAACATTAGAGAAAGATGGATAAGGGTTATACGGGAATACTTTGTACTATTTTTGCAATTTTTCTGTAAATTTAATATTAGCTATAAACAAAAAGTTTTTAAAAATCAGATGACACCTGAACATAAGTGGACATTAAAATCAGATGACACCACAACATTAATGGACATTAAAGACACATTGTAGAGTAGCCAAAGTAGAATTAGTCAGGATAACACCTCAACATTAATGGGCATTAAAGGCACATTAAAGAATGGCCAAAATAGGATTAATCAGGATGATGTGACTTAAAAGTTGGAACTATCTGTAATTTCTCTTTATCCAATCTTAACAAATGGTATCCACCATTAGTATCATTCCATATATCTATTCAATCATTCTGCTAGGTGCTATAGTGCTCACTGTCATTACACCAACTGATTTTAGTAATTTAAATTGGTTACATTACATGAGTTTGAAAAAAGCAAAGAAAAAGCTCAAAAAGTTTTGAAAGCACTGCCATCTGCTCCTGAAAGTGTTACATTTCCTTTTTTCTGATATTCACTGTCTACCAGACCAAAAATATGTTTGCCATCATCATGTCATTCTAACTTCAGTGGTAAGAAAGCTTACCACTTATCAAAAAATGCTCCAACATTTTTGGTATTTAAGTGTGAGAAATCACTTGGTCTGACTCCACATACAAAAAAAACAAAACACACCTCCTAACCACTCTTCCCTCAATTTGCCTTCTCTCCATTCTCTAGGAATAGAATTTTTGGAAGCAGTTTTCACTACAATGTAGAAAATAGTTCTGATTTCCAATTATCTGTTGCCAGAGAGTTGAGGGCTTATTCTGTCAGAACTACCTCAGTTTTTACAAAAGCAATTAAGGCTTTTCCGGCTTCAGGCTAACACTCTTCAGACTGATTCAGATGCCAAAGCTCAAGTAAAATTCAGACTAAGCAAGAGGTGACTTTCATTTGGATTCCTACTGAATTGTGTTAAATCATAAAATGTATATGAAAATTCTTAACCATTTTTTAGGCTGTATTAGTTTGCATATATATATATATATACAGAGAGAGAGAGAGAGAGAGAGAGAGAGAGAGAGAGAGAGAGAGAGAGAGAGAGGTGTTTATATAATATAGTTAGTTGCAGTTGTAAGCAGCCAAACATTATCTTGTCTTGGGCAAAGATAACCTCTTTTTTAGTAGGTAGTCATACAACCTTCAAATCTTAATTATGAACCTGTTTACTTTGGTTGCCATTGATATGTCAGAATTCCTTGAGACATAACTTAATATATAGGAGTTGGGAAGGGAATGATAGAGAGGAAATAGGGTTACTAGATATGGAGTACTCTTCAAGAAACTTCAATAGGATGATGGGAATGATATGGCAAAGGGAGAGACTGTTCTAGACTGAGGAACTTGCTGATAAATATGGAGGAGCCTTGAGGGGAGGTAACAAGGACACACATGGAAGAGTACACGTTAGCTCCCACATTGAGGTGAAGGGAACCTACTGTCTCTAAAGTGTAAGGGAGGGAAAAAGTTGAAGGTAGATAAAGATGTTCAGAAAGTATAAGGTGGAGTGGAGGAAAGCTGGACAAGCTAACAGCATACCATTTCTGTTCTTTATCAACAAAATCAGGTAAGAGTGGATGTGTCGGGGAGACAGGAAGAAAGGAAGAGGGTTCAGGGATGGGGAATGGACTCTGCATTGTGAAGACTGGCACTGATATTAGTGAAAGACCTGCTGAAAAACAAAGGATGGCAGTCCATGTTAATTTGTAGTAGAATCACTACATAAGCTTTGAGATTTTTCTCTAGCTGCCCTGGGCATATCAGTTGTGATTTTCTTACAATTCCATTCTTCCTTTCTAATGATTTTTAAGCAAGTTTACATTTACTCTAAGAAATAACCATTGGCATTTTCTCTGCAGAGTCTAAATGAGTTCGTTCTAGTGTAGTTTCCAACCTTCCCTATCTTTGTGCTCACTCTAGCTTCACAGCTGTTGGCTATACCCTTCAATTTCTTCCCTGCCAAGAACAGTGTTAATGTACTGTATCAACCTTGTTCTATTCATTCATGAAAAGAGGGAAGTATTCTTTTCTTCTCCCCTGTAAACAAAAAACAAGTTTTCCTATCTTTTAACATTTAAAAAAATTAATTACGCTTGACATACAATATTATATTAGTTTCAAGTATACAACATAAGGATTAGACATTTGAGAAATGATCGACCTGATAAATCTAGTACCCATCAGGCACCATACATAGTTATTACAATATTGACTATATTCCTTATGCTATACGTCCTCATGACTATTTTATAACTACCAGTTTGTACTTATTAACCCCTTTCCCTTTTCATCCATTTCCCCAAATCCCCTACCATTTGGCAACCTTCAAAATAGTCTCTGTATCTATGAGTTTATTTCAGTTTTGGTTGTTAATTTTTTTGTCCTTGGACTCCACATGTAAGTAGAATCATATGGCATTTGTCTTTATCTGACTTATCACCACCATACCCTCTAGGTTAATCTATGTTGTTGCAGATGGTAAGATTTCATTCTTTAAAAAAAATTATATCTGAATAATACTCTATTGTATATATGTACCACTTCTTCTTTATCCATTTATCCATTGATGGACACCCAGATTGCCTTCATGTCTTGGCTATTGTATATAATGCTGCTGTGAATGCATGGATTCACATATCCCTTCAAAGAAGTATCTTGGGTTTCTTTGGATAAATTCCAGAAGTCTGATTACTGGGTCCTTCTTTGTCTCTTATTATAGCCTATCTCTTAAAGTCTATTTTGTTTGGTATAAGAATTGCTATTCCTGATTTTTTTTTATTTTCATCTTCATAAAATATCTTTTCCAATTCCTTTACATTCAGTCTGTGTGTGTTTTCAAATCTGAAATGAGTCTCCTGTAGGCAGCATATGTTAGGGTCTTGTTTTCTTATCCATTCAGCCACCCTATTTCTTTTGATTGGTGCATTTAACCCATTTACATTTAAAATAGTTGTTGATAGATACGTAGTTATTGCCATTTAATTATTTATATTTTTGACCTTTTTTTCTTTTTAAGAAGTTCTTTAACATGTCTTGTCATAGTGGTTTGGTGGTGAACTCTTTTAGCTTTTCCTTCTCTGGGAAGCTCTTTATCTGTCCTTCAGTTCTAAATGATGATAGCTTTGTTGGGTAGAGTATCTTGGTTGTAGGTCCTTGCTTTTCATCACTTTGAATATTTTGTGCCCATCCCTTCTGGCCTGCAAAATTTCTGTTGAGAAATCAGCTGGCAGCCTTATGGGAGCTCTCTTGTAGGTAATTGCTTTTCTCTTGCCGCTTTTAAGATTCTCTCTTTGTCTTTAAACTTTGGCATTTTAATTATGATATGTCTTGGTGTGGGCCTCCTTGGGTTCATCTTGTTTGTGACTCTGTGCTTCCTGAGCTTGTATGTCTAATTCCTTCACCAGGTTAGGGATGTTTTCTGTCATTATTTTCTCAAGTAGGTTTTCAGTTCCTTGCTCTCTATCTTCTCTTTCTGGTGCCCCTATGATATAAATGTTGGTAAGCTTGATGTTGTCCCAGAGTTCCCTTAAACTGTCCTCATTTTCTTGGATTCTTTGTTGCTCTTCTGACCGAGTGTCTTCTGCTACCTTATCATCTAAATCACTGACTCAATCCTCTGCTTCATCTAATTTTTGATTCCCTTTAATGTATTTTTTATTTCAGTTATTGCATTCTTCATTTCTGACTGATTCTTTTTTATGTTTTCTGTCTCCATTTTTATGTTTCTATCTCTTTGTTAAAGTCCTTACTGAGTTCATCTACTCTCCCCCTAAGTTCATTGAGCATCCTTGTAACAAGTGTTTTGAACTCTGCATCTGGTAGACTGCTTGTCTCTATTTTGTTTAGTTTTTTTCTATGGATCTTTGTTCTATTCTTTCATCTGGGACATGTTTCTTTTTTCTCCATTTTGACTGCTTCCCTGCATTTGTTTCTTTGTATTCGATAGGGTTGCTATGTCTCCCACTCTTAGTAGCATGGTTTTATGTAGTAAGTGCCCTAGGGGCCCAGTGAAGCAGTCTCCTTGGTCACCTTTGCCAGCTGCTCCAGGTTTGTTTCTTGTATGGATTGTGTTTGCCCTTCTGTTGTAGTTGAGCCTTGGTTGCTGTTTGCACATCACTGGGAGGGATAGACCCTCAGGCTGATTGGTTGTGATGACTGGCCATGACTATAGTAGAGGAGCTGTTGTGCAGGGGCTGATCCTACAGAGCAGGATTTGCTGTAACAGGGCTCGGGTGCCTGTCAAGTCTGCCCTTTTGGTGTGTCACTTGTGCAGGTGGTTGGGTGGTGCTCTGGTGCATTCTGAAGCTGGCCACCAGGTGTGTTGGTTCTGGGGCCTCTTGGAAGGGGCTCTGTAGTGGGCCAAGGTCAGACACTGCATGTGCCTTGCCCATGATCACTTTGTATGAGCTACAAAGTGATTTGCAGATGGTTGCCACTTGTTCTGGGCTTGGAGGTGCCTGAGAGAGGCTGAGTTGCAAATCAAGGACAGCTGCTACTAGTCCCAGGCTTAGGGATGCTTAGCAAGAGGTATGGAGCATGCTGAGGCCAGATGTTGCTTATTTCAGGTTTGTGAATCTTTGAGAGATTTTAGGAAAGTTCACAGTATGAGCCAAAACAGGCCATTTGTGTAGAAAAGCCACTGGAACTGGCTTGGGTGCCCTGCAAGTTGGGTGGAGTGCAGTTTTGGGGAATCAGCAGAGCAGGATAAATGGTGATACCCAAGTTGATAGAGATTCAGCTATGGCACCTGCCTGTATCTGCACACTAGGTTGGGGTGGGATCAACAAAGAAAAAATGGCTTCTTTCAGCACTTTTGTCTAAGAGAAAACTGCCCCTCCAGCCCTCACCCTGAAATGAGGCAATTCACTTTCTCCTGGAATGTGCCTGACACCATTCAAGCTGCTTCCCCAGTGCTGGAGCTCAGTGTGAGTCCATCAGCAAGTAAGTCCATGCATGTGCCTTTTAAGAGGAATGCCTGGTTCTCTAAACACACTCTGTCTCACTCAGCCACAATCTCTGATGGTTTTCACAACCAGAACTTGTGGGGACTTGTCTTCCCAGCACTGGAACCCTGGATTGGGGTCCTGGTGTGGTGTTGGGACCTGGGACCCCTTGCTTGTCAGAAGAGATCTGTGAAGGTGAAATATTCCTCCTAATTTTAACTACCACGTGCAGGTGTGGAAACAGCCCATTTCACATCTTCACCCCTCCTTCCAGTCTGGATATGGCTTATCTGTATATCCTTAATTATAGGACTCCTGTTCAGCTGGACTTCAGGCTATTCTGATGGTTGTTCTGTAGCTTCATTGTAATTTTAATGTCATGAGAGAAGGCAAACACAGCACTTACCTACTCCATCATATTGATCAGATTCCATTTTTTAAACTGAGGTAAAATTGGTATATAACATTATATTAGTTTCAGGTGTACGGCATAATAATTTGATATTTGTATACAAAATGAAGTTATCACCATAATGTCTAGTTACTGTCTGTCACTATACAATTGACCCCTTCACTCATTTTGCCCACCACACAACCCTCTTCCCCTCTTATAACCATCAGTCTGTTCTCTGTATCTATGAGTTTCATTTTGAAATTATATGTGAAATTATATGGTATTTGTCTTTCTTCCTCTGATTTATTTCATTGAACATAATATCCTCAAAGTTCATCCATGTTTTCACAAATGGCAACATTTCCCTTTGTTATGGATAAATAGTATTCCATTGTATATAGGTACCACATCATCTTTATTCATCCATCCATCGACAGACACTTACGTTGTTTTCATATCTTGGCTATTTCCTCAATGACTATAGGAATGCAGGCATCTTTTTCTTCAAATAAATACCCAGACATGAAATAGCTGTCTTCTATGATCATAATATATTTAAGAATAATGTTTTCTTCATGGAAGACCTGTGACCTGGCAATAAATGTTGAAGGTGGGATGGGTTGGAGCAGGGGGCTAGATTAATAGTAAAATATGAAGAAATTCAATTTGATTTTGTCTTTCATCTCAATGAAGTATTTTCATATAAATTAAGTCTCACTGGTTTTCTTCTCTGGTCCTTTGCTTTACACTTTCCTTAATGAGGTCACTATCCTTATTGATGGCTTTTCTATTACTCTGGTCTTTATTACACTGGTTCCCTAAACCCCAGTGACCTCCATCTCCAGTGCATTTTAGTCACTCTCTACTTCTGAAATTGTCATTTCTCAAAAAGTCTCTAAGAACCCAAACTCTAAAATTCCATCCTATAGCTATACAACTCCCTCTCCCTCACACATAATGAGCCCTAACTTTAATCTCCTCATGACTATTTCCTGCTCTTTCATCCTTTCCAATTATTCTACCTTGTCACCCTAATTTTTAGTTAACAACTTTAACTGAACATTTCCTAGGTTGAAAACCCCCAAATAAAATGTCTTATTTTTTAATCTCTGTTTTCTGGTTTTCGCAGTCCACTGACTATATTGCTCAAAGGTTCAACCCTTTTGTCAATTTGGTCCACCACAATTCATGGAATCTAGTGTCAAGTAAATCTTAACTGCTGTCTATAAGTTCTTTTATTTTCTGCTCATATGAGAGGTTCTAAAGTGCCTTCACAAAGCTTCAATCCTACCCTATTTCCACTCACACTTCATATTTTGAGATTATAAAAGCCAGTCTCTTTAAGCACAGCTTCTCAACTTACCTTCTTCCCATTTCAAACCCTCTCAGTATCTCAACTTCTCCTATTTCCTGTTTTCTGAGGAAAAAGCGTCTCTGTTTGCTGCCATTCTTGCCATGCTCGAGTCTACATTAAAAAAAGATAATCTGCCTAAAGGACAACACTAATTCCTTGCTCTAAAACTTCCAATGGTTTCTCACTGCCTTTGGAGTATAGTCTAAACACATTAGCCTTCCATTAAAGGCCCTCTACAAGGTGGTTCAAATTTACCATTTTGTAATCGTCTCCTATTTTATCCTCATATTATATGCCCTAAGTTGCTATCAAAACTGAACTAGTCATCCTTCTCCAAAGGTACCTTGCATTCCATGTTTCAATGCCTGGTAGAGTCAAGGTATATCCTTCCATGTGTGTAATCTAAGTTTAAATCCTAATTCAACCACTTGCCATCTGTGTGACTTTAGTTAGAGATATAGAACCTGATCCTCAGTTTCTTCCCTAGCTACTTGTGAGAATCAAATAAAGCAATAGTTATTGCAGCACTTGAAAAACTGCATAATGCTATTAAAATGTAATGTGTTCTTTCATTCAACAAATATTCATTTAGCACCCACTACTTGCCAAGCATTAGTACTGCTATTATACACTTTGCAAACAAACGTTATAGATATACTTAAGGAGACAGACCAATCTGCATTCACCAATCAGATTGTTTTGAACCAGCAGAATTTAAAAAAAGACAAATAAACCCTCATAAGCTTGATGTTTGATAAATACTGTTTTTGAAAAACATCATTTGTGGATGATTTGATGGCCAGTTTCAGCCCAAATCCATTTTACTTTAGATTATACTTCCTTGTTGCTGTTTTCCTAGACACCAAAATCAATTCAGATCAATAACTTAAATAAAGGAATCCTGAAAGCTTATTAGAAACAGGAGTAGAGTCTATTTCTTTTACTCCTCAGAATGTGAATCTCTGATTAAAAAAAACAAAATGTATTGCTTTAAGTAAGCCCATGTCTTGAATTTCTTCAATCCATGCCAGATGGAATGTTCAAGAGCAGATTGTATGAGCAAGCTTGCAAGGGAACATGGCCTTGTAAATATAGCTTCTCTTGGTGATGGCTGTGACTCTGCTTGGTAAAAGAGAAGACCTCACTGAAAAGGGTTTCTTCCCTGTAGTCACCAATACAAAAAGCACATACCAAAAAGTACATTTTTCTGGTACCAGCAGACTAGTTGTACTAGTGCAATAAAATGATTTGTTAATTTCCAGAGTTTGCGGGTAGGGGAAGCAGGTAGACAGAAAGCTACCCAGTGAACAAGCTGTTTCTCTTTCTCTTTCCCCACCCCTCCTTTTTTCAAAAATCCAAAATAGAAATTTCAAATCTCGAAAAACTTCAAGGCAATTTAAGTTGCTTCCCATGACTTTAAACACTGAATGTTCACACCTACGTCAGTACTACATTGAGAACCTCCCACTCAGAGACTGTATTTAGGAAAGAAAGGGTGCTGTGGTCTGAGATGAGGCCTAGATTTGAGGGATCTTCAGTTCTTAGATGAGTTCTTCAGCAAGACTCCAGAGTTCAACAGATTTAATCCTTACTCTTCACTGGAGAGTCAGGGCAGTGTTTTCAGGGAATTTCCCTTTAGAGATGATTATTAGAGATAAAAATATATAATATAAGATAAACACAGTAAAATTCCTATATAAACTGCTTCATCATTCACATATATCCTGCTCTAGGCAATAGGTTTCTTCCTAAGAATCTGGATACACATGGAGTTTCAGCCTTCAGGACTTTCTCGATATAATTCTAAAGGACAGACATTGCTATTTCTCCCCTCACTTAGGCACTGACAGCAGTCCACGCCTCGTTTTCTTTAACGGTGTTTTCACCTTTATTAGTTTTCAATATATAGTGCGATTTTTCTGATCACCCTTTTTCTGGGAAAGTAAATTTTGGTTTTGGTGTTTAATATATAACAGGGCCAAATTGCATATCTGGCATATTATTTCACACCCCACCATTTTCATGTTTTTTTTTTTTTAGCTTAAGCCAAGCCAGGTGAGTAGGCGTCATCCAAGATAAAATTTTGCTGACTTTTTTCCCCAAAAGAAAAGCTAGCAAACAGGAGGTGATAAATGCTATGCTTCCTACTCAGACTCTGTCACATAAGATGTCAGTTCTTTATTTTAATTATATTCTTGCCAGCTCAAAGAGGCAAGTGATTTTGCTGCATATTATCTTACCTTTTTTAGAGTTCCTCACAAGCAGCAGTGGAAGGCCTTTCATTTGTTGTGCCAGAGCTTGTCTTAATACCAATTCAAAGACAATATCTTAGCATCCTGGAGAAAGAAACAGATTATTTGTTGTCTAAAAAGCAGAACAATTACAAAAATGCAAGCCAGGTATGAAAAATGAAACACTGTTCTCAAACAATATAGCATTTGGAGAGCGTTTCTGTTTTTAAGAACACCATATACTTATTCCCCTCAAGTAGTAGCATTTACCATCGAGGCTAAAATAATACAAACATCATCATAAAGATGCTGGAAACAGGAGAAACCAAGGGCTCATACCTTAGTCATATTTCCAAGAATCAGACCCTGACATGAGGATTCTGTTGCCAGTTGTATATTTGGGAGGCACAGGGACCACAGTAATGAGGAAAGAATATGGGGATGGGAGAAAACATTTTTAAGGAGAGGGTCCATTATTAAGGCAACTACTACAGACTACTGGAGTTTAATTGAGAGAAACTCTATGAAGTGTCATAAAATATGTGCCTCAGAATTTTCCCACCCAGGGATCGAGGGAGCTAGAGCATTCATATCCCCCGTTTCTGACATTCATTGGTCGAGATCTACTGAGGAGGCTAAGGGGTGGGTCTTATTTCATCAACATTTCTCATCTGCTTTTCTAGTTTCAGAAAAAGCCCTTAGCTCAGAGATACAGATAATTGGCAGTGGAAAGTGGGCTGGAGCATACTGATCAGTCAGGTTCAAGGAGAGAGCAACAGAGCATTCACCACAGCTTCCCTTTGTACCAAATCATGATATCCTCACACAGAGAATGTTCATGTCATGGTAACTTCAGTTAGATCACCATATTAACAAAGAGAAATGCAGGATGTAAAGTTCAATTTGAATTTCAGGTACTGTAATAAATTCATTTTATAGTAATGTTTTGTTTTTTTTTATGAGATGGTCAGTCAGGTGTGCCCACAAGGGGAGGCAGAGGAGAGACTCAGTAAAAAAAAAAAAGAAAGTTAATGCTTATAGATCCTAGAGACAGGAAGCATGACAACACTCAAGGCTAACATGGGATGGTCAGGAAGAGAAGTCCGGAGCAAGGGAAAGATTTTGGCCATTGCCTTTATTGGAGTTTATACAGGAAAGGCAAGACAGGACAAGTGAAATAGCTTAGAATGACTAGGTTAAATAATTTCTTTGAGTTTTGAGCTATAGAGGTGGTCTTCAGTTGCCTGGCAACTGGCTTTGGGATGATTAAGGCAGAAGAATGATCTTGTGGCCTATACAAGCCAGAGGAGGAATAGCTCTAAATTGGTCAGTTTGCACATCAAAAACATTTGTTCTTTGTCTAGGCCCTTTATGTCTCTCAGAATTGGCTATCTCAGGACAGGTTAGTCTGTCCACAGCCAAAAAGTTTATTTTTTTTAGGACATCAAAACATTTATTATGTAAAGACTAAAAATATTTATTTATAATACAATAGAAGATGTCCCTGATAACAAATTATTTATTATTCAAATTACAATTAAACTTGAAATCCTGTGTTTTATCTGACAACCCTAACTCCAGGAAGATGTGACAGAGGCAACAAGGTTAATATGTCTAAGAGGGAACAGTGGTGCACTGGCTCTCCTACATCTTCCCTCCTTACCTGTCTCTCCCACTTGCCATTTACTCAGGTGAGATAGCTTTGCCTTTGATGTGAAGAAAAGAAATGGTGGGAACCTGTTAAGTTTATTTGTAGAGGAATGAGGGACAGACATTTGATCCTGGAAGCAGACAGGTGTCTTTTTTGTGACCATGTGTAGGCAATAGTCACCAGTAAATAACAAAAGATGTTCAATCACATTTTGCTGAAGCTTTTTTTAATGTGAGGCACTATTTACATGATTTGCACATATTGTTCAATTAATCCTCACAAACAACCTTATGAGGTAGGTAGTATTATTATCTCCAGTTTCAATATAAGTAATCTGACATAGAAAAATTAAGTAACTAGAAACTATCCAGAAACCATGGTCTTAACCACAATGATAAAGAAGAAAAGAGGGGATAGTTACTGTAAACAGAATAAGAGGTCACAAAGGAAAGAGAATGTGAGAAATATTGTAAGGACAATGGAAAAAGATCTCTGAGGAGTTCATGGACCTGAGGATTCCAGTCCTTTGAACAAACTAAAGAAGAAGGGGGAAAAAAAACGAGTAGGAAAGGAGAACTTAAAATTATCTAACTCCTTTTCCTGCTACCATAGGAAAGGAAAAGTTAGGAAGAGAAGCCAGCAGGTTAATTAGATCTAATAAGTGCTGTAAATGATCTAATACAGATCTAATCGCCATTATAATTATTGTGAAAATAATATGTTAGCAAGTTTCAATAAATAGCACCATACATATGAGGGACAGTTAGCAATGTTTCTTTTTTTTTATTAAAGGCACGCTTTTGGGGGTAATGAATTTGCAAATGCAAACAAGATGTCCACAAAAAATAAAATCAAGATAAAGTTGAAGCTGGAGAAGATGTAGTTTATAAGAGAACCCCTGAGGGTAAATAAAGTGGTAGCTTGCCTTTGAACAGAACATAATTCTGACTGGAAGCTAATGAAAGTTCCACACCTGCTAAATAGCCAAACTATGTCTTTGAATATGAGTCTCTTAGCAAATAGAAGATGTAGCATAGTGAAATGGAACAGGGTGTTATTTGTATCCAGAATTAGCCTGACTATGAAGTGGGTGCAAATAGCAATAGCAGAAAAAAGCCAGCCAGCCTAGAAAACAGTCTATGAAGTCTTTTCTAGAACCAAAGGGTCAGAATGTCTGGAAGGACAGGTAAGATTGCATTCTTCCCATACCAACAGAGAGAAGAACTCATAAAGGGCACAGCACAGAAGGCACAGCTACAAATCCAGTTCTTTTTCGTTATCCATAAGGATAGTGAAAATGGAAATATCAAAAAGAAGCTATCATTTTTTGAAAAAAGATCTTTCTGGCTCTGTCTAATGAAGAGGTCTGGAGACATGACACGAGTAGCATGAGCATAACCTAATTATCCAGATTTGTCTCCAAATACCATTTATCTCTGAGGAGGAAACCAGGGTTCTTTTAGAATGTGACTAGTTATTGGTCTGGGGGCAGAGGGAGGATGGGTGTGAGCCTGAAAATTTTGCCATGGCCATAAAGCAGGAAAGCACTCAAAGTATTGGAAGAACAGAGGAGAGAGCTCTAACAAGCTCCTACTGGGTAAACTTGAGACAATTTGACTATCAAAAAAGAATAGTGACCATAAATTATTGCAACACTGAATAAATAAAAATCCATGGGTCCAAGTGGATGCTCAAGGAAGAGAAGGCAGGTGAAGAAATGTTCTTTTATACAAAAGAATGTTCTGTAGAATGTCAGGTAGTAATTGAAAAGGACCAATAAAAATAGAAAAGCAACATTTTACAGCCATAATGTAATAACTGGTTGGTGCAAGAATGTTGAAGCCCTAGGTAAAGGACTTTTGGGGAACAGAGTGTCTGTATGGTGTCAAAAATCACTCTTGAGTTACTTTGTAATTTCAAAGAGAAAGGTTTTTCTTTTCATTGAAGAGATCTGTGGCCCCAATGAAGCACTCATCTATAAAATGTGTAATAATGATAGTAGCTAGTTCAGAGTTGTGAAGAATTAAATAAGCCAATCCAGAAAAGATGGTGACATGAGCTAAGTGTCTTAAGCCTTCTTATTGTTTTTCTATATGTTCCATCTATTTTATGTTTTTTTCTTTCTTCTTGCTTTATTTTTCATTGAGTATTTCTGTTTTTTTTATTGCTTTTAGCAATGCATTATTCTCATAATCTTTAGTGTTTACCCTAGAAATACAGCATACACTGTTGACATTAAAGTATAATGAAAAATGTACATTTCCCAGAATGAAGACTACGGAACTCTTTTTTACTCCATTTACCCTTTCTCACCTTTTGTGTTATATATTTAACTCCGATGTATTTTAAATCACATCAAACATCATACTTTTGTGACTTCAGTTTTCAGCAGTTTTACTATTATGTGCCTCAGTATGTTTACTTTGTATATTATTCCTGATTTAGATTTCTATGGATTTCTTGAATCTTTTCAGACATGGTTTCTGCTCTTTCTTTTCTCTCCTCCTGAGACTTCAGTCATACCTGTTGACTAAAAATGAAAAGTCAGACTATTTTATTATGTTCTATATTTCCCCTATGTTCTTGTCTATATTTTTGATCCTTCTTTTCTCTATGCTTCAGTCTGAATATTTTTTTCTGTTCTATCTTCCAGTTTATTATTCTCTTTTCACTTGTGTCTAATTAGTATTAAGTCTATTCTACTCAGTTTTTAATTCAGATATTTTCTCTTTCAATTTCTCAACTTCAATTTGAAATATTTTATATTTTCCAGTTCCCTTTTAAGTACATGTTGTTGAAATCCTGAAATATTAATTATAGATATTTAATGTCCATGCCTGGTAACTGCTGTTTCCAGTTTCCTGTTTGTTTATTTTTCTGTTTTTGTTTGTTTTTTTTGTCAATTTATGTTCTGTGCATGACTGGTTATTTTTCACTGCATGTTAGATATTGTGTATGAAAATGTTATAGATAACTTGAGGTTTTACATGAGTTATATTTCTGCAGAGAGGATTTATTCTTGCTTCTATAAGTCACTCTAAACAGTCTACTTTAATCCAACCAAAGATTTAGCTGATTCAAAGTTAACTTCTGACTTTTAAGAGCTGGTATATTTCAGGTTTACCCTAATTCTTAGGTAGCCTTTTGGGACAGAACTGAAGGCCATGAGGTTTTACCTGGGATAAATCTCCATTACATATCCTAAACTCTATTTTTTGTCCCCCAAACGGCCACATACTCTGTTTCCCCACTATGGACTTCTTTTTTCGCTGTATGTTCTTGCTATTTTGGAGACTTGATGCCTTCAAAAATATGTTTCTCATGTTTTCATTCAGTTTTGCTAGATCTCCTCTTCAGGATGGTTGTTCTGAAACAAGCTAGTAATAAGATTCTAGAAACAGAAGTACTCCTAATTGCTTTTTAGTTCTCATCTTGAAAATTAGTAAATAATAAAAGTTTACCCAATTCTGAAAAGATTTGAATACGGAAATCTAAAATCAACTTGTCCATCTTAAATATCTATATATTTATTTGTCATTATAGCTCAATAAAGCTGAAAAACTGTGCTAGAACAGGTTAACATCCCTATGGGAAATAATAAAATCGAATTACCTCTCTATAATCACTTCAATATAGCTTAAGAAGTTAAAACTGAAAGACCTGACTTCTACAGGATAAAAATAAAAGACTATTTTAAAAAGTAAAAAAGAACTTGAATTTGGAAGAGAGAGACTAAAACCAACAAATAAAAAAAGCAACCTGAAAAAACATATACTATGCAAATAGAAGTTCAATAAACTGTCATAATATACTTAAAGAAATAGATGATAGTGTTCCCATGAAATAAGAAATAATGACACAAAAATTATTTAGAAAAGTCAAATTACAAAAGATCAACTTACAGAATGAGAAGATTTTAAAAGGAAATAAACCTACTCACAAGAATTTTTAAAATCAAATATCTTGATCAAAACACTTAACAAAATCGGTATAAGAAGGAAAAACTTAACATAATAAAGGCCATATATGACAAACCCTCAGCCAACATTATACATAATGGTAAAAAACTAAAAACCTTTCCCTCTAAGATCAGGAACAAGGCAAGGCGGTCCACTATCGCCACTGTATTCAATATAACATTGGAGGTCCTAGCAAGTGCAATCAGGCAAGAGAAGATTAAAAAAGCATCCAAATAGGAACCAAGAAGTCAAACTGCACACTATTTGCAGATGACATGATCTCTATAATAGAAAACCCTAAAGACTCCACAAGACACTACTAGAAACAATAAGCAAATACAGTAAAGTCTCTGGATACAAAATCAACATTCAAAATCCATAGCATTCCTATACTCTAATAATGAAGCATCAGAAAAAGAAGTGGAAAAAATAATTCCTTGCAATTGCAACAAAAAGAATAAAATACCTAGGAATTAATTTAACAAAAACATGTGAAGGACCTATTAAAAGAAATGAACTACAAGACCCTATTAAAAGAAATCAAGAAGATACAAAGAAATGGAAAGATATTCCGTGTTCATGGATTGGAAGAATCAACATAGTTAAAATGACCTATTACCTAAAGCATTATACAGATTTAATGCAATCCCATCAAAATCCCATCGGCATTTTTTAAAGAAATGGACAAAAAAAATCAGGTATGATGGAAGCACAAAAGACCCCAAATTGCCAAAGCCATCCTGAGAAAAAAGAATGAGGCTGGAGGCATCACTTGCCCTTCAAATTATACTACAAAGTGACAGTAATCAAAACACATGGTATTGGCAGCAAAACAGACACACGGACAGTGGAACAGAATGGAGTCCAGAAGTAAACCCATATATATGGGCAAATAATTTTTGATAAAAAGCCAAAAACATACAGTGGAGAAAGGAAAGCCTCTTCAATAAATGGTGCTGGGAAAATGGAAAGCCACCTGCAAAAGAATGAAACTAGATGTTGTCTATCACCACACACACTCAAAAATGGATTAAGACCTGAATATAAGACCTGAAACAATAAAATGCATAGAAGAAAACATAGGAACTAAACTCAAGGACCTTGGACTTAAAAGGATTTTATGAATTTGACCTCAAAGGCAAGGGAAGTAAAAGCAAAATAAAAAATGGGACTACATCAAACTGAAAAAGCTTCTGCTCAGCAAAAGAAACGTCAACAAGGTAAAGAGACAACCATCCAAATGGGAAAATATATTTGCAAGCAATGCCTTTGATAGGGCCTAATATCCAAAATATACAAAGAACTCATATGACTCAATAACAACAACAACAACAAAGATCCAATCAAAAAGGGGCAGAGGATCTGAATAGACACTTCTCCCTAGAGGACATACAAATGGCCAAAATATATGAAAAGATGCTCATCACTAGCTATTAGGGAAATGCAAATCAAAAACCACAATGAGATACCATCTCACTCCTGTTAGAATAACTATAATCAACAGGACAAGTAATAACAAATTTGGAGAGGATGCAGAAAAAAGGAACCGTCATTTACTGCTGATGGACTGCAAATTGGTACAGCCACTATAGAAAACAGTAGGAGGTTTCTCAAAAAACTAAGAATTGATCTACCATATGACCCAGCAATCCCCTACTGAGTATTTTACCCCAAAAGACTTGAAACCCATATCCAAAAAGATATTTGCACACCGATGTTCATAGCAGCATTATTCACAGTGTCCAGGACATGAAAGCAACCAAAGTGTCCTACGATGGATGATTGGATAAAGAAGCTGTGGTACATATATGCAATGGAATATTACTCAGCCATAAGAAAAGATGAAATACTGCCATTTGCGACAATATGGATAGACCTCGAGATAATCATGCTAAGTGAAATAAGCCAGACAGAAAAAGTTGAAAATCACGTGATATCACTTATATGTGGGACATAAACTTAAAAGCAACAAATGAACATGACAAACAAACAGAGACTCATGGACATGGACTATAGACTAGTGCTTACCAGAGGGTAGAGGTAGGGGGTAGGGGAGGAGAGTAGAGGTAGACAGGGTAAAGGGATCAAATATAGGGGGTTAGGGAGAGGGTGAAGTGGGTTAGGGGATCAACTATATGGTAGCTGAAGGAAACTGGATTTTGGGTCATAATCGCAGAATAGAATATGTAGATGTCAATTATAATGTACATCTGAAAATTATAAATGTATTGTATTAACCAATGTTACCCAAATAAACAATAAAATATTAAAAAATTAAAAATGATAATAACTTATAATATAAATAATAACAGCCAAAAATCAATCAATCAATCAACATCTTGGAAACTCTAAAAACAAACAGGCTTAAATGCATGTGTATGGTCCATAATCTATTAGAAACTAAAAAAAATATTCACCTTGTATTGGTTTTTACAGCCTTGGAGGGAGAGTCCAAATAAAATTTAAGCAATGGATTTTATTGGCTAATGAATAGTGATAAAAAATATCAAATGTTGTTCAGATCTATATTTATGATATAAACAATGATAAATGGATAATTTATAGTAGATAGTAATTAATTTTTAAATATTAACCATTTGCTATTTGATTTTAGAAACTCTATTTTTATAAAAGGCACAAATATATGAATTGTATGATCCTCTCTGACAATCTGGTTATCAAGGTCATTGAAAATCTGACCTTTTGAATCTTGCTATCCAGCTGGATATCATTTCTTATGACAACTTATAAAATTTTGATCATCCTGATACTAAGAAATATAACAGCAGCACAAACCTATAAAATAAAGACAAATTCCAGAAACTGTTACTAATGATTTATATATTCAACCGGATAGTTTTCAATCTAATACCGTCTTGATCACAGGCTACAAAATGTAAGCTTCTATTCTCAAAATCCCATAAGACACTTTTAAGATTGATGTTTTTTTTCATTTCAGCTTTGATTATTAGTCATAGAATCTGTAGTGTTCAGAAACAATGCAGGTAACTACTATTTGAAACACACTCTTAACATATAACATTATGAAACCGCACGACATAATGTGGTAATTAATTTATATTCTGAGCTCTTTAGCAAACCTATGCTCAAGAATTAAATTATTTCAAATTTATGTGCCATATCATATCATAATATGTTTCTTTTCTCACAACTGGAAAAGGGAAGAGGAATGTGTTATCATTTTTATCTGCTGTCACCTCTCGACAGCCTGTAATAAGCTTTCAAGACTCTCCTCCTCTTTTACTACAGAACAATGATTCACCTAGAGTTACATAACACTCAGTTCCTAGGATCCAAATCTCTCATTTTCTCCTTAATCTCAAAAGTGCTTATTGCTTAAGCAAAAAACAGTTTTACGGAGATATTCAAGACACACAAAAAGAAGGAGGATGTTGCAAACAATTGCCAGGATGTGCATATTGTTAAGATTATCTCAATGCACTTGCACTCGGCTGTACAAGTGTAGACTTTGCATTAGCATGACCCTAAGAGCAGGGATCCCAAACCCCCTGGCTAAGGACTGTATCAGCCCGTGGCCTGTTAAGAATTCTGGCCGCACAGCAGGAGGTGAGCCGATGGCAAGCAAGCAAAGCTTCATCGTATTTGCAGCTGCAGCCGTTCCCCAAGCACTAGCATCACCACCTCAGCTCCATCTCAGATCATCAGGCATTAGATTCTCAGAGGAGCATGGTCCCTGGTGCCAAAAGGATTGGAGACCACTGCCTTAGAGTGAATTCCTCCTTAGTTTGTACCCTAAACTCCTTCTTGCCTCACCCTATTTCCCTGCTCTGTATAGGAGAGAACCCAGAGACACAACATTTAAGAGGTAAGATAAGAGAGAGCCCCCACACGAGACACTCAGAAAGAGTGAGAGGGGGGAAAAGGGAAACTTCACCAGTAGTTTTCAGAAGTTGAGAAAAAGAGAGCATGTCCAGGATAAAAGCAGTGGTCAACAGCAATCAACTCTGAACAGGAGTCGTATAAGATAATGTCCAAAACATGCCCATTGCTAGGCACTGCCAGTTCAAAGGAAACATTCATGACTCTTAAATACACAAAAAGATACTCAATTTTACTTACATTAGCTTTTATTTAGATATAGAGAGAATAAAGGTTGGGAAGGGTTACATACCATCTAGCATAAAATTTGAGTTAAATCTATATTATGTACTATATTTTCATCATAAAGTAAAATTTCTGTCTAGTTCTAATTACTAAAAATGACAGAATTTCTTACAATAACTGTTGACTTTTAACCTTGAAAAATCACTGTTATTTTTAGAAAGTACATTTGTTGAGATGTTTGCATAGAGAGCAGGATTTTTTCACTTAAAGTAGTGAATTATGGAGCCTGCAATTAATATTGAATAACCACGGAGGTAGATTTACTCATCCTTGCAATAATTATGCTTACTGTGCTTACCGTACTGCACTGCTCTAGCTTTAATTACTTAGCCAGTATAAAAGACAATGCAGATTTTCTTAGAACTAGGAAAATGTCTAAAGATTTCTTTTGGAAAAGGTATTTTCCATGTAAGATAAATAAGTGAGCATAGAGAGTAACCAAAAACAAGGCTGAATTTTAATCTCCATAATGAACCAATAGCATAAACATCAATAGGATGATTTTCTCCAAGATAGAAGAAACAATATCCTGAAAGCAGCCAGGGGAACTAAGAGAGTATGGGAAAAGGAGTAGCCCCACTTAACAGGGGTTTCAGTGAAGCTCAGCCTTTGGGAAGAGCCCTAGCTCTCAATTTCAACAAGGAAATGGAGGAAATCTCCAAGAGAGAGTGCAAATATGAGAAGGTTGTAACCACAGAAAAACAGAGTTCTAAGGTCTCAGAGAAAGTTTTCGGTGGAAGGGAGTCAGTGGGAGTTTGGAATGGGAGTGAGAAGAAGCACAGACATTCTGGCAACATAAATGTGGCAGAAGATGGTCAGAAGACTTAAGGCTTCCTAAATTGCAGAGGTGATGGAGGGTAACAGGCATACGAGGTGTGTGGGTTTAGCTGTCCATAATTATCCTCATTAAATCATTCCGCTGGTGGATGGAATAGGCACTCGGGCCTCTCAAGCATCAGTCAAGATCAGATGGGTTGCGTTTTTGAAGACACTTCAAATCAATGGGAAAGGTTCCAACCTCTGGAGAGGGTTAAGCTAAGATCTGCATTGATTATGAAGCTCCAAAGGAGAGGATCTAGGCTCCAGGCTCTTGGAAACAGGCTCCTTGGAAGTTAGAAGGCAGGAGGATGAATCAGAGGGCTTACACCTTAGAAGCTATAGGATGCTTATGATCTAACTCGTGTCCTGTATCTCTTTTAACCTGGAATACTCCTGATGTGCCACACACAGATGTAGGACCTACTTACCAGTACAGGGAAGTGGGTGGGTTAGATGAAATATGAAAAACATGAGAGAAAAATAAGTTTTGAAAAAAGAAGTTGTTGCTTTGTGCATATGTTGAGTTTTGGGAGTACATGTGGACCATTCAGGTGCAACTGAGCAGCAGGCAGTTGTAAGTGTAGACTAGAAAGAAAGAAGGAGGTTAGGGAAGTTGAGAAGCTTGCCAAGAAAGAGAGATTCCTCTTGTCCTGATCCTTGATTTTGCCTGGAATATTGGGAGCAGGCTATATTGTCTCATATTTCTTATCCTCCTTGCCTCACCCAATTCTGTTTATCCGTTATCTTTCTTCAATTTTTGCCCTTTTTTTCCACTTGACCCTTTCCTTATCCATCAAACATGCTTAAGTTTTCATTTCCTAAATAAATCTTCCTGAGTTATGGTTCTTCTGCAAGCTCCCCCCACCACACACACACACAATGCATTCTTTTTTTCATGTAACTTTTTCAAAATAAGAGGCGTATTTGATGCCTACACTTTATCCTTCACTCTTGGCTCCTGTAATCTGGCTTTCATAACTCTATGGGAAATGGTCCTTAATTCTAATGACATTCTAACTTTTGAATCTAATTACCAATTTCAAGTATTCATCCTGCCAACCTCTTGGCATCATTCAATACTGTTGAGCACACCCTTATTGATGCTCTTTCCTAGACCTTGGCTGCCCTTCTTTTTTCATTTTTCTCCCATCTCTTATCTCCAAGCTTCACTGGATCCTCTTCCCTGGTTTTATCTTAAAATTAATTGTTCTGTACATTGTCTGATGGATGCTCCTTCAAACCAAAGCTGGGGGACTCGGAGACACATTCACCCAGTGCCACCATGATGCCACTGAGGACCAAACACCACCATCTGCTGCCAAAACTGTCAGCAGAAAGAGAAGCAGGAAGGTTTTTACGTGGGTTTGCACCTGATTAGTCAAATGACTAATAACATGTCATTAAAATAAGAGTCATAGAATGCTCCCTGCTATTTAGCATTCTGTAATTCTCAGCTCCAAGCTTTCAAAGCTGGTTAAATGTGCCACTTGCACTGTCCTGTACTATGAGCCCTAACTACATTCCTTCAATCCAAAGGGGCTCCTGACAGGATGCTGAGAAATGGCACCAATTAGTTATAAAACCCACTCTCCTTTTCCCTTTTAAGTGTTATCAGTGGTAAGGTAGGGGCAAAATGACAGAAGGCTGTAGGATTAAGACATGAAGTTATTCAGAGGTTTTTGAATGTGAGTAGGTCATATATTTGGTGTTTAGAAGCTTCACATCCTCAATTCTCAAGCTGGATTTCAAGCTATCAGGTCCAAGATCCCTGGCATAGCATGCCTTTAGCCCTTTTGTCTCCAACGCGTGCTCATTTTCTTATGGCCATTTCATCTTATCTTTAGCCTCACCCTGATTCCATTTGTGCACTCCCTTGTATTCCATACCTATACCTCCAAGTGGATTTGGAAAAGTCCCAAGGATGTGCTACAGGCAGCTTGACCTTACAATAACCAACCCAATTTCTACTCCTTTAACCCTTAGTTTTCTTTCTCTAATTAAAAGACATCTATGGTCTTTACCTTTGGCAAATGGCAACCATACTCAACTCCTTGTTGCTCCCCAACCCCACCACACATATCCATTGATATTGACTGTCTCATGTTTCTCGCATCTGTTATCTCACACCCACTCCCACTGCCCTAGTTTCATTGCCTCATTACTTACTGCCTGGACTTGCAGTAGCCTCCAGATACTCCCCTCTCCAATCTGTCTTTTACACTTTTGTCAGAAATGTGTTCCTTCGAAAATATATTCCGTCTCTGGTTAAATATCTCTATTGAAGGCCTGCTGCATGCAGTATAAAGTCCAAACTCATTAACCTGGCTTGAAGGATTGATCATTATCTGGCTCTTAAAATAATTTTCCCTTAGAGATTTTTTAAATTGGGATAAAAATTTACATACAGTGAAATGCACAGATATTAAGGGTGTCATCTGATTAGTTTTGACAAATGTACACACCCGTGTAACCAATGCCTCGATTAAAGTACAAAACATTTTTATCACTTTAGAAAATTCCCTCATGCCCCCTTCAATCAATTTCACATTCCCATAGACAACCATTGTTTCTCATTTTTATTATTATTAATTTCTCTGTTCTCTACATAAAATATATATTCTTTTTAACCCAGCATAATGGTTTGAGATTCATTCATGCTATTTATTTATCGTTAAATGCTTTTCTTCATCTACATTAGCCACCCTTCTGATTCACAGTTTCACTTTCTGCAGTTTCAGTTACCTGCAGCCAACCGCAATCCAAAAATGTTAAATGGAAAATTCCAGAAATGAACAACTCATAAGTTTAAGTTGTGTGCTGTTCTAAGTAACATGATAAACTTGCACTCTTCTGCTTCATCCTATCATGGGATGTAAATCATCCCTTTGTTCAGAGTAGTCATGCTGTATATGCTACAACCTGTTAGTTCACTTAGTAGCCATCTTGGTTGTCAGATTTGACTATCACAGTTATTGCAGTGGCTTGTATTCAAGTAACCCTGGTTTTACTTAATAATGGCCTCAAAGCACAAGAATAATGATGCTGGCAATTCAGATATGCCAAAAAGAAGCTGTAAAGTTCTTCTTTATGTGGAAAGTGTGAAAGTTTTCAACTTTAAGGAAAGAACAAAAATATGTGTGGGGATTGCTAAGATCTACAGTAAGAATGAATTGTCTATTCATGAAATTGGGAAGAAAAAGAAACTCATGCTAGTTTTGCTGTCACAACTTGAAGGCAGAGAAGTATGGGCACAGTGCAGTGTTTAGTTAAGATGGAAAGGCATTGCATTTGTAGGTGGAGGAAATAAGTAGAAGATATGTTCCAATTTGATGTCAGTGTGTTACACCAGAAAGCATTGAGCCCTTACAAGGATATCAGCAAGGGGTCCCCTGAAACGAGTGACACGAAGCCATTTACTTCAGCAAGGGATGGTTATACAGATTCAGGAATAGATTTAGATTGAAAAGTATAAACATTGCTGGAGAGAGAGACCACATTCATGTAACTTTTATTACAGTGTATTTTTATACTTGTATTTTATTATATAGTTATTAATTTCTTACTGTACTTAATTTTATATTAAAATTTCACAGGTTTCATGTATAGGGAAAAAAATAGTATATATAGAGTTCAGTAGTATCCACAGTTTCAGGCATCCACCGAGGGTCTTGGAACATATTCCTGTAGATAAGGGGGACTATTGCATTGAGATATTATGGTTTTTCTCTCTTATTCTGTTCAATGGTTAATGACACTGATTGGTTTTAAAATTTAACCGGTCTTAAATTCTTTTTAATAAATATTTTTTCAATTACAATTGACATACAGTATTAGTTTCAGGTGTACAACATGGGTTATTAGACATTTATATAACTTACAAAGTGATCCCCCAATAAATGTAGTACCCATCTGACACGCATACATAGTTATCACAATATTATTGAGTCTATTTCTTATGCTATACCTTATAATCCATCTTGAAATAATTACACCTGATCATGGTGTATTGTCCTTTTTCTGTATTGTTGGATTCAATTTACTATTGTTTGTTGAGGAATTTTGCATCTAAGTTTAAAACAACATAACTTTTTCTAAGTTCCTTTTAATGTCTTTGTCAGTTTTTTGATATTGGATTTTGATGGTCTCATAAAATCAAATTGAAGGTTTTCACCCTACTATTTTCTGATAATTTATAAAATATTGATAATATTTCATTCTTAAATATTTGATATAATTCACAGGTAAAGTCATATGGGTCTGGAGGTTTTCGTGTGAAATTTTTTTTTCTAAGAAATTTATTTTAATAACTATAGCACAATTCAGATGTTCTATTTCTTCTCTTTTCAAATCTTGGTAATTTGCATTTTTTTTAGGAAATTTGTCCATTTTACCAAATATGTTGAATTTATTGGAATGAATTTGTCATAAAATTGCATAGTATCTTAATGTCCATAGTATTTTTAGTGATATCCTTTTTTTCATTTATGGCATTAATAAACTGTTTTTTTCCTGATCATCCTCCTAAAGTTTTCAATTTTATTCAAAGTATTACCTTTTGACCTTTGTTAATTTTCTATTATTTATCTTTCTATTTTATTGATGTTTTTCTTTATTATTTCCATTCTTCTATTTATTTGGACTTAATTTACTCTTCTTTGATTTCACTGTTTTGGGAGGAAACGTTTATCTTGTCCAATTTTTTTTGCTTCATTTCAAATATAGCATTAAAAACTTTAAAATTTCCACTGAATGTTATTTTGGTTGTATCCCCAAAATTTTGGTATTTTAATTTTCATTCAGTTCTAGCTATTTTCTAATTTCCCTTGAGTTCCTTTTTTGACCCACAGGATATTTATAGGTATGTTATTTAATCTCCTAATATATAAGGACTTTCTAGACTGTTATTATTTTCTCACTTGTTTCTATCATATGTTTGTTATGATTTCTAATATAGTTTCTATTATAGTCAGAGAATGTACAATGCAGGATTTTGTCTTTTGAAATAAGTTATGACTCATTATTATGGCTGGTATATGCTTCTATCTTGATAAGTATTTCACAGACACTTGAAATGAATGTGATTCTGCAGTTTGGGGATAAGTCTTCTATAAATAATTAATTAGGTCAAGTTCATTGCTTAGTCTTGTTCAAATATTCTATATCTCTACTGAACTTTTTTGTCTATTTAATTCATGAGAAAGTAGCCTTAAATTCTCCACCTTATGATTTTGAATTTGTCTCCTGCTTTATATATTAATTACACTATGCATTTTAAACCTTGTTATTTAAGATTATATATCCTTCTGATGAACTGACCTTATTTTAGAATAATCATTTTTATTTCTGCTAATGATCTATATTTTGAAGTTCACTCTGTCAGATATTGTTAGCTATATCAGTTTTCTTTGATGCATATTGCTTGCATAACATCTGTTTTCTGGGTTTTTTTTATTATTTTCAGCCTATCTTTTATTAAAATATGTTTCCTTATGAGTGCCTATAGTTGGGCCTTCCTTTTTAACGGATTCTCTAATTCTCTGCCTTCAATTTGGAGTATCAGATTAAATTTTACATTTAATGTAATTATCATAAAAATTTGGTTTAAGCCTACCATCTTGCCATTTGTTTTTTAATTGTCCTGTTTCCTTTTCGTTCCTCTGTTCCTCTCTTCTTGACTTTTTTTGGATTAAAAAATATTACATTTTAATTCCTGTTATAAAAAACCTCTTTGTAATTTTTAGTGCTAGTTTTTAGAGCAGATTTCTCAACTTCAGCATTATTGACATTTTGGTGTTAAATAATTATCAATTGTGGAGGCTGTTCTGTGCATTGTGGGATGTTTAGTAGAATTCTTGGCCTGTATTTACTATGTACCATTAGTAATCTTCCTCCAGTTTTGACAACGAACATGCGTTCATACATTATCCAATGTCTCTGGGAGGTAAAATTATCCCTGGATGAGAACCATTGATCCAGGAATATAATATGCATCTTAAACTTATCATAATATTACTTAATATTGTAGCTCTTAACATAAAAGTAAGAACATTTCAACAGCAAGATTCCATCTTCCCCATCTTTATATTGTCATGTATTTTACATTTATATAAATATAAATAAAACCATAATATGATTATTATTTTTGCCTTAAAGATTCAGTTGTATTTCTAAGATATTATAGAGTAGAAAAAATATCGACATTTAGGTTTACCCATTTATTTATTCATTTTTTGGTTAGTCTTTGTAAAACCTAAGTTTCTGTCTGATGTCATTTCACTTCATCTTAAAGAACTTTTCTTTGATATTCCTTAAGTGCAGGTCTGATAGCAACAAGTTCTCTCATCCTTTTCTTATCTGAAAAATATCTTGATTTTACCCTCTCTTTTGAAGGATGCTTTTTCTGTTGAATTCTGTTTTTCTTTTGCTTTTCTTTTATCAAAAAATGTCATTACATGTGAATTATGGCCCCCATTGTTCTGATGAGAAAGTCATTGATTTATAGTGTGCACAGTTATAGGTCTTTTTGTATTTATCCTGTTTGGAGTACACTGAGATCTTAGATCAGGAAGTTTATTGTTTTTCAACGAATTTGGGAAAATTTCTGCCATTTTTCTTCTTCAAATATTTTTTATGCCTCATTCTTTCTTCTCTGTGTCTCCAGTCCCCACCAAGTTAAACCATTTGATATTGTTTCCACATGCCACTAAAGCTCATTTGAATAATTTTAGTCTTCTTTTTCCCTTTCTTTCAGATGAGAAGTTTCTATTGATCTGGTTTCAACAATCCTTTTCTTCTGCAGTATCCACTTTGCTGTTATCCAGTGATTTTTTTCATGTCACAGTATTGTACTTTTCAGTTATAAAATATTTGCTTCATTTTTATAATTTCTATTTATCTGCTGAGACTTCCCATCTATTAGACTGTCTTCGTTTAAAAAAACATATTTATAATAGCTGCTTTAAATTCCTTTTCTGCCGATTCCAATGTTATATTATACTCTCTCAATAGTATGTTTCTATTGACTTATTTTTCTACTTCTGTGAATATGAGATGCATTTTTCTGCCCTTTTGCATGCCTAGGAAGTTTTTGTATTACTGAAGATTGTAAATATTAAGTTGTATAGAGTCAAATTTTGTCATATTTTAAAGGCACTGAGTTTTGTTTCTGAAAATCTCTTAATTACTGAACCTTTAGGTCCTGTTGGGCTTCATTTTGTTCTTTAACTTCCTGTCCTTTACTCTAGGACATGGTCCTTACTCCTAAGATGTGAGTTTCTCACTGAATGCCTAAACTTGCTCAGTGGGATTTCTCTTCTGTTGCTAGCAAAGAATACCAATATATTTTAGCATTATCATTGGTATGACTTCGCACAATCCCTTGTATGTCCATTTAGCAATCAACCCCATAACATATAATCTTTGATAAGCCTAGCAGAATCAAGCCCTGCCTCTTGTTGCAGCCCAGCTCTTAGCCTAGCGTCATTGAAACTTCTGATGTCACTCCTCCACAGCTCCATTTTTATTTATTTATTATTTATTTATTTGTGTATGTATGTATGTATGTATGTATTTGTTTGTTGTTTTTGGTATTCAGTCCTACAAATTCCAGTCTCTCCGGCAGTCCAGAACTCCAATTTCTGGCTCTTCAAGGCAGATTCTCTGCTTGCGTTCCACCTCCCAGTGTGAAGCCATAGAGTATTCATAGCAAAAAGTTGTGGATGACTGGGGGTTCACTTTGTGTATATTCTTTTCTCTCAAGGATTATAGTACTGAACAGCTTATTATTCATTGCCTGAAAACAGTTTGCCACATATATTTCATCCCAAATTATTTTGTTGTTGACAAGAAAGTAAAGCAAGGGTCAATTACTTTGTAATGTCCTGAAATGGAAGTTTATAGTTTTTACTGTTTAATTAAAATTTGAAGGCATATCATTTCTCTCTTAACATTAGTAACTGAACTAGAAAATATTATATTGGGGGGAAAATGGAGGATGATATGATTTTGAAATTATGTTGACATACTGGTTTAAAGAATAAAATTAATTCTAAATCTGAAGGTCCTAGTTTCCAAATTTGTGGTTACTTGGAATTTAATAGCCAAGACACAGCTTTTTCAGAGAGCAATCTTCTAGGCTATCTCATGCCGCTACTCCTTACCTATCATTATTTATGTTACTTTACAACTACCACTCCGGTTCTTTGAGGCTCTCTGAATGAATGCAAACATCAAGTCATTGCATTCAGCCCGCCTCCATGGAATTACCTTCATTAACTGGCTGCTCTTTTGCTACAAGGAAGACTTCTTTCTTCCCACTCCTGGCCTCTACTTCTCCCCTTTCTCTGACCTTCTGTGTGTATGTCAAAATATAAAGCAAGGTCTTTCTTATTTGTGTCTACCATAGTATATTTAAAGGCCCATTCATGTCTAGAAAGTTTTTTCCTGAACAATTCTATTTCCCAAGAAGTTATTTATGTCCTTTCCACTTAGCCTCCATTGCTTGAAAAGTCTGAGACACAAATAATAAAAGGTTTTTATTACATTCAATTCCCCTCCTAGATGCACTGGGATTCTATTCTGTCAGCCCTAACCACTTTTACACTTTTTAAAAGTCCCATGCACCTTCCCCATAGCTGTTTCTTTGGGGCGACTGTCTCAGGAGGCACTCTAGGCTATTTCCCTGGTAATGTTGTTAAGGTGTGTTACAAGTTCAAGCCACTTTCATTTTTGCAGCCTCTTCTTTTGAGGAAATGAAAGAATGCGCAGTTTTAATGGTGAGGAAGCTTTCAGCAATGGCCCTTATCAGAAAGAAACCAGGGGTATCCCTGAGCAGCAAATGACTGAGCATTGTGAGTTAAATCAGTTCCTTAGACATTCCCAAGAGTCTTTGCAGGAACAACAACATGATAATATTTGCCTACTGTTGTTTTTCTTTTCTTTTCTTCTCTTTTTATTTTGTGACTACAGGTCTTTTAATCTTACAGAAAAAAAAGCCTACATGCATTTTGATATTTTCTGTTGACGGCAGATTTTAATATTATTGTTCCTTTTTCTGTTAAGTAATGTTACCAAGAAATATCCAGACTAACATATATGATTCCTTGAAAAAAGTTTAAGTATTTTTGTTGAATTAAGTGATTTATTTTTTATTACAGTTGACATATGATATCATATTAGTCAAGTGTACAATATAGTGATAAGATAATATATTACTTGCAAAGTGATGACTCTGATAAATCCAGTAGCATCTGACCCTATACATAGTTTATTACAATATTATTGACTATAATTCTTATGCTATATACTTTACAACCCCTAACAATTTTATAACTACCAATTTGTACTTCATAATCTGTTCCTCTTTTCCACTCATCTCCCAACCCCCTCCCATCTGACAACCATCAAATTGTTCTCTGTATCTATGAATTTGTTTCTGTTTTGTTTATTTTGTTCTTTAGATTCTACATGTAAGTGAAGTCATATAGCATCTGTCTTTCTCTGACTTACTCCACTCAGTACAATACCCGTTAGGTCAATCCATGTTGTTGCAGTTGGCAAGATTTCATTCTTTTTTTATGGCTCAGTAATATTCCACTGTATATATGTACTACCTCTTCTCTATACACTCATCTGTTGATGGACACCCAAGTTGCTTCATATCTTGACTATTGTAAATAATGCTGAAATGAATGCTGCTGGATTCACATGTCCCTTTGAAGTACTATGTTGGGTTTCTTTGGATAAATACCCAGAAGTGAGATAGCTGAGTCTTTCTTTGACTCTTGTTATAGGCTCCGTTTTAAAGTCTATTTTGTCTGATAAGTATTACTACCCCAGCTTTTTTGTTTGTTTCCATTCCGTGAAACACATTTTTTTATTCCTTTACTTTCAGTCTGTGTTTGTCTTTTGAACTTAAGAGAGTCTCTTGTTGGCAGCATATGTAAGGGTCTTGTATTCTTATCCACTCAGCTATCACATGTCTTTTGATAGTAGCATTTAATTCATTTACATTTAAAGTAATGGTTGATAGATATATAGTTATTGACATTTTATTATTCATATTTTTATCTTTTTCTTCTTCTTCTTCTTAAAGATGTCTCTCTAATATTTCCTGTAATACTGGCTTGGTGACGATGAAATCCTTTAGCTTTTTCTTGTCTGAGAAGCTCTTTATCTGTCCATGATTCTAAATGATAGCTTTGTTGGGTAGAGTAATCTTGGTTGTAGGTCCTTATTTTTATCACTTTGAATACTTCCTGCCAATCTCTTCTGGCCTTCAAAGTTTCTTCTTGAGAAATCAGCTGACAAGTCTTATGGAAGCTCCCTTATAGGTAACTAACTGCTTTTCTCTTGCTGCTTTTAAAATTCTCTGTCTTTAACCTTTGTCATTTTAATTATGATGGGTCTTGGTATGAGCCTCTTTGGGTTCATCTTGTTTGGGACTCTCTGCTTTTCCTGAGCTTGTATGCCTATTTCCTTCACCAGGATAGGGAAGTTTTCATTCATTTCTTGAAATAGATTTTCATTCCTTGCTCTCTTTCTTGTACTTTTGTTACCCCTTTAATGCGATTGTTGGTATACTTGAGGCTGTCCCAGAGGCCCTTTAAACTACCTTCATTTTTTGGATTCTTTTTTTCTTGTTGCTATTCTTATTGGATATTTTTGGCTACCTTATCTTCTAAATCGCTGATTCAACCCTCTGCTTCATCTAATCTACTGTTGATCCTTCCTAAGATATTCTTCACTTCAGTTATTGTATTCTTCATTTCTGACTGTTCTTTTATGTTTTCTATCTCTATATTTATGGTTTTTATCTCTTTGTGGAAGTCCTCACTGAGTACACCTACTCTTCTTCTAAGTTCATTGAGCATCCTTATAACTAGGGTTTTGAGCTCTCCATCTGCTAGATTGCTTGTCTTGCTTGTGTTTAGTTCTTTTTCTGGAGCTTTGTTCTGTTTTGTCATTTGGGACACATTTCTTTATTTCCTTATTTTGACTGCCTCTCTGTGTTTCTTTCTCTGTGGTAGGTAGGTCTGCTATGTCTCCCAGTCTTTAGTAGAGTGGCCTTAGGTAGTAGGTGTCCTTTGGGGAACAAGTACTGCAGTCTTCCTGGTCTCCTGAGTTGGGCGCTCCAGGTTTGTTCCTTGTATGGGGTATGTGTGCCCTTCTGTTATAGTTTAGACTTGGTTGCTATTTGCATGTCAATGAGAAGGATTGACCCTCTGACTGACTTGTCATGAGGTCTAGCCAGTCATCATTATAGTGGAGGAACTGTCATGCAGAGGATGACCCTATGGAGCATAATTTGCTTTTAACAGGACTCTGGTGCCTGTCCAGTCTGCCCTTTGAGGTGTGTCATACTCGGATGTGACCCTGGGTGGTGTTCTGGCTGAGACCGAAGCCAGCCACTGGGTGGGCAGGCCAGGGCCTCCTGAAAGGAGCCCTGCCATGGGCCAAGTTTAGCCACAGCTGTGCACTGCCTCAGGCCACCTGGCATGAGCCGCCAAATAATCTGCAGGTGGCTGTCTCTCATGCTGGGCTTGGATGTGTCTCAAGAGGCCAAATCACAAAACAAGGCCGGCTGGTGCTAGTGCTGGGCTTGATTCTGCTCAGCAAGAGCTACAGGGCATGCTGAGGCCAGCTGCTGCTTGTTTGGTTTTGTGAACCTTTGATTGATTTTAGGAAAGTCTGCAGTAGGAGCCAAGACAGGCCATTTCTATGGAGAAGCCACTGGAAGCAGCTTGGGCGGATCCACATTTTGGGAGTGGTGGAGTTTCAGGGAATCACTTGGGCAGGGCCAGCAGTGTTAGCTACAATGGAGACTCAGATATGGCGGCCACCTGCGTCTGCACACTGGGAACAAGGAAGTCTCAACAAAGGAACAATGGCTTCTGCCAGCTTATTCTGTCTGGGGGAAGCTGCCCCTCTTGTCTTCACCCTGAAGCCAGACAACTCGGTTTCTCCTTGTGTGTCCCTGGCGCTTTTCGAGCAACTGCCCCATCGTTGGAGCTCAGAGCGAGCGTGTCCTCATTGGTAAGTCTGCACACATGCCCTTAAAAGGAATTTCAGTGACCCTCTGTCTCAGCCACAATCTCCACTGGTTTTCACAGCCAGAAGTTGTGGGGACTTCCATTCCTGGCACTGAAACCCTGTGTTGGGGAGCCCAGTGAGGAGTTGGGGACCCTTGTTCCTCCAGGGAGATGTCTGCAGCTGAGATATTCTTCCTGATTGTTAACCGCCATATGCGGGTGTAGGGCCAGCCTGTTCTGCATCTCTGCCCCCCTTCCTGTCTCAAGGTGGCCTTTTCTGTGTGTCCCCAGTTGTACTTCTGTTCAGCTAGACTTCAGGAGACTCACAATGATGGTTGTTCTGTAGTTTAGTTGTAATTTCGATGTAGTTGTGAGAGGATGCGGGCACAACATGTATCTACTCCGCCATCTTGACCAGAAAAATATTCCTGTGGAGTTTCTTAATCTAAGTATATGCTGGATATGGGTAGAGAGGTAGCTAACAAAACCCCCTTTTGGCTTTAATGCTTAGGAAACCTCATGCAAATTATGCCCCTATGTTATACCTCAAGAACACCAGGATTCCTAAAGGTAAAATGGACTTAAAAAGGATCCATATATGTTTAAATCTGTGTTTCTGTGTTTTTATACATGTATTTTGAAAATTACATTCTGTCTACTAGATTGCAGTTTCCTTGAGGACAGTGATTTAATTTATTTTTTAACTAACAGGTTTCTGTCCTCCCTGTCAGTCTACTAGGCCACTGACATAAAGTTATACACCTGAGGCAATGTGACTTGTCTAACTCAGAACTGAATGATTACAATTATTTATAAACCATGAGAAAAGCAACACAGTCATTCAAGTTGGCTTTCTAGATCAAAAATGGTTTTTAAAATGAAAACATGGCTTGCAGAGTATATTCTTTAGGATGGTGTTTCTCTACTGCCATTCAATCATTTATCATTATAAAAGACAACCTAAAGTTCTCTGAGAAATATAGACCCCAGGAGGAAAAACATTTCCAGTGATTAACAGTAAAGTAGAAATGGGTATTCAAGCACAGGGATAGGATTTAACTATTCCCATGCAGGTTTGAATCCCAGGTTCATCTCTTATTAGTTAGTTGCAATTAGGAATGACAAGAATATCTGGAACCCCATCATTATCCCATCGTCAAAATGAAGACAATAATATTTAATTTTCAGGTTTGTTTTGAGGATTAAATAAGATGTACCTCAAATATAGTACATAATCTTCAATCAAATTATAAGCCTCTAGTAGAGTGTGTCACCCGCAATTACCTGATTCAGATAGCTGACATTAGAAACTGTGAACTAGAGGCATTATACTGGGGAAAAGTTGAGAGGATGGTATGATTTTGATATTATGTCAACAAGGCTCATTTAGTAGGTAAAACTAATTCTGAACCTGAAGATTCTAGGAATTAATTTTAAAATCCATTCATGATTTCGAGTTTTTAAATTAGGAAAGAGATTAATGAAATAGTTGAATGGATTTAAAAGGTAATTGTGGAAAACTGCACTTCTCCAAGGATTGTAAAACTAAATTCTTTTTTTTTAAAATCTGATTTCAAGGTTCAGAGCTCACACTTATCTTCCTTATCAATTAGTGTTAGAAAGAGCAATTTCTCTCTTTTTGCCACCAATAATGGAAATGAATCCAGCAATCATGAAGAGTTATCATTGCAGTGACTTTGTATGAAATAATTTAGATTTCTGGACTGAAACCAAATGCAAAACATCAAAGAGAGAAGACAAACCTCTGAAGCCTCGATAAAGAACATAGTCAATTTAAATGTGTTTATAACTATACATTTTATTATTCCACTCAAGGATAGTTGCATTAACACAATTACCTCCAGTGTTCAAAAGATGGAAATTTAATACTCAGAGGCTTCCTTATAAAATAGGATTCTCTCAGTTGAACTAAAACAATTAAAGTTATCTTAACCTCTGTGTATATTAGCATTTCTGAGTTGGAAGGAATATAAAAATTTGAAAAATTCTAAACCTGTTGTGAAAATACCATCTATTCAGTTCTTAATTTTAAAGTTTATATTTTTCAATTTTAGATCTTCTAATTGATTCTTACAACTTTCAGTTTCCTGGTGAAATTCTTCATCTTCTCATGTAATTTATTGAACATATTAACCAGTTATTTTAAGGTATAGTTAATAACAATTTCTGGATGTCTGCTGGGTCTGTTTCTATTTCCTGATTTTTCCTTTTTATTTTTTTAAAAAAATTGTTGTCTTTTATCATGTTGTGTTGTGCATTTACTAATTGAACACTGGGCATTGTGTTTTTAAAATGGTAGAACATAAATTAAGGCTTTAGTTGGTGTTATCTTCCTCCAGACATGCTTCCGGCAGGAAGTTAAGATAGAGGCAGATCTTAATTTTGTCTGGGACCAAGCCAATTTGAAGTTGATTTAAATTTTGTAAGAGCTGGTCAATTACAAGTTCACTCTGTTGTGGCAAAATACATGTAACATAAAACTTACTATCAACCATTTTTATGTATATGGTTCAGTGATATTAAGTACACTCATATTGTTGTACAACCACCATTACCATCCATCTCCAGAACTTTCTTCATCTTACAATAATGAAACTCTATACCCATTAAACAACTCCGCATGACCCCTTCTCCCCAGTTCCTGGCAGCCACCATTCCACTTTTACTTTTTTTATTTTAAATCTCCCATTTTCACACTTGCCACAGGCTCTGGTAACTACTCTTCTATTGTCTGTTACAATAAGTTCAGCTTTTTAAAAAAAATATTGTACATATAAGTGAGATCATGCAATATTTCTCTTTCTGTGTCTGCCTTATCTCACTTAGCATACTATCCTAATTATGCTAGATTCATGAATATTGTCACAAATGGCAAGGTGTATGAGTGTGCATGTCACATTTTCTTTATCCATTCATCCACTGAGAGAAATTTAGGTTATTTTCATATCTTGGCTATTATAAATAATGCTGTAGTGAACATGGGAGTGCAGATTGCAGATATCTCTTCAAGGTACTAATTTTATTTCCTTTGGACATATTCTCACCATCACTTGTTATCTTTGACTTTTTAATATTAGCCATCATAATAAGCTAGAGGTGATACCTCGAAGTTTTAATTTTCATTTCCCTGTTAATGATGTTCATCATCTTTCATGTACCTATTGGCCATTTGTATGTCTTTGAAAAAAATATATCTATCCAGGTCCTCTGCCTATTTTGTAATTGGATTTTTTTATATTGATCTGTATATTGATTTATATATAATGGATATTAACCCCTTACCAGAAAGACAATATGGAAATATTTTTCCCATTCTGTAGGTTGCCTTTCATTTGTTAATTGTTTCTTTTGTTGTGCAGAAGCTTTTTAGTTTGATGTAGTCCCACTTATTTTTGCTTTTGTCACTTGTGCTTTTGATGTCATATCCAAACATCTTGACCAAGACCATGTCAAGGAGCTTTACCCTGTTTTTTTTCTTTTCTGGGAGGTTTATGGTTTTAGGTCTTACATTTAAGTCTTTAATTTGATTCAAGTTAATTTTTGTGTGAGTGGTATAAAATATGAGTCCAATTTCATTCTTCTACATATGATTATCCAATTTTCCCAACCCTTATTGAAGATACAATTTTTTTTCCCATTGAGTAGTCTTGGCTCCTTTGTCAAATATTAGTTGACTATATGTGTGGGTTTGTTTCTAGGCTCTTGATTGTGTTCCATTCGTATATGTGTTTTTGTGCTGTACCATACTTGTTTGATTACTATACTTTGTAATATAGTTTGAAATAAGGACATGTGAAGCCTTCACTTTGTCTCTTCTTTTTCAAGATTACTTTAGCTATTTGGGGTTGTTTGTGGTTCCATATGAATTTTAGGATGGTTCTTTTCTATTTCTGTGAAAAATGTCATTGGAATTTCGGTAGAGATTGCACTGAATCTGTAGATTGCTTTGGGTAGTATGGCTATTTTAACAAAGTTAATAATTCTTCCAAGCCAAGAACACAGGATGTTCTTTACTTATTTGTGTCTTCAATTTCTTTCTTCAGTGGTTATAGTTTTCAGTGTACAGACCTTTCACCTCCTAGGTTAAATTTATTTCCATTTTATTTTATTTTGATGCTGTTTCAAATGGGATTGTTTTCTTTACTTTTTCGATAGCTCATTATTAGTGTATAGAAATCCAACTAATTTTCGTATGTTGATTTTGTATCCTGCAACTTCACTGAATTTGTCAGTTGTAAACATTTTTTCAGTGCAGTCTTTAGGGTTTTCTATATATAAGATCATGTCATTCCAAAAAACATAATTTTATTTTTCCTTTCCAATTTGCATGCTTTTTATTTCTTTTTAATGTTTAATTGTTCTATAGGATTTACAGTACTATGTTCCAGTACCTATGTAGAAATGGTGAGTGGGCACCCTTGTCTTGGTCCTGATCTTAGAAACTTTTTATCACTGAGTGTGACGTCAGCTGTGGATCTGTCATATATGGCCTTTTTTATGTTGCTCTGTATTCTATACCTAATTCACTGAGGATTTTTATTTTGAAAGAATGTTGAATTTTGTCAAATGCTTTTTCTGTATCTATTGAGATGATCTTTATGATCTTTATTCTTCCTTTTGTTAATGTGGTGTATCACATTGATTAATTTGTATATGTTGAATCATCCTTGCTTCCCAGGGATAAATCTCACTTGATCATGGTGTATGATCCCTTTAATGTGCTATTGAATTTGGTTTGCTAATAGTTTGTTGAGGAATTCTGCATCTATGTTTATCAGGAATGTTGGCCTATAGTTTTCTTTCCTTGTAGTATCTATGTTTGGCTTTGCTATCAAGGCAATCTTGGACTTGTAAATGAGTTTGGAAGAGTTCTCTCCTCTTCAATTTTGGGAAGAATTTGAGAAAGATTTGTATTGATTCTTCTTTAAATGTTTGGTATCTTTCACCAGTGAAGCCATCTGGTCCTGGACTTTGTTGGGAGAATTTTGATTCCTGATTCAGTCTCCTTTCTTGTTATTGGTATGTTCAGATTTTATATTTTTTCTTTTTTATGATTCAGCCTTGATAGGTCTAGGAATTTATTCATTTATTCTAGGTTATCCAATTATTTGACATATAATTGCTCATAGTAGTCTTTTATGAACCTTTGTATTTCTGTAGTATCAGTTGTAATGTCTCCTCTTCATTTTATAATTTTATTTATTTGCATTTTCTCTCTTTTTCTTAGTCTAGCTAAGGGTTTGTCAAATTTTATCTTATTAAAAACACAACTCTTACTTTTGATATTTTCTATTATCATTCTAGTCTCTATTTCATTTATTTCATCTTTGATTATTGTTACTTCCTTCCTTCTGCTAACTTTGGCTTTAGTTTGTTCTAGTTTCTTGAGGTATAAAGTTAGATTGTTTATTTGAGATTCTTCTTTTAACTTTTTAAAAATTGAAGTATAATTGGCTTACAATATTATATTAGTTTCAGGTGTACAACATAGTGATTTGTTTTTTATGTACATTAGGAAGCAATCACCACAATAAATCTAGTTACCTTCTGTCACCATACATAATTAATTATTACAGCATTATTGAGTATATTCTCTATGCTGTTCTTTACTTCCCTGAGACTTATTTTCTAACTCAAAATTTGTAATTTGTACCCCTTAATCCCCTTCACCTCTTTTGTCTAATTCCCCACACTCTGTTCCTCTGGCAACCACCAGGTTGTTCTCTGTGTTTATGAGTCTGTTTCTGTTTTGTTTTGTTTTTCATAGTCCACATATAAGTGCAATCAGATGATATTTGTTTTTGTTTGACCTATTTCACTGAGTATAATACCCTACAGGTCTACCCATGTTGTTGCAAATGGCAAGATTTTTTTCATGACTGAGTAATATTCCAACTTCTTTATTCATTCGTCTATCAGTGTACACTTAGATTGCTTCCATTTCTTAGTTTTTGTAAATACTGCTACAATGAACATAGATGTGTATATGTATTTTTCAATTGGTGTTTTCATTTTCTTTGGATCAATACTCAAGAGTGGAATTGGTGGTTGTATGGTAGTTCTATTTTCAATTTTTGAGGAAACTTTATACTGTTTTCCATAATAGCTGCACCAGTTTACATTCTCATTAACAGTATATAAGGGTTCCTTTTCTCCACATCGTCACCATAACTTGTTATTTTTTGTCTTTTGATTAATAGCCATTCTGACAGGTGTGAGGTGATATCTCCTTGTTTCAATTTGCATTTCTGTGCTGATTGGAGACCCACTTTTTTCTTAATGTATGTATTTAGCACTATAAAAATATTTTAGCACTGTTTTTGCTGTATCCATAATTTTTGATATGTTGAATTTCTATTCTATTTTTATCTTAAGATATAAGTATTTTTTATTTTCCTTTTGATTCCTTCTTTGACCTATTGGTTGTTTAGGAGTGTGGAGTTTAATTTTTATTCATTCATTCCACATATTTGTGATTTTCCAGTTCTCCTGTTATTGATTTCTAGTTTCATACCATTGCGGTTGAAAGATGCTTTATATAATTTCAATCTTAAATTTGTTAAGAATTGTTTTGTGGCCTAACATATGATTTATCCTAAATAATGTGTATTCTGCCATTTGGTGAAATGCTTTATATGTCTGTTAGGTCCATTTATAGTTCTAAAGTATAGTTCAAGTCCAATATTTCCTTATTGATTTTATGTCTGGATGACCTATCCATTTTTGAGAATTGGTTATTAAAGTTCCCTATTATTATATTGCTGTCTAGTCCTTCCTTTGGATGTGTTTTTTTTATTTGCTTTATATATTTAGATGCTCTAATGTTGGGTGCATAAATGATTATAAATGCTATATCCTCTTGATGAATTGACCCCTTTATCATTATATAATAACCTTCTTTGTCTCTTATGACAGTTTTGAATTAAAGTCTATTTTGTCTGATATAAGTATAGCTACTCCTGATCTCTATTGGTTTCCACTGGCATGGATTATCTTTTTCACTCCTTCATTTTCAATCTATGTGTGTCCTTACAGCTGAAGTGAGTTTCTTATAGGCAGCATATAGTTGGGTCTTATTTTTTTATTCATTCATCCGTCCTGTGTCTTTTAAGAATTCAGTTCATTTGTATTTGGTGCTTATTGATCAATAATGGCTGACTATTGTCGCTTTGTTTTCTGGGCATTTTGTATAGTCTTTCTTCCTTTCTTCCTCTCTTGCTGTGTCTGTTATCTGACAACTTTATGCTTTTATTCCTTTTCCTTTATCTTTTGTGTATCTACTTTAGGTTTTGATTTATGGTTCATGAGGCTTGCATAAAGCATCTTGAATAGTCTTTTTAAAGCTGATGACAACTTCTATCACATATAACAGCTCTACATTTTACCCCCACACACACACACATTTTACTTTTCAATGTATAATTTACATTTTTATATTATGTGTCCATTAACAATTATTGTAGCCATAGTTACTTTTGAACTTTTGTCTTTTAACCTTTATGTTAAAATTATAAATATTTTACATATTGCCATTACAATATTAGAGTATTCTGAATTTTTTTAGCATTTTATTTTTTTATTATTTTAGCATTTTATTTTATTTTATTATTAGTTTCAAGTATACTGTACATTACTTAGACATTTATATAATTTATAAAGATTACTCTATCATCCTTCTGGCTGTACACATAGCCATTACATTACATTACTGCTGACTACATTCTCTATGCTGTGCTCCCCATCCCCGTGACCATTATCAACTACTAATTTGTACTTCTTTAACCCTTCACCCTTTTAGCCCAGCTCCTCAGCCCTCATCTCCTCTGGTTGTCATCAGATTGTCCTCTATATTTGTGCATCTGTTTTTAATTAATTTTTTTCTTTTTTAGTTCCTTAGATTCTGCATATAAGTGAAATTATATGGTATTTAGCTTTCTCTGTCTGACTTCTTTCACTCAGCATAATAACCCCTAAGTCTATCCATGTCATTGCAAATGCTAGGATTTCATTTTTTATTGTTTGGAGTTTTAAGGCCTCTGGGATCTGGATGTTTATGTATTTCCCTAGATTCAGGAAGCTTTCTGCCACTATTTCTTTGAATGAAATTTTCACCCCTTTCTTTCCTTATTCTCATTCTAGGATTCCAGTCATGTATATATTGTCCTCTTGGTGGAGTTCCATAAATCTCTTAAGCTATCCTCACTTTTTTTCATTTTTTTTTTTGTTGCTCCTCTAATTAGATGATTTCCACTGACCTATCTTTGAGTATGATGATTCTTTGTTTTATTTTATCTAGTGTGTTGTTGAGTCTCTCTATTGAATTTTTCAGTGCAATTATTATATTCTTTAGAACTATTATTCCTGTTTGGTATTTTTTATTCTATCTCTAATTAAAATTGTCACTTTGTTCATGAATTGTTTTCCTGATCTTGGTGAGTATCTTTATGATTGCTATCTTTTTAAATAATTCTTTTATTTTTCAATTACAGTTGACACGCAATATTATATTAGTTTCAGGCATATAACATGATGATTAGACATTTATATGACTCATAAAGGGATCACCTCGATAAATCTAGTACCCATTTGATATCATACATAGTTATTATAACATTATTGATATTTATTATGCTGTACTTTACATCCCCATGACTATTTTGTAACTACCAATTTGTATTTCTTAATCCCTTCCTCTTTTTCACCCACCCCCAACCCCACTCCCATCTAGCAACCACCAAAATGTTCCCTGAATCTATGAGTTTGTTTCTGTTTTGTTTATTTTATTCTTTAGATTCCGCATGTTAGTGAAATCATATTACATTTTTCTTTCTCTGTCTGACTTACTCCACTCAAAAAAATACCTTCTAGGACCATCCAATGTATTGCAGATGGTGAGATTTTATTCATTTTTATGGCTGAGTAATATTTCATTATATATATGTACCACCTCTTTTTTATCTGTTCAACAGCTGATGGACACCCAGGTTGCCTCCATGTCTTGGCTACTGTAAATAATACTGCAATGAACATATGGATTCACATGTCCCTTTAAAGTAGTGTGTTGGGTTTCTTTGAATAATTTTCTTTTTTGGTTTCCAGTTTCATGAAATATCTTTTTCCATCCCTTTACTTTGATTCTGTGTCTTTTGATCTGAAGTGAATCTTTTGTAGGCAGCATAAGTAAGGGTCTTATTTTCTTGTCCATTCAGCTACTGTATGTCTTTTGATTGGAGCATTTAATCCATTTACATTGAAAGTAATTATTGATAGATATGTAGTTATTGCCATTTTATTATTCATATTTTTATCTTTTTTTCTTTTTTTAAGGAATTCCCTTAGCATGCAATACTGGTTTGGTGATGAGGCACTCTTTTAGCTTTTTCTTGTCTGGGAAGCTCTTTATCTGTCCTTCGATTCTAGATGATAACTTTTAAAATAAATGAATGGGACTACATCAAACTAAAAAGCTCTGCTCAGCAAAAGAAACCATCAACAAGATAGACAACCATCTGAATGGAAAAATATATTTGCAAGCAACACCTCGATAAGGCCTAATATCCAAAATATACAAAGAACTCATATGACTCAATAACAACAACAACAACAAAAACGATCCAATCAAAAAATGGGCAGAGGACCTGAACAGACACTTCTTCAAGAATACATACAAATGGCCAAAACAAATATATGAAAAGATGCTCAACATCACTAGCTATTAGGGAAATGCAAATCAAAACCACAATGAGATACCATCTCACACCTGTTAGAATAGCTATAATCAACAGGACAAGTAATAACAAATGTTGGAGAGGATGTGGAGAAAAAACCCTCATACACTGCTGGTGGGACTGCAAATTGGTACAGCCACTATGGAAAACAGTATGGAGGTTCCTCAAAAAACTAGAATTGATCTACCATATGATCCAGCAATCCCTCTACTGGGTATTTACCCCAAAGACTTGAAAACCCATATCCAAAAAGATATTTGCACACCGATGTTCATAGCAGCATTATTCACAGTGGCCAGGACATGGAAGCAACCGAAGTGTCCTATGATAGATGATTGGCTAAAGAAGCTGTACATATATACAATGGAATATACTCAGCCATAAGAGAATGAAATACTGCCTTTGCAACAACATGGATGACCTTGAAATAATCATGCTAAGTGAAATAAGCCAGATAGAAAAGGTTGAAAATCACATGATATCACTTATATGTGGGATATAAACTTAAAGCAACAAATGAACATGGCAAACAAACAGAGACATGGACATGGACAATGGACTAGTGGTTACCAGAAGGGAGATGGGAGAGAAGAGTGGGGAAAAAATAAATAAAATGCTTAGAAATAGATAATAGATAGATATATAGATAGATAGATAGATAGATAGATATAGATAGATATGATAAATGATAGCTTTTTCTGGGTAGAGTAAGTATCTTGGTTTACGTCCTCGGCTTTTTATCACTTTGAATTTTTTTCTGCAATCCCTCTAGCCTACAGTTTCTGTTTGAGAATCAGCTGCCAGTCTTATGGATTTTCCTTTGTAAGGTAACTGACTGCTTTTCTTGATGCTTTTAAGATTCTCTATCTTTAACCTTTTGGCATTTTATTATGATGTACCTTGGTGTGGGCCTCTTTGGGTTCATCTTGTTTGGACTCCCTGTGCTTCTCAGACTTTTATGCTTATTTCCTTTCCTCCAGGTTATGGAAGTTTTTTTGTGATTATTTCTTCAAATAGTTTCTCAATTCTTTGATATCTCTCTTCTCATATCCCTATGATGTGAATGTTGGTATACTTGATGTTGGTCCTATAACCAGTGTTTTGCACTCTGCACCTGATAGGTTGTCTTGATTTTGTTTAGTTCTTTTTTCTGGAGCTTTGTTCTGTTCATTCAGTTGAGACATATTTCTTATCTCCTTATTTTGACTGCCTCCCTATGCTTCTTTCTATGTAGCAGGTAGATCTGTTATGTCTTCCAGTATTAGTAGAGTAGCCTTATATAGTAGGTGTCCTGTGGGGCCCAGTGGTGCAGTCTTCCCTATCACCTGAGTCGGGTGCTCCAGTATTTCCCTTGTATGGGTTGTGTGTGTCCATCTATTACAGTTGAGCCTTGGTTTGTTTTCATGTGAATAGGGGAGGGGTTTGATCCTTGGACTGATTGGTAAGGGGCTGACTCTACAGAGCAGGATTCGCTTTAGTAGGGTTCTGGTGCCCACTATATCTGCACTTTGAGTGTATCATTCTTGGATGTGGCTTCAAGTGGTGCTCCAGCTTAGACCAAAGCCAGCCATCAGGTGTGCAGGCCAGGGCCTCCTGTAAGGGTTCCCACCACAGGCAAAGTTCAGACACAGCCTGTGCCCTGCCCATGGCAACATGACAGGTATCACCAAGCAATCCCCAGATGGCTGTCACTCACACTTGGTTTGAAGGTGCCTCGAGAACCCAAGCCATGAACTGAGGCAGAATGTCGCTAGTGCCAGGCTTGGGGCTGTTCAGCAGGAAGTATGGGCAATTTAGGCCAGATGATGCTTGTTTGGGTTTTGTGAACCTTTGAGAGATTTTAGGAAAGTCCACAGCATGAGGCCATTCGTATGGAAAAGTCACCGGGTGCAGCTTGAGTGGGGTCTCAGGGAATCTCTAGGGCAGGGCAAACTGTGTTAGCCAGGTTAGTGAACACTGAGATATAGGGGCTGCCTGAATCAGCAAGCATGGATGTGGTAGGTGTCAATAAAGAAATAATGGCTCCTGCTAGCACTTCTGTCTAGTAGAAAGCTGCCCCTCCAACCCTCACCCTTAAACCAGACAACTCAGTTTCTCCTCATATGTCCCTGGCACCTTTCAAGCTGCTGCAATAGCACTGGAGCTCAGAGCAAGTGAGTCCATCAACATGGGCCCCTTAAGAGGGATGTTTGTAGTTTTACTCACCCTCAGTCTAACTCAGCCACAATCCTCACTGGTTTTCACTGGTACAAGTTATGGGGACTTATCTTCCTGGACCTGGAAGGCTTGTCTGGGGAGCTTGGTTTGGAGCCAGGACCCTCACTCTCTTCTTCTGGGGGAATTCTGCAGCCAAAATATCCCTCCCGATTCTCAACTGCCACTCGTGGGTGTAGGACCAGTCTGTTCCACGTCGACACCCCTCCTACCAGTGTGGTGGCCTCTTCTGTGTGTCCTTAGTTGTAGGACTCCTATTCAGCTAGACTTCAGGTGACTCCCAATGATGGCCATTCTGTAGTTTAGTTCTAATTTTGTTGTGGTTGTGAGAAGAGACAAACACAGCATTTATATACTCCGCTATCTTGGCTGGAAGCCCTATGATTATTATTTTGAATTCTCTGTTGTGTGAATTACTTAACTCTGTTTTATTATGGTTAGTGTCTGGAGATTTATCTTGTTCTTTTGTTTGGAACATATTCCATTGTTTCTTCATTTTCCTTGATGCTCTGTGTTGGTTTCTCCACATTAAACAGGAAAGGTACCTCTCTCAATCTTGACAGACTGGCCTCATAGAGAAAATGAACTTTGCCAATCATATGACCTAAACTCTGGATGCCTGTTAAACTCTTATGCTTGTCCATACCACTGTCTTTGTTCTTAGTATTCCACAGGGAACCCCAAACAAGGATGTGCCAAGTTCTATCAGTGTCCCAAAAGTCGGGGAACTGCCACATTCCCCTACAGGTTCCTGGAGGACTATTAATTGCCTGCCTGGTCATCTCCCACATGTAGGCTAATTAGAAGTTCAACCTTCAGGCAGCTACTGGAAATATCAGGATGTTAGCTATGCATTTTATCTTCTATCAGGGAGGTAGGGAGCAGGGTAGTCTTGCCTCCTTGCTCTGTATTTATCTAGGGGGAATAGTTTCTGGGAGTTCCTGTGTGCCCATATGAGTCCAATTCTTTGTTGTCTGTGGTCCTCGAGGACTCATGAATACTGAGCCCTGTCAGCTCCCAAAGTTAGGTAATTTAGGAGCCAGTTTTCTTAAGTGGCAGCTGTAAAGGTTGGGATGCTAGAAGTATAGACCAGCTTCTTCCAGGGAAAAGTTGGAGACGAGGTTTTATTGTTGGAGAGAGCCAGTGGGAGAAGGCAGGTGAAGAGCCCATGAGCCCTTTCAGCATCCTGGAGGATTCTAGTCAGCTTCCAGATGCAAAGTGATTAGTAGCCAGACTCTCAAGCAGCATCTGAGAAAGTATGCAGTCAAATACCAAAGGAGAACTCTGAAGCTGGCCATTTTTGCCTTCTTCCTTTGCATTGAGCCCAGGGGGATAGCTGTGGGAAGTTCTTGTTCACCTGTTTTAAAACTGCCTCTTTGTTTCCTGTGGTCCTGGAGGACATGCAAGTGCTAAGTCCCTTTGGCTCTCTGAAGTAGGTGATTTGAGGAGGCTGTCTCTTGGGTTGCACCTGTAAAAGTTAGGGCATTGGGTGTGTAGGAAAGCATCTTCCAGAAAGGTGCCGGAGACTTGGTTTTATGGAGTGAACTGTAGGGGAGCAGGCAAGGGAAGTGCCCACAAGCACTTTCACTCTCCAGAAAACATCTGGTCAGCTTACAGATGCAGACTGATTAGAAACCTGACTCTCAGGCAGGATCTGGAATAGTATACAATCAAAACTTCCAGGGAGAAACTGTGAGCTGGATGTTTTTGTCTGCTCTCTCTCTGCTGAATCCAGGGAGATACCTATAGGAAGGCCTCACACACCCATTTAAAAACTACTTCTTTGTTTTCTGTGATCCTGAGAGATTTGTGAATGCCAAGCCCTTTTGGCTCTGTGAGCTGTGTGATTTGGGAGCCGTCCCTTGGGTGGCAGCTATAAAAGCTGGGGTGTTAGATATGTGTGAAAAACCCTTCTCTCCTCAGGAGAAGCTAGGAGTTGAGAGTTATCTCCCAATTGTAAGGCACTGTGCCAAGAGTAGGGTTTATGGCATGAGTGAGTCTCAGCTTTTCCTACCCATTTCAATGTGAATATTTTCTCAGTCCTTGCATGGGAGTCACTTCATTAGCTTCTGGGTTTTTCTGAGTGAATTGATTCATGTGTAGCTGTATAGTCAATGCATCCATGAGTGGAGGAAAAGTTAGGTACTCTGTATTCTACCATCTTGCTGAAGTACCAGTTCACTTTTATGCATAAGATACGGTCCTTCAAGAGTTCCAGCTGAAATTCATGAACATTTACAAGGGCCCCTTATCCTTGTAGAGCTCTGAACTCCATCTCTGGGCCCCTAAGCCCATAAGATTTCTAAATCTTCTGATAAGCTTCTCAGCCTCTCAACTGCCGCCTTCAAATTAACAAATGCTTCAGAGGCTCTGGGTAAGTCCCTTAACCTTTCTGAACCATAGTTTCCTTACCTATAAAATGGGGCTGATACTACAGACCTTACAGTGTTGTTGGAACACTTGAATGAAACATCTTTGTCAAACAAATGATGCAGTGCTTGGTACATGTAATTTCTCTTCCATCTTTTGTGGATATAACCCTTTCCTCTCAAATTATTTGAGGAGAAACTACAATGACAGCCACATGGCAGTTGTTCTAGACAGGATCTGAAGGGAAAGAAAGCATTATTTCAACTGTCTTTTTGATAGCATCTGAAGCACAAGTACCTTATGCCTATCTTATATGTGGAATCCAGCATTACTGTTCATCTTTTTCCAAAATAAGCTGTTAAAAAAGCACAAGTTATTTAGAGTAAAATACCCAATTCAGAATGCAATATTTATGAGCTAATTGATTTCATATTAAGAGGAATTATAGTATTTTGCATACCATTGGAAAAATAAAAATGCATAGCATATGCATAAATATTATTAGAGGTCAAAGGACACACATGGGCTTAGGGACAGTTATAATTACACATACACAGAAAAAGGTAAAGAAATGCAGACGTGGCACTACTTTATAGAACCATGGATCACATCACAAAGAATACCTCTTTTGTTTTATTGTTTACTTCCACAGATAAGCCTCTCTCCCCTCATCAGGAACTGAAGACTTCTTTGCATCAAGTACCTAAAAAGAAATGCTATAATGCAAAGTACTTTCCTCCTTAGCTCAGTAAAATTGGCAACCTCAGCCTGAGTGAGAGTATCAATGGCCCTGCCACAGTTTACTACCATCATGGATTGGGATGCAAGGTCAATGCCAGGCTCCTAGAGACACTTTTAACATCAGCTTTTATTTACTTATTATTGACATGCAGTAAACTGCCCATTTAAAGTGTGTTTCTATGAATTTTGGTAATATATATGTATGAAACCACCACTATGAAATATAGATCATTTCCATCTCTTCACCAGAGAATTCATTGTGCCCCTTCGCAGTCCATCTCTCCTTCCATCACAAGTCCCAGGCACCCACTGATGTGCTTTCTGTCACTAAAGATAAATTTGCATTTCTATATTAGTTTGCACTTTCTAAAATTTTATATAAATATAATCATACAGTATGACTCCTATTTTTCTACCTCCCCTCTCTCACCATAATGTATTTGAGGTTCATCATATTGTTGCATGCATCAGTAGTTTATTCCTTTGTATTGCTGAGTATTCCATTATATAGGTGTACAACACTTTGTTTATCTTTTCACTTATTGATGAACATTTGCACTGTTTCCAATTTTTTCTTATTACAAATAAAACTGCTATTAACATTTGCATACAAGTCATTTTGTAGATATGTGTTTTCATTTCTCTTGGGTACATATGTAGGAGTAGAATGGCTGGATCATATAGTAAGGTATACGTTTAACTTTATAAGAAACTGACAAATCATTTTCAAAAATAGCTGTACTGTTTTACATTTCCACCAGCAATGTGTGAGAGTTCCAGTTTGGGGAACACTCCTTAATATGCATTTTATTTACTCAAGGAAATTACCTTATGCAAACTAGCCTGTAGTAAATATATATAGTAGGGTCTAGCACAGAGCTCTTCATTTACCCTCTCTGAGTCTGTTTCTGCATCTTAAAAATAAGAGTAAGAGTGGAACATACCTCACTAGACTGTTTTTGATGTTCAAATGAGATATAGATGTAAAGATCTTAGCACATGATAAGTTCTCAATAAAAGTTCTCTATTACTATTATTATTTATATATTATTAAGGCTATATGTCAGAGACTTGCTAATAATTTTACATTTTTCATCTTATTTAATCCTCTCAATGATCTTGAAACATAGGTACTCATACTTTGTAGATGAAGAAACTGCAACTCAGAAAGGTTAAATGACTTGTTCAAAAATCACATAGCAAATGAGTGATCATCTGGAATTCAAACCCAGGCAGTGTAATTATAAAACTCAAGCATTGAAGCATTATTTTGGTTGGTTTTGCATTCTAACAGGATAAAGGAGTGAATATAGGTATATTGTTATTATCATCAATCCAATCCAGGCTGTTTCAGTACTTTGTTACTTTCTCTTTGGTAGACCACTTAACAGATAAAAAGCACTTCCTCTTTTCCCTGTATTACAGCTGCTTAAGTCCCATTCTGTTTTGTAAATTTGTAGTATCTAAATATAAATCTTGAGGAGAGACAACTCCCTAGATCCAGTATCTCTCCTGCCCCCTCTGTTCCATTCAAAATGGCTTCGATCAATTGTTACTCCATCCTAGTGTCTAAGCCTTCTCTAGAACAGCCTTCTACCTGGAATGCTGTTGGGAAGAGATTGGTGCCTACCAAATTTGGAAAACTGTCAGAGTACCTACTAAAGCTGAATATTCGTCTGTCCTATGACCCAACAATTCTACCCCCAGATGCCTAAAAGAAATGAGTACATATAGTCATTCAAAAATAAATGCATTAGAATATTCATAGCAGCTGTACTTGTATAGGCCAAAATGAAAAAAGTCCATTAATTGTATATAAGTACATTGTGTAGCAGTCATTCAAAAAAAATACACAGCAATGAAAATGAACAAATTTATGCCAAAAAAAGCAGCATGACATGTATGTGCAAAAATCACAGAAACCAATTTCAAGTGAAAGAAACTAGACTCAAAAGAATATATATCACGGTTTGATTTATATTAAGTTCAAAAACAGTTCATGGTATTTAAAGTCAGATAGATAGTTATCCATGTTAGTGGGAGTAGGAGGGTATGGTGGGGTGTAATTGATTGGAAGGGGACATGAGCAAGGCCTCCAGGAGTACTGATAATATTTCATTTATATGGCTGTTGATTACATTATTGATGTTCAGTTTTTGAAAATTCGTCAAGCTGCATACTTGCTTATTTTTGTACTTTCCTATGTTATACTTCAATTTTAAAATTCAAAAGAAATTAATGCCTTACTCTGTGCCCCCTCCTCAAAAACAAAATCCTTTGCATGATTGCTGATAGTACAGGTTTCTTCTGTTGACCATTTTCTCAAGCATCTACTTACAGATTACTTCATTAAAAATGGGAGAAAACAGGTTTTCAACAATAAGATTTAACAAATTTCTCTCCCACAACCAAATATCTATCTCTCTTCCTTCCTGTTGCCCCCTATAAGGACAGAAAATAAGAATTGAAAATAAAAATGAGAGACTTGCACTAGACAGTGTCTTTAGATAGAAATGAGTACCTCTGGTAAGTTAGTCCTAAGGGGCAGACTTGGAGAATGAGTCACTCAGTAAGTCAGCATAAAGCAAAGAAGCAAACAATGTCAGTATTAAAAGGATTTTTCTTATACTTCAGTTTGCTAAAGAAAAAAAGTCAATGAACTTGGTCTGTTTCCACTGGTAAGTAGTGCTCTCCAATATTGAACTACAACTTCCAAAATCAGCCACCACAGCCATCAGAACTTCCCATAAATGTAGACACACTGAAACCAGAGACCAGCTACTTAAAACACTTTGAAATGTGTTGGATTTTGATGACATGCTCATGTTCATTAATTAAGGCAAGAGACTAGCCAGCTGAAGTTTTTTTTCTTTCAATGTTTTAGGCAATTGTGATTTCTTTGACTTAGATGGCAAAGCAGCCCTTTATGGGATTATAACCCACCCATCATTGTTTACCATTCAGTTTTGCTATTTGCTAAGTTTCCTGGATACAATAAAAGTTGCAAAAATCTTAGAAATTCCTTTGCTTGTGCTTATCAGAAGAAATGCATTTGTTGGTGGTGTCTTCTTTCGACATATATGAATTCTTTATCCAATGAGAGCTGTCTGATCTCAAAGCAGAGAGTAACTGGATATTAAGGGAGGAAGTACTTAGTACTTGGCTAACCAAAATGTGGTTCTTGGATAGCAAAGGTGGCATTGCTTGGGAGGTTGCTAGAAATGCAGACTCTCTGGCCTTCTAACACTTACTAAATTAGAATCTGCATTTTAACAAGGTCTCCAGATGATGCCTACACATCCATCTTTGAGAAGCTCTGCTATAGGGTATTGAGAAAACAGCAATGTTGAGTAGTGGACAGAATTATTCCCATTTTGTAATTAGTATAACACTTTCTTTCTTATAGCATGTAAAATAGGTACCAGTTTGAAGACAGTGGTCTAATTCTCTCCAGATATACAAAAGAGAAGCTCCTTTACCTGATAGGTTATGAGTAGAGGCAGCCTATTCATATTACCTATATGACTAGCTGAATGGATAAGAAAAGAAGTCTTTTACATATGCTGTCTAAAAGAGACCCACTTCATATTGAAAGTCACACAGACTGAAATAAAGGAATAGAAAAAGATATTTCATTAAAATGGAAATTTTTTAAAAAGCTCGAGTAACAATACTTATATCGAGTAACAATACTTATATCGGACAAAATAGACTTTAAAACAAAGGCTATAATTGGAGACAAAGAGGGACATTGCATAGTAAAGGAGTCAATCCAACAAGGGGATATAACACTTGTAAACATTTATGCACCCAACAGGGGAGTGCGTAAATAAAGCAAATATTTACTGACAGAGAGAATGACAGCAATACAGTCATATTAGGGGACTTTAACACCCCATTGACATCAAGGGATAGATCTTTAAGACAAAAATCAAGGAAACAGCAGCCTTAAGTGAAACAATAGATCAGATGGATTTAATTAATATTTTTAGATCATTTCACCCTAAAGAAGAATATACATTCTTCTCAAGTGCACATAAATATTTTCCAAGATAGACCACATTTTAGGTGATGAAACAAGTCTTAATAAATTTAAGAAGACAGAAATCATACAAGCATCTTCTCCAACCACAACGGTATGAAACTAGAAATAAGGGGAAAAAAACTGAAAAACACACAAACGTATGGAGGCTAAATAACATGCTACTAAACAATGAGTGGGTTAACAATGACATCAAGAAAGAAATCAAAAGATACCTTGAAACAAGTGAAAATGAAAACACAGTGACCCAAAATTTATGGGGCATAGCAAAAGTAGTCCTCAGAAGGACATTAATAGCACTACAGGCCAACCTCAAAAAATAAGAAAAATCTAAATAAACAATCTAACCTTACATTGAAAGGAGCTAGAAAAACAACATCAAACAAAGACCAAAGTGTGTTGAAGGAAAGAAACAATAAATATCAGAGTGTAGATAAACAAAAGAGTCTAAAAAGTAATATAAAAGATCAATGAAACCAAGTCCTGGTTCTTTGAAAAGATAAACAAAATTGATAAACCTTTAACCAGACCCATCAAGAAAAAGGACACAAATAAATAAAATCAGAAATAAAAGAGAAGTGACAACTAACTCCACAAAAATACAAAGGATCGTAACAAAATACTGCGAGCAATCATATGCCAACAAACTGGACAATCTGGAAGAAATGGATAAACTCCTGGAAACATACAATCTTCCAAGACTGAATCAAAAAGAAACAAAATCTGAACCAACCCACTACTACAAATGAAATTGGATCAGTAATCAAAAAACTCCCAAAAGACAAAGGTCCTAGACCACATGGCTTTATAGGTGAATTTTACTAAATATTCAAAAAAGAACTTACACCTGTTCTTCTCAAGCTATTCCAAAAAAATCAACAGGATGTAAGGCTCCTAAACTCATTTTATGAGGCCATCATTACCCTGATTCCAAAACCAGACAAAGACATTATAAAAAAATAATAGTTACAGGCCAGAATCTCTGATACACATAGATGCAAAAATCCTCAACAAAATATAAGCATATTGAATTCAGCAATACATTTAAAAAATCACACACCATGATCAAGTGGGATTTATTTCTTGGATGCAAAGTTGATTTAATGTCCGCAAATCAATTAACATGCTAATACCACATAAACAAAAATGAAGGGTGAAAATCATATGATCATATCAATAGATGCAGAAAAAACATTTGACAGAATCCACCATCCATTTATGGTAAAAACTCTCAGTGAAGTGGGAATAAAGGAAACATACCTCAACATAATAAAGGCCATATATGGCAAACCCACAGCTAACATCATACTCAACAGGGAAAAGCTAAAAGCACTTTCCCTATTATCAGGAACAAGACAAGGATATCCATTTTCACTGGTTCTCTTCAATATGGTACTAGAATTCCTAGCCACAGCAATGAGACAAGAAAAAGAAATAAAAGCCATCCAAATTGGAAAGGAAAAAGTAAAACTCATTATTTGTAGATGACATGATACTATATAGAGAGAATCCTAAAGACTCCACCAAAAAAAAAACTATTAGAACTGAATGAATTCATTAAAGTAGCAGGATACAAAATTAATATTCATAAATTCATTGCATTTCTATACACCAGTAATGAATTATTAGAAAGGGAAGTTAAGAAAATAACCCATTTATAATTGCATCAAAAATATCTAGCAATAAATTTAACCAAGGAGGTAAAAGACCTGTCCTCAGAAAATTATAAGTCATAGAAGAAAGAAATTGAAGAACAAATAAATAGAAATATATACCATGCTCATGGATAGGAAGAATCAACATCATTAAAATATTCATACTACTCAAAGTAATCAATAGATTCAATGCAATCCTATCAAAATACCAATGGCATTTCTCACAGAACTAGAACAAATAATCCTAAAATTTATATGGAACCATTAAAGACCCTGAATAGCCACAACAATCTTGAGAAAGAACAAAGTTAGAGGTGTCATGCTACCTGATATACTACAAGGCTATAGTAATCAAAACAGCATGATACTGCCATAAACACAGACACATAGATCAATGGAATAGAATAGAGATCCCAGAAATAAACCACCCCTATATGGTCAATTAATCTATGAAAAAAAAGAGGCAAGAGTATACAATGGGGTAAGACAGTGTATTACAGTAAATGGTGCTGGAAAAACTGGACAGATACATGCAAAAATCATAAAACTAGACCACCTTCTTATACCATATACAAAAATAAACTCAAATGGATTAAAGATTTAAATGAAGCCATAAAACTCCTAGAAGAAAGTGTAGGCAGTAAACTCTGTGACATTGCTGTTAATAGTATGTTTTCTGCTATGTTACCTTGGCAAGGAAAATAAAAGAAAAAAATTTTTAAATGGAACTACATCAAAGTAAAAAAATTTTGCACAGCAGAGGGAAACCATCAGCAAAATGGAAAGACAAGCTACTGCATTGGAAAAGATATTCACCAATGGTACTTTCAATAAGGGGTTAATATCCAAAATTAAGAACTCATGCAACTTAACTCCCCCCAAAAAATCTAATTAAAAAATGGTGAGAGGACATGAATAGACATTTCTCCAGAGGAAATACAGATGGCCAATAGACATATGAAAAAGATGCTCAACGTCATAATCATCACAGAAATGTAGATTTAAACCACAATGAGATATCACACACACCCATCAGAATGGCTATCATCAATAAATCAGTATATACCTCAAAATATACCTCTTCACCTTAAAAGGAAAATGTTTGGCCTACCCTCTTCCCTTCTCTTTTTCTTGAGGGGAAAACTGAAAATACGGTTCCAGGAAGACAGCTTTGGCCTTCTCTGTAAGGGTAACACACTAGAGCAAAAAGCTGAAAGGAAGTATCTACAAAGAGAAAAGCCACCAAGAAAAATGATATTTGCCAGTAGAATTCCAAAAGGCTAAGAAATTGGATGCACAAATATCTCCGAAGGTAGAGTGAAAGATAGGAAAACTGGTCAAAAGTCTAAGGGAAGGTTAGATCCCTAGTTTCTCTATGTAACTCTGCCCAGCCAGCCACCACCACTCTTCAACCCAACAGGAGCCAGGAGCTTTCATCCCTGGAACAATTCAACCCAAGAGGCTCCAGAGCCTGGCACAGTAGTGGATATGGAAGAGAAGTAGGCGAATTTTTAAAAAAATTCTTTTTCTTTCTTGACTCCTAGAATCCTAGCAGTCAGGCTTCTAATCCTCAGGCAGGAATTTGGAAGTCTTTTCTGAAGAAACAATCCTAACAGAAAAAAATCTTACAGATCTCACATTTAGGGTTCCCCAATACAATGGCTGGATCTCATACAATTATACAAGAGCTTTTAATTAGCTTTTCAGTGTTTTATTCTTAAATATGAATAAATAGCCTAAGATGACCATTCTGGATGGCTTCCAACATGACTGTCAGAGACGAAAACAAACATACACCAAGAAGGAATAGAACAAAAGAAAAGTTAAAAGGAATAATATTTAAATAGCAGGAGAGGGTAAGAGAACACTTTTTATCCATAAATCAATAGTAAGATATAGCAAATAATCACAAAAACACTAGAAGTTTTTGAAAGTTAAAATTATGAATAAAATATCAATAGATAGGCTGAAGGATAAACATGAGAAAATGTCTCATAAAAGAAAACAAAAAGACATAGAAATTAGGAGAAGAGAAGAAATTTAGATGACTAAAATTAGATGACATTCTGGAATTCTACATCCAGCCAAACAAACATTCAAGAGTAAGAGAAAAACATTTGCAGGCATGAAAAGAATTCTAAAATATATTCCAGAAAGCTATTGTAGGATGTGTTCATGAACAACAGGGAATAAACCTATAAAGTGGAAGACAGGATTCAGGAAACACAGGAAAGGAGAATTCCTTTATTAACAAAGGAAATTGTGATGGGACTGCCATGCAGCTGGTCTAAGGAACAGTCAGTGCAGAATGAATTGGAATGACAGGAGAATCTAGAATAGATGTGTCATAGGGATTCGAGGGGAATGGAAACTGATAGATTACAAGGTTGGTGTTTATGGTACTGAGGGTCACGTATAACTTAATGGGAAGAGTTAAGGATTGGTTCCTAGGAAACTAAGCAAACATAAAGGCCGTTATTATCTAGAGGGAAAAAAAGTGTGCAATAAGAGAAATGAAATTATTGCATGCTATTCTGCCTCAACTGTGAACAATTTTACATAGTTTTAATAATGTTTAACAGAATAACTAAAAGTTATGATACAACTCTATTAGAAAGATAAGGAGACGGTAGTATGGGTGTGTGTAAGAATACTAAATTCTGATCTTCCACTTAGGAAATCAATAGATAATGTATAAAATAGATAAATAAGAAAACACATTATAAACATTTTGTATATAATCATGTAAGAAAATAGAATAAATAGCTAAAAGAAAGTTGTTTCCTCTGAGGAATGGTTCTTGGGGTTAAGGAAGAGTAGAGCAGTAGCTATATTTTCTTACAAGCTTTTTAGTACTAATTGTGCTTTTAATATTGAGTACATCTATTAATTTGATAAAAATAAAAATAGAAGCCAGTCAACAATTTGAATTCTATCTCTGTCTCTCTGTCTCTGTGTCTCTCTCTGTCTCTATCTCTCATTGTAGTATGAAAAGATTTATTTCTCATTAAGGAATATCAGGCATTGGGAAGCAAGTAAGCACTCTATGTTTGTGGCGAGCCCCATATCCCTGTGATCACATCACAGCACTTTGCTTACATGAGGACTGGCCCTAGTGGACTATAAGTATGTGCATCTGGTAATATTGCAACTGTAATTTGTAAACAAGGTCAGCATTCTTGAGCAAACAGATATGACAGCATGATTAAATGATGAAAATCAAACCTGAGGGCATTTTAACAGGCGTCACAGTCCTGTAAGTAGAATGACGATCAAAAGGCCTGGATAGAATGTCAGATATGAACTTGAGCCTCAGTGTCCTAATCATTCAAGAATCTTACTTTTCTAGCCAAGAATTATCATCAGTTTAATCTGACACGAGAAGCAGTCTTCCTCTAGGCAATGCCAGATAGATGAGGCAGAATGGCACAGAATCAGAGCAGAGCCACACAGGGCCAACAGCCACTTGGGCATAAGGGAAGCCAGGCTGAAAAGAGCCCTTCAATTTTTATTACTCATTATCCTGACTTAGTGGCTCCTCAGCCGTCTTTGTGACAGCCGGGAGCAGTGACCAGTGGAGCATTCAGTCAACGAATGTTATCATCACTGCAATAATAATCATGTTATCACCCATCATAATGGTGTTTGCTCTGAGAGAAGACTCAGAAAGCTTGAAGTTTCCATTTGGGAAAAACTAAGAGGAGAAAGGTGATTTAAGCAGGACAGGTGTGACAGTAGGGATGGAAAAGAAGGAGGCATGTGGAACTGAGAGCAGAATAAGGGGATAAAAGAGAAATGGCAATGAAGAAATCGGCATAATAAGAGCTGCACCAAAAAGCTATAAATTTTAAAAAACTGGTTTTACAACTGTGCCGAGAGTAAGAGATTTTTTTCCCCTGCCATGGTCACATTATAACCACTCTGCATTGTGTTTATTAGTCAGATATCCCATTGGGAATGTTTTCAGTTATACAGTAGATGCTGCCAGTGCTCCTACTTCATTCTTTCTTGTCTCCTTACCATGTATACCAGCCTGACTTCCAATGGCTGTTACATGCATCTTTGCCAGAGGGCTGACCTTGGGCTGCTGGAACCAAATATGCCACACACACAGCAGTACTGAACCAATGTTCCTTATGGGCAACCTTGAACAAATGACTGATGGGTTTAAAGGACCCTGATACTTGGCTCTTTAGGTGTGCTGTGCAGAGATGTGCGTTTTTCCCAATTCCAAAGTTTTCCAATAGGAATAAACTCTAGTTATCCACAATGATAGCTTTTATTAACTATCTTCCCTTTCCTGTATCACCACCTCCACCCCATTCCCAGCCAGTGTTCCTATACCTCCCTAATATACTGTACACATTAAATTCTTATCTGATGGTCTACCTCTGGTAAACCCCAACCAATACAAAACTTCAACTTTCACACACAGCCATCATCAAAGGTAGATTTGCAGTGTATATGCTAGCTAACTGCAATAGGGCCAGGGCATCCCAGATAACAGACAAAAATGGCTAGTACCTATAGCTGCTTCCCCAGCTGTACCTCTTCCATGGAAAGAATTCCTTCTATCTAATGGGGCCAATCAACACAGGGCAAGCAGTGGAGGAAACTTAATTCAAAGAGGAGGATCTTCAGATATGATATATCCTGGAAAGATTGGGTATTTATAAGACTCTTAGGCTGAAGAAGTAATGACAATTCATTTATTTTTATTTTTATTTTTCAATGAGTTGACATTCAGCACTTCATATTTGTTTCAGGTGTACAGCATAGTGGTTATACATAAGAATTCATTTTTTAATGCAAGCTTATCTTCCTCTCACAGTTCAAAGGAACATACTGCATGTCAACCAGAGTAGAATATTTATTATATGTGGGAACAAACACAGGCATAACACTACTCTATAGAAGAGAAAATTATTATAATTTATATTAAGACCTCTTATATGATATTTATTTGTAAGATATAATGAATATCAGAGGTCTCTATGTATAATCACTATCATGTAGGTAGTTACATTAATGTCTGAAGTGTCATTGGAGAAGGCCACTTGCAGGTCTTTATCTAAGGTTGAAGATCCTCATACCAGGATAATGATTGGAAAGTTGAGCCTGTTAGACAGTTCCCACCCCTCCTTCAGAGGTACTAGAGACCAAGAACAATCCCTTAAGTTCCCAGACTGAGGTTTTCCAGAAGGAAAACAATCTCACCCTGATGAAAGAGAGTTGAGGTATATCCTCGGCCCAAGAACAGTTGTTGAATCCAGATGGAAGGAACGATTGGGTATCCCTAGCCAACTGACTCTCAGAATGCCTCTAGATTAGGTCCCCTGTTGGGAACCAGTCCAGGATTCCATGCAAAAGACACCTTAAAGATAGTGACTGAGACTAGAGGGTTGATTCTCTGGTGTGATTCTAAAGCCCTCAGAAAATAATACAGAGCTACCTTAAGACACAATAAAAATGCAGCCTAGGTGTTGAATGGTATTTGCTCCCACTTTAGCTCAATAAGTAAGTAAATGCAGGAATAGTTATAGCATAATAAGAGAGCAGAGAATTTAGTCCCTCAAATAATTCAGTAAATATTTATTGAACATATACATATGACAACAGGATACCATGTTAAATACCAAAGATATAGTTTTCAATAATGAAAAGAACTCTCACATGGTGCTTACAATGTGCTAGGCACTGTTCTACTTTGCAGGATTTGCACAATGTATCTATGAGATAGGTATCCTTGTCATCCCCTTTAGAGATGGAGACAGAGGTTAAGTGACTTGCCCAGTGCAATACAAATGGTTAATGCTAGAGCTGGCATTTGAACCCTACGATGTGCTTCCTCTCAAGTAGTCCTGCCTTCTATTGCTTTATTGTCTTGGAGTTTACATGTGTGGTGAGCATAAAATAACTTATATAAGACATTAATCATACTTGCAATTATTTAATTTTAATCTTAATCTAGACCTTATAAGAGGTCTATGTACAGAGTGCCCTGAGCCTGTACACCAGCTTATTCACTCTGTGAGTTCATGTTGATTACCTATTCTGTAGGGGATACTGGGAATTTAATGAGAGCAGAACAGATACCTCCTCTCCTGTCTTGTGGAGGAAAGGGGTGTCAGACATTATTTTAATAATAACACACATTTATATACAATTACAAAGATAGTAAATGCTTTGGAGGAAAGTGCTGAGAGTATTAAGAGCATTTAATAGGACTTGACATTTAAAACATCAAATAAGATCTGAAGGATGAGTAATAGTTACCTTGGTAAAGAGGAAAGCATATTAGGGATACCTGTGCCAAGGCTCTGAGGTAAGAAAAAGAAAATCTAAGGCACTGAGAGAAGGCCAGTGAGGCTGGAGCCCAGTGAGTGAGAAGGAAAGTGGCATGCAATGAGGGTGGTGGGCAGGGGTCACTTCTCAGCCAATCAGGATACTTTTGATAGGGAAAAGGGTGCTGATAATAATTAAGCCAGGACACCAGTTAAAAACAAATATTAAATTGGGTAAACTGGAACGGATGATGACTCTAATTTAAGCCCTGTAAAGGTTTAATTTTCTATCCTAAGAACAATAAGAAGCCATTGAATGATTTTAAATGAGGGGTGGGAAAATGTATAATCATATTTTATTATGATTATTTTTACTAACACTTATTTACAAGGTAGATAATAGTTAAGACAGCAATAATGAATGCAGGGAATCAAATAAGGGCATGATAATAATTATCCAGGTGAGGAATGATGATACTTTGGACCAGAGTGAAAGTAATGGAGAGAGAGAGAGAAAGAGAGAAAGAGAAGGAAGGCAGGGAGGGAGGGAGGGAGGGAGGGAGGGAGGGAGAGAGAGAGAGAAGAGAGAGAGAGAGAGAGAGAGAGAGAGAGAGAGAGAAAGAAAGAAAGAAAGAAAAAGAAAGAAAGAACGAACAAAAATGAAAGAAAAAGAAAAAAATGAACGAAAGATGGAGCTGGGTGATCATGACTAGTAAAATCAACATAACTTGGAGACTGTATTTGAGGAATAGAGGATGACACAGAAGCAATCTGGAAACTACTTAATGAGGTCAGGGGAAGTGTGAAAGAAATGGCCAAATAAAAAGGAATAAAGGATGAAAGACACAATCATACAAAATGACTGCCTTGGCCATTTGACTCCTAGGTGGAATTTGAAGGGGGTATAAGAAAGCTGCTATCCTACTGTTGAGGGCTACTTTTCACAGGCCCAGTGTTCTCCACCACGGCTTATGGATACGAACCAATTCTTGCTGTCTGAACATGTGTGCACAATTAGAGGATGCAGATATATCTGAAAGAGATAGACTAAGTAAGTGACAGAGGCAGAGAAATGGTGTTCAAGGACAGCATCATGAGTTCATAGAGGAACTGTATCTTGAAAAAGATCTGAAAGAAAAGAAATGAACTTGACTTGTCAAAGAAATAGGTATTCCAGATATAAGAAAAGGCATGTAAAGATATCCAGTTGGATTGTGTGTTAAGAGTATATTAGTGAGTTTCTAAACTACTGTTTGAGGGCTTTCTTTTTATTTTTAACTAAAAGTGGGCAAAAAAGGAACTACCCCAAAGTAGTTTCCCTTTAAAATTAATCATTTTCCCTTTTCTGAACCACTGTCAGATGCCATCTGATTCTGTCTCAACTGAAACAACCAAATCAGGGGAGAGGGGTGGTAGAAATTGTACAGAGCACACTGTGCTCTTTTCTTGTGGATAAGTGAGGTCAGAACACAAAGTTATGTATCTTTTATTGTTATTGTTGATTTTACTCATATCTGAGACTGATCAGAGTAAACCGTTTAAAACAGCTCTCAATTAAATTCAAGTTCTTACATTATTGATTTTAATCAAAGTGGAAATAATGTATAGTTTGTTATCCTTTCCAAAATTATAATCGTCACTCTCATTTGATGTGGACATAGAGTGCAAGTATAAGCAGAGATTGTAATTATTATTGATATTTTTATAATGTCTCCATTTTTATATTTAGCTGCATTGGGTCAGACCGATACTTTTTCTACAAAGAGTTCTAAAGAAAATAAAAAGTGTTGCTTCATAACAGTTTGTCCTTACCAGGTAGCAAATGGATAATTCAAAGTTAAAGACTTTTATTTGGGAGATGAAATCTAGAGTTAGCTAGTTATATTCTTTTATTTTGAAAAATTTAAAAGCGAAGCTCAGAAATCACTTGCTTGAAATTGTATGACAGAGACAAAACAAGAACTCAGTTTCCAAATGCCCAGGCTCTACTTTTTCCATCACATTCCATAATCCTAAAGCTTTGTTGGGCTTCAAGCCTCACAGGGCTTCTAACAAGCTAATAGTGTGAACAGAAATAATGGTTTATTCAATTAGTGCCTTCTGGAAGGAAAATGCTTATCTCTTAATATCAGTGTCCAATTACTTTTAACATCAGTGTTCAATCAATGTTATTCTCTCGTAACATGAAACAAACTATAACTTCTTTTTGGTTATTATACTATACTGAGAAAGATTTTGCTGTGGTAAAATAGAGCTAATTTGATGAAAACCTCACAGATTCAATCTTAGGTTACATTCTCATTTAACCTTCACCAGATTTAAATCAGAGGAACCAACTTTCCCTGAAGCAGTAAAAAATGGTAAAGAGTATTTATTTGTTTTTTTTTCAAGTATAAAGCCAATCAAAGAAGTGGCAAGATTATTTGTACTTGATTTTGTTTAAAGCTTTTGTAGGAGAATTACATCCGTCATGTGTTCAAATAAATATCTATGGGTCACCTCAGTCCTTCCCTGCTGAAAAACAGACATGGAGTTCTTTACAGATAAAGGTTAATAGATGGAAATGTTTTAATTCAAGACTTCTTTCACACAGGATATGAACAATAGCTGTATCTGATATTTCTATTTTTATAAAATGTTCTGATATTTCTCTTTCATAAAAAATCAATGCTCGAATTGATGACACAAATTATTTTGAGACTCATCACTGTCAATCAGGTCCCCTTATTCTTTGTTATCAATTAAGTTAAAATTTCCAGTTACATAATTGGCTAATATATATAAAACATAATTTTAACTGTCTGGAAAAAATTATTTCAGCTCTCTTACTACCACTTTAAATTGTCTCATTTAAGTTAGAACATCAAACATCTCAGAAAAGCATCCTCTCCCCTTGACTCCCTCTTCTTTACCAATGAATTTTTAACCCCTACCTACCTCTATTGAAACTTTGGTGAACACACAATAAACATATGACATATTATTGAATTTTATACTTGAAACCTATTTAATTTTATTAACCAATGTCACCCCAATACTTTTAATTAAAAAAAAGAGTAAACTGCATTCTTAGTGAATGGCTGGCCTTCTGCCGCTAACCAATCTTTTGGGGTTTTTGCAATCATCATTCTTATTGGCATTTACCCACGACATTTGACATTGCTGATGTTGAATCATTCTTTGTCATCTACAATGCTAAACTGTCCTGGGTCCTTCATCCTATATTGCATCAACAACACTGCCGATCATGGTTCAGAGCCATGTGGGTCTCTCATTTTGAAGAAAGGAAATACATCAATGTTATTTAAAAATAAAGAGATTTAAAAAAAGTACATGGGGGGTGTGTTTTGGTGAGTTATTGAAGACAGACAGACAAACCAAAGGAAGAAAAAGTGGGAGATTAATCAAATAGAATTAAAGTCCCAATGGAAGCTGAAACTGTATCTGAGCCAACCCCAGATGCCCTGGCATTGGAGCTACTCACCTTTCAGTAGTGCATCATGCTGGCTTTTTATTTTTTATTTTACTTTTTTATTCCCATCCCCCCATTTCCCTTACCTTTGGCAACCATCACCTTGTTCTCTACATCTATGGGTCTGTTCCTTTTGTTTTGTTTTGTTTATTCATTTTATTTTAGATTCCACACATAAGTGAAATTGTATGGTATTTGTCTTTGTCTGACTTATTTCACTTAGCATAATACCCTCTAGGTTCATCCATGCTGTCGCAGATGGCAAGATTTTATTATTTTTTAAATTATTGAATAATATTCTATCATGTATGTGTGTATCACATCTTCTTTATCCATTCATCTATTCATGGACATCTAGGTTGCTTCCATATCTTAGCTATTACTAGTAATGCTGCAATGAACATAGGGATGCATATATCTTCTCAAGTTAGTGTTTCTGATTTTTTCAGATAAATGCCCACTAGTAAAATTGCTGGATCATATCGTAGTTCTAGTTTTAATTTTTGAGGAACTTCATTACGTTTTTACATAGTGGCTGCACCAATTTTCAATCCCACCAACAGTGCATGAGGGTTCCCTTTTCTCCACATCCTCACCAACACTTATTGTTTGTTAATGATAGCAGTCCTGACATATGTGAGGTGATATCTCCTTGTGGTTTTAACTTTCATTTCTGATGATTAGTGACCTTGAGCATCTTTTCATATGTCTATTGGCCATCTGGATGACCTCTTTAAAGAAATATCTGTTCATGTCCTCTGCCTATTTTTTATTTGGATTGTTTGTTGTTTGTTCGTTTTGGTGTTAAGTTGTATGAGTTCTTTATATATTTTGGATATTAACCCCCTATTGGGTGTATCATTTGCGAATATCTTCTCCCATTCAGTAGATTTTCTTTTCATTTTGTTGATGGTTTCCTTTGCTATGCAAAAAACCTTTATTTTGATGTAGTCCATTTGTTATTTTTTCTTTTGTTACCCTTGCTAGAGGAGATATATCCAAAAATATATTGCTAAGAGCAACGTTATAAAATTTATTCTCTATGTTTCCTTCTAGTAGTTTTATGGTTTTGGGTCATAAATTTCAGTCTTTAATCCATTTTGAATTTATTTTGTATATGATGTAAGAAAGTGGTCCAATTTCTTTTTTTTCTCTCTTACATGCACCTCTCCAGTTTTCTCAACACCAGTTATTGAAGAGAATGACTTTACCTCATTGTATATCCTGCCTTCTTTGTCATAGACCATGTAAGCAAGGATTTATTTCTGGGTGTTCTATTCTATTTCATTGGTCTGTATATCTATTTTTATGCCAGCACCATATGTTTTGATTACTGTAGCTTTGTAGTATAGTTTGATATCAGGGTGCATGATACCTCCCACTTTGTTCTTTCTCAAGATTTATTTGGCTTTTGGGGCCTTTTGTGGTTTCATATGAATTTTATGATTAGCTGTTCTAATTCTGAGAAAAATACCATGGATATTTTAATAAGGATTGCATTTAATCTGTAAATTGCTTTAGATATCAAGGACATTTTAACAATATTAATCTTCCCAGTCCATGAATAAGGTGTATTTTTCCATTTATTGGTATCTTATTCAGCTTCTTTCTTCAGTGTCTTATAGTTTTCAGAGTACAGGTCTTTCACCTCTTTGGTTAAATTTATTCCTTGATATTTCATTCTTTTCAATGAAATTGTAAATGGGATGGTTTTCTTATTTTCTCCTTGTGATCATTCATTATTGGTATATAGAAACACAACAGATTTTTGTATGTTGATTTTGTATTCTTTACTGAATTTATTTATTAGCTCTAACAGTTTTTTGGTATTGTTTTTTTTTCAAAATTCAAATAACAGAATAATTAGGGTAAAGCCATTGATGGTCCGGAAGGAGTTTTGAAAGGGTTCATGCCTCAGACAAAGTATAAAATCACAAGAGAAAAAATCTGAGATAAGTGCATAAGGATTACCTTGTACCTGCACACTTGTAATACCATCTGGAACCAGCACATACCTGTTGTTTCTCCTCTGTGTTGGTAAAGTCAGTGTTGCTAAAGCATCATCTGGTTGCATATTTATCTGCACCGCTCATTGCTTAGCTGCCTATAAGGAATCTCTGTTTGGAAAAAGAAGCAGAAGAACACTTTGCCAGACTGGAATCTAAGCAACTAGAGGACCTGTTCCTCAGAATTGCACCCCCTGCCCTGCCAACTATCCATCGTGTTGGTTCAGCCAGAGTGGGGAGTTGGGAAAACAGGCATGCATCACTTTCCTCCTTTCCTTCTTTCTTCCTCCCGCCCTCCTTCCATCCTTCAGTAAACATATATTGAGAACCTAACAAATGTCAATTGCTCTGTTAGACACTGATAGAACAAAAATTAATGACTGGTTACCAAACTAAAGTAGCTTATGGTCTTATTAAGGGAATTAATAAGGGAATAAATTGTAGGATTGTATATCCTACAATCACTTAAACTTATTTTTAAAAGTTATGTATTACAATCCACATGTAGTTCCCAACTCCTTCCCATCCTAGACCTTCTTCCTGATTCCCTATTTCTATTACAGGTAATTAGCAGTCATCTAAGCTTATAACTTTAGATTTATTACTTAGTTTCTAAAATAAGCATCCCTCTCGTCCTTTTCTATGGCCATACCCTTGGTTCAGTTCTTCATTAATTTTCTACTGAACTAATGTCCCTGCTTCTCCCTACTACAATTTATTCTGCTTGAGGCCACCAAATTAATTTTCCTTAAGCATGACATTGAGTAAATCAATCTCCTAGACAAAACAATAATGAGTGCCACAAAGTATGTATTCAAAGCACTACCAGTTGACCCCAATTTATCTTTCCAGCATATTTCCACCATTCCAAATTCTTACTTTATTTTTTAACTATATTAGTGTGGTAGGCTTAAAAATGGCCCCCAAAAATATCTACCTCCTAATCCCCAGAATTTGTGAATATGTTACCTTACATAGCGAAAGGTACTTTGCAGTATGATTAAGTTAAGGATGTTGAGACAGGGAGATTATCACAGATTATCCAGGTGGTCCAGAGTAATCATAAGTGTTCTATAAGGGAGACAGAAGGTCAGGGACAGGAGAAGACAATGTGACAACAGAAGTAGAGATGCAGGATGCAGCCATGGATCAAGGAATGCCAAAGTCTGTAGAAGCGGGAAGAGGCAAGTAAACATTCTTTCCTGGAGCCTCCAGAAGGAAACAAACACCTGCCAACATATTGATTTTAGCCCCGTGAGACTTCTAGACTTCTAGTCTCCAGAACTGTAAAAATATAAATTTGTATTATTTTAAGCCACTAAGGTTGTGGTAATTTTTTTATAGCAGTAATAGAAATCTAACAGAATTTATTTGGCTACTGCTCTGTAACTGACAACTACAAAATCTCAGTTACATACAAACATAAGCATTTACTTCTGGCTCAGATGTCCACAGGTCAGCTGGGCCTGCTGCTCTTGTATGTATTCTTGCTGGCTTCCCACTGTTGATTCAGTTCACTTCTATTCCATGTGTCTCTCATTCTTCAGGAAGTAGCAAGTTGCCCAGAAAATACCCTTCTTGTGTTAAAAGGAAGGTATGCCAAAGCACAAGTCTCAATGAGGCAAGTGCATTTCAAGCATTTGCTCATGTTACCTCTGCTGAACATTCCATTGGCCATAAGCAGCTTACCTGGCCAAAATCAAAATCAGTGGGGTAGCAAAATATCTTCTACCTCTAGTAGGAGAAACTTCAAAGTCTCAGGGCAAAGAGCATAGATTCAAGGAGGGTTGAAGTAATAGAAATAATAATGCAATATATCTAGCGGTGTGCTGGTAGACCAGCTTTAAAAAAAAAACAGATGAAAATGATTTATAGCATTTCCTGATTTGTATGGTGTAAATATTCCCACCATGGTTGATTTTAGGCCACCAAAATGACATCACTGAACACGAAATTAAGAAAGATGCACACAATGGGCTCATAGTCAATACCAGTCAGCTCCAGCATACCATGGAATCTACTAATCAATCAAACCAAGCCATTACATATTCCTCCCTAAACAGTGCCTCATGCCATGTATCCACATGAAACTCCTCCACCTTTCAAATGCCGCCTTTGCACAAAGCTTTGGTTTCCTAACGAAAAGTAATTCCTGCTTCCTTGGCATTTTCATATCACTTCCTTGTGGGTATTTTTCGAAAATACCTATTGTGCTTGAGTTTTGCTCACTGGGTTTCAAGGTACTAGAAGGTGGGCACTGGATCTAACACATTTTGAGTTCTTGTAGCACTTTGCACACAGTAGGTATTTGTAACTATCTAGTGGATGAATGAATAAATGAATGAATGAATGAGACACATAGAAGGATAAAAAAGAGGGTAATTATATTTAAGAAGACAAGTAATGTTCTGGCAGAGCAAAGTAATCTGAAAGAAATAAGCCAACTAAGAATTCCAAGGGACCAGTAACCTAATCCCAGAGAACACAAGAGTTCTGAGCATGTGCAGTGAGTGAGAAGCTTTCTCTTCCTAACCTATTCAGGGCTAAGTATTGGAAAACCCCCACAAAAAGTAATTCTGACAAAACAAAACATTCTCTTCTCCACCATTAGGAAACAGAAGCTCTAACACCCACAGAGAATTTGGAAGCCCTCAATGACTGAAGCAGTGGAAAATGAGTCTGCTTCATAATCCATAGCAGTTTTGCAGAAATCCTCCATTTGTATTGTCAGGAGGAAGCCACAGCTGTTACCACCTGGCAGCTGTCGAGACCTGGGATTCAAATTTGTAGAACCAGACAGGTTTCCTGTGGAAATACCTATTTCAATCCTATCATCAAATCCATCACGGGAAATGAGGCTCTTTTTTACAACTTCAGTGCAAAGCACAGAGGTGGAGTCTTTGGAATTGAGGTTGTTACTGAAGAAAGTTTTAGAGTTTGTGATTCAAAAACATTCATGGGTAGGTTAAGAAAGTGCACAGGTATTGTGGCTGTCCCCTGTTGTGTTTGTGAAATAAAAAATAAGACTTTCATTTCTATAGCTTTTGGTCTTTTTTAAAGCTATCACATAGTAGTAGAAAGGGGTTTATAAAAAATGAAATGCAAATAGAGTCCTTTTTCTCTCAAACAAAGCATCTTTGGACAGATAACAAAGCTTTGGTGCATAGAATATACACAAGAGCCATCTTCTCTTCCTTCATTAAGAGTCAGGGATTGCTTTATATGTGTAGGGAGAAAACTTATAGATCTAGACATTATTATTTGGGTAAGGCAAATCCATATATCCCTCCCTTGGTCTGCCATGCCAATAATTTTCCTTCCTGCATAGCATGAAATGTGCACCATTATAGTGCCTTCTCTGGATTCAAATGGCTCCAATTAAATATGTTCATTCTTTCATTCAACTAACCATTTATTGTATACCTGTCATGTTTCTGACATAGTGTTTGATACCATAGATACCAAGATTATTTTAAAAAATAAAATGAAAAATCTCCTTTTTTAAGGAGCTGAGAGTCAAGTAAGGAAAAGAGACATAAATATTTGGAGCTTAGGTGTCTCTGTATCTGATCAAACACATAATTGAAAAATCTGTTATTAAAGAGTAAAGCCAGTGTTCAAAGGGGATCGCAATAACAGTGGTACAGATTCTACTGGATCTTATTCCCCATATTCATTGAAAACCTCCAACTTCTTTAAAGTATGCTTTAAAGATCTCTGGAAGACCCCATGGGGTATCACACATATACTCATGAAGATATGCACTCTGATCATGACCCATTGTGTCCTGGCCCAGTGGACTGGAGTTCTAATGGAAGTTGCTCAGTAGTACATCTCTTCAGTGTAACATTCTGTTGGGTTGGATCCTGGGTTCTCCAATATCTTACAGATATTTAAGGATTCTATTTTTTAATTTCCATATAAGCCCTCTTCTCCCTGTAGGCCTATACTAGTGCAAGGGACAAATCTGGATGACAAACACCATGCTATACTCAAGATCCCCAAGCCTTTGAAATCCCTATGCTATTACTTATTGAACCACCCTTATTGGGCCAGCCTCTTTCTGGCTCACAAAGAGTCTCTTCACCAGTTGAGAAGTCATGATCAGGCATCTAGTTCTGACACAAGCTGGAACCCCGCTACTCATAATATTTAAGCACTGTGACTGGTGGATCCTAGTGGAAGAAAGCAGAGAAATATCCTACAGGAAGTCATACAGTGGCTGAGGGCTAAAGGATGATTCAAAAGTTTCTCAAGTAAAGATGAGCAATGATAATGCCAGCAATAAGGTAGAACAAGCAAAAGGAATACATGTCACTTTAACATTGCATTGTATAAACTATTATTGTATTGTATAGTGCACATGGTAGGTGTGTGTGCCATTTCTAGTATTACACATTAACACATCACTGAATCTAGTCAATGTCAGTGGATTGATACAGTTCAAATGAACCAATGTTTCATTGTGATGCTTATTTGAAAATTTTACATGGATAGCATGAGTTACAGTACCTATGTAAATCATACTTGGTAATTGAAGTACTTATTTTAATTATAATCACATTACTTTCCTAGTTTCAAAAAATGTATGAACAAAATTTTCTATTTAAAATGAAGACATACAGCTAATACAGAATTGAGAGGAGATGCAGAAACTAGTACTATGACCAGAACAGAAATTTGAAGAGATATACCACATATTTCACAAAAAATGACAATTGCAATTTGCTGCAGTAGAACAAAACAAAAGCCTTTAGAAGGAAATAAAATATAAATATTGAGACGTTTTCAGCAAATAACATAGTGAATTTGATAAGTTTTATTTCAATAGTCAAAGAAAAAATCAATGAAATGAGTCACCTGAAATCAGAATGAAATGTCTAACAAAAACTTTTTTAAAGATTTATAACTTTGGCCAGCTTTATAATGGCTTGAGTTCTTGCACAAAAGAAAAAACCATTTTTTTTAGATAGAGAAACAGTAAGAGATTCATTATTTCAGTTGTGGAAATTGTATAAGAAAATTATGAGAAAAATGTTAAGAATTATATTTTACAAAAAGTGAAAAATTGTCAATTTTGCCACCAAATACTTACCTGTGGGATACAAGACCTTTCTAATACTTTCAAAGATCAATTGATGTAAAATTTGAAAAATTGCATCTATTTTTCTGTAGCTTTTACATGAGTCATGCAATTTAAGTGACACTGCCCAGCAATACTTTGGGTACATTTTGACTCAAAAGACTTATAAATTTATAAAGAAATGATGTCAATTAAATCTCTTATATTTGTCAAAGAAGAATTCCAGCTAAATATGAAAAAAATCATATAACATGATGTTCCAACTATGTTAGTTTTAAAAAATATGGATTTATTGAATTTTTAAACAAAAGACTGATGTTTCCCTTATTGCTTTGTTCTACCATATAATACATATTGAAAATATTTGTGCTCAGCTTTCTAAAGTAAACCTAAGAAAAGTGTCATGGATACAGTTATTAAAATTGTTCAGTACACATGCAAATGCTATGAATCATTGCCAGTTTATGAAACTGTTGACAGAAATAGAAGACAATGATCGTCTGTTCTTTGCCAATGCTTATTGGCTGAGTTGTGGAAGAACTTTGCAAAGATTTATTGTACAATGTTTTAAAATCAAATTCCAGATTCTCTTAAAGCAAAAGGAATACTTGCCAAATAGTCAATCGCCAAGACAAAAATGGTAGTGGGATTTACAATTTTTTAACAATATCACACTGCACTTGAATAAAGTAAACTTTTTATACCAGCTTTATTGAGGTATAATTCACATACCATAAATTCACCCATTGAAAGGGAAACAAGTCAGTGATTTTTAATTTTAGAACATTGTCATCATTCCATAAAAGTCCTATATCCATTAGCAACCATTTCCCCATTTCCCTCCAGTTTCCCCATTCCTCTGTTCCTGGAAGTCACCAATTTACTTTCTGTCTCTATGAATTTGCCTATTCTGGATATTTCATATACATGGAATCATACAATATGTGTTCTTTTGCAACAGGTTTCTTTTAATTATAATATTTTCAAGGTTCATCCATGTTATAGTATGTATCAGTACTTCATTTCTTTCTATTGCTGAACAATATTCCATTACATAAATATATGACATTTAATTTATCCATTCATCAGTTGATGACATTTGTATTGTTTCCATATTTTGGCTCTTATAAATGATGCCACTATGGACATTCATGTACAAGTTTTGGCGTAGACATATGTTTCATTTCTCTTGCATATATGCCTAGAAGTAGAAATTGATGATTCATACGGTAACTATGTTTAACTTTGTGAGGAACTGAAAAACTCTTTTCCAAAGTGGCTGTAGCATTTAAAATTCTCACCAGCAGTATATGAATGGTCCGCTTTCTCCATATCCTTGCCAACACTGTTATTGTCTCCCTTTTTGATTATAGCCATCCTAGTGAGTGTGCAAAGTGGTATCCTATTGTAATTTTGATTCGCATTTCTCTCATGGTTAATGATTTTTGAGGAATTAACTCATTTTAAACTGCAAGGAAAAGAAAAGCTAATTTCTGAGCTAGATAGGTATAAGAATTTATGTCAAAATTGAAACTTTTCATAATAGGAATCACTGACAATGATTTTTCATTTTTTTAACATGAAATGATATGCAAAAGATTTAAATTGTAATTGACAGCATTCTGTAAATTGGCTACAATAAAAAACTATAGGAAAAAATTGAAGAATTCTTTTTTATCTTGATAAATTAAGAGTTATTTTTTAATTTATACAATATCCCATTGAACTTATTAATCACACAGAGTTGACACAAGTGTCAGTGAATTTACTTAGCTTGGACAAATGTAGTTTTGAAACTGATGTGCTTTTTATTCAAAGTCAAATCAATTCTTATAAAAACAATAAACCAGTTTTGTCTATGTGGTTGCAAATATTAAAGGCTAATGATTTTTTGTTACTTGCTTGATTTGAGTTATCGGGAAAACTTTTAAGTATGTTTGGAACAACTCAGGTATATGAATCTACTTTTTCAACTGTAAATTATATGAAATCTAAATTCAGATCAACTATTCCTAGTGAAAATTTAGCACACAAATTGACATATGCTGTAAGTATAAAGTACATGCCAATTTTCAGAGTCAACATGAAAAAAATAACAAAATATCACAATACTTTTTGTTTTGATTATGTGTGAAAATATTTGCAAATATTGGGTTAAATAAATTATATCATTGAAGTTAATTTGACCTATTTCTTTTTCTTCTTTGTAAAGGTTAATTTCAGTGTTTGAACTATATGTTTAATTAAAATATAGTTAGCATACAATATCGTGATAGTTTCAAGTGTACAACATTGTGATTCAACATTTATATATTTTATGATGTGAACACCAAACTAAGTCTAGCAACCATCTGTCACAATATAAAGTTATCACACTATTATTGATTATATTTCCCTTTACCTTTTTCACCCATCCCTCCACCTCTCCATCCCTCTCTCCTCTGGCAGCCATCAGTTTGTTCTTTATTTCTATGAGTTTGTTTTTATTTTATTCATTTATTTTTATTTTTCAAAAATTCCACATGTAAATGAAATCATGCGGTAGTTGTGTTTCTCTGTCTGACTTAATTGACTTAGCATAATTCCTTCTAGATCCATTCACATCGTTGCAAATGGCAGGATTTCATTATTTTTATTGCTAAGTAATATGTCATTATATATATATATATATATATGAACATATATATATGAAAAATATATATTCTGTATTCATTTATCTATCGATGGACACCTAGGTTGCTTCCATAGCTTGGCTATTGTAAACAGTGTGGTAATGAACATAGGAGTACATATATCTTTTAGAATGTGTGTTTTTGTTTTCTTCTGATAAATACCAGAAGTGGAATTCCTGAGTTGTACAGTAGTTTCATTTTTACTTTTCTGCAGAACCTCTATAGCGTTTCCCATAGTGGCTGCACCAATTTGCAGTCCCACCAAAAGTGCCCAAGTATTCCCTTTTCTCCACATCTTTGCCAAGACTTATTTGCTGACTTTTTTTTAAATAATACTCATTCTAATTGATGTGAGGTAGAATCTCATTGTGGTTTTGATTTGCATTTCCTTGATGATTAGTGATGTTGAGCATTTTTTCATATGTCTGTTGGCCATCTGCATGTCTTCTTTGGAGAAATGTCTCTTCATATCCTCTGCCCATTTTTTGATCAGATTGTTTAGTTTTTCGTTGTTGAATTATATAAGTTCCTTATATATTTTAGATATCAACCCCTTATTAGAGATATCCTTGGCCAATACCTTCTTCCATTCAGTAGGTTGTCTTTCATTTTATTAATGATTTCCTTCACTATGCAGAAACTTTTTACTTTGAAGAAGTCTCATTTGTTTATTTTTGCCTTTGTTTCCCTTGCTCAATGGGACATAGGCAAAAAAAGATATTCTTAAGATTGATGTCAAATAGCTTACTACTTACATTTTCTTCTAGGAATTTTATGGTTTCAGGTCTTATATTTAAGTCTTTAATCCATTTTGAGTTTATTTTTGTAGGTATAAGAGAGTGGTCTAGTTTTATTTTTTTACATGTATCCATCCAGTTTTCTTAATACCACTTATTGAAGGGACTGTCATTTCTTCATTGTATATTCTTGACTTCTTTGTCATAGATTAATTGACCATATAAGCAAGAGTTTATTTCTGGGCTCTCCACAATTTTACATTGACCTATGTGTCTGTTTTTGTACCAGTACCATACTGTTTTGATTATTATAGCTTTGCAATATGTTTTGAAATCAGGGGCATAATACTTCTAACTTTGTTCAGTTCAAGATTGTTTGACTATCCATCATCTCTTGTAATTCCATATAAATTTTAAGATTATTTGTTCTAGTTCTGAGAAGAATGCCATTGGTATTTTGATAGAGATTACATTGAATCTATAGATTCCTTTGGGTAGTATGGATATTTTAATGATATTAATCCTTCCAATTCCTGAGCAGATGGTACATTCTTCTATTTATTTTTGCCCTATTCAGTTTCTTTTTTCAATGTCTTATAGTTTTCAGAGTATAGGTCTTTCACCTCTTTGGTTAAATTTATGCCTGGGTATTTTATTCTTTTTGATACAATTGTAAATGAGATTGTTTTTTCTTAATTTGTCCTTCCAATCATTCATTATTAGCATAAAGAAACATGATGGATTTTTATATATTAATTTTGTATCCTGCTAATTTGCTGAATTGATTTATTAATTTTATTAATTTTTAGTGGATTATTTAGGATTTTCTGTATATAGTATGTCATCTGCAAATCATGACAGTTTTACTTCATTCTTTACTATTTGAGTGTCTTTTATTTATTTTTTGTTGTAATTCGATTTCTGTGGCTAAAATTTTCAATACTATATTGAATAATAGTGGTGAGAGTGAACATCTTTGTTTTGTTCCTGATCTTAGAGGAAAAGCTTTCAGCTTTTCATCATTGAGCATAATCTCAGCTTAGGGACTGTCATGTGTAGTATTTATCATCTTGAGGTAAGTTCCTTTTATACCCACTTTGCTGAGAGTTTTCATCATAAATGGATGTTGAATTTTGTCAAATGCTTTTTTCTGCATCTATCTATTGAGATGACCATGTTATTTTTTAAATATTAAATACAATTTATTTGTGACTGGTTATATCTGTTTTATGTGTTATATTTTTAATATGATGATAATATTTTATCCTTCATTTCATTAGTGATATATCACATTAATTGATTTGCGGATATTGAACCAACCTTGCATTTCTTGAATAAATCACACTTGATCATAGTATATGATCTTTTTAATGTATTGCTGAATTCGATGTGTTAATATTTGGTTAAGGATTTTTTCATTTAAGTGCATCAGGGATTTCGGCCTATAATTTTCTTTTTTTGTAATGTCTTTGTGTGGTTTGGGAATCAGGGTAATGGTGGCCTGGTAAGATGTCCTTGGGAGCCTTACATCCTCTTGAATTTTTTGGAATAGTTTGAAAAGAATATGTGTTAAATTTTTTTTTTTAATATTTGGTAAAATTCACCTGTAAAGCCATCTGCTCCAGAAGATTTGTTTGTTGGGAATTTTTGATTACTGATTTGATTTCATGAGTAGTAATTGTTCTGTTCAGAGTTTCTGTTTCATCTTAATTTAATTCTGGAAGATTGTATGTTTCTAGGAAATATTCATTTCTTCCAGATTGTCCAGTTTGTTAGTATATAAATGCTCACAGTATTTTCTTATATTCCTCTGTATTTCTGTGGAGTTAATTGTCACTTTTCTTTCATTTCTGATTTTATTTACTTGGGTTCTCTCTTTTCCTTTATGGGTCTGATTTAAGGTTATCTATTTTGTTTATCTTCTCAAAGAACCAGTTCTTGGTTTCATTGAACTTTTGTTTTGCTTTTTTAGACTGTTTTGTTTATCTCCACTCTGATCTTTATTATTTCCTTCCTTCCACTCAACTTTGGGATTTGTTTGCAATTTTTCTAGTTTGTTTAAGTGTAAGGTTAGATTGTTTAGCTGAGATTTCCCTCCTTTCTTGAGGTGGGCCTGCAGTGCTATGAATTTCCCTCTGAAGACTGCTTTCGCCATGTCACATAGATTCTGGGTCATTGTGTTTTCATTTTCACTTGTCTCAGGGGGTCTTTTGATTTCTTTATTGATCTCATTGTTAACCCACTCATTGTTTAGTAGCATGTTATTTAGCCTCCATGTGCTTATTTATTTTTTTCTTGTAATTGGTTTCTAATTTAATACCATCATGGTTGGACAAGATGCTTGATATGATTTCAGTCTTTTTAAGTTTATTGAGACTTGCTCTGAGGCCTAAATATGGTCCATCATGGAAAATGTTCCATGTGCATTTGAAAATAATGTATATTTTACTGCTTCGGGGTGAAACATTCTGAAAATATCAATTAAATCCATGCGATCTAGTGAGTCATTTAAGCCCACTGTTTCCTTGTTGATTTTCTGTCTGAAAGGTCTATCCATTGGTGTCAGTGGGGGTGTTAAAGCCTGCTACTATGACTGTATTGTCATCAATCTTTCCCTTAATGTTAGTTAGTATTTGCTGTATGTATTTAGAGGATCCTATGTTGGGTTAATAAACATTTACAAATCTTATATCCCCTTGTTGGATTAACCCCTTTATGTCCCTCTCTGTCTCTTATTATAGCCTTTGTTTCAAAGTATATTTTGTCTGATATAAGTATTGCTACCCTAGCTTATTTTTCATGTCCATTTACATGAAATATATTTTCCCACCCTTTACTTTTAGTCTGTGTGAATCCTTTGATCTATAGTGGGTTCTTTTTAGACAGCATGTGTATGGGTCTTGTTTCCTTATCCATTCACATTTACATTTAGAGTGATTATTGTTAGGTACATAGTTATTTTTTCCCCTCCACTTCTTAAAGAAGTCCTGTTAACATTTCTTGTAACACTGGCTTGGTGGTGATGAATTTCTTTAGCTTTTTCTTGTCTGAGAAGCTTTTTATCTGACCTTCAGTTTTAACTGATAGCCTTCCTGGGTAGAGTAGTCTTGGTTGTAGGTCTTTGCTTTTCATCACTTTGAATATTTTGTGCTCATCCCTTCTGGCCTGCAAAATTTCTGTTGATAAATCAGCTGACAGTTATCTGGGAGGTCCCTTATATATATATAACTAGCTGCCTTTCTCTTGCTGATTTTAGGATTCTTTCTTTGTCTTAAGCTTTGATATTTTAATTATGATGTGTCTTGGTATGGGCCTGTTTGAGCTCATCTTTTTTGGAACTCTCTGTGCTTCCTGGCCCAGGATGTCTGTTTCCTTCCCAGATTAAGAAAATTTTTAGCCATTATTTCTTCAAATATAGTTTTTGTCCCTTTCTCTATCTCTTCTTCTTCTAGAATCCCTATAATATGAATGTAAGAGTGCTTGATATTGTCCCAGAGGTACCTTATAATATCATCACTTAAAAAAATCCTCATTTTACTCTTCTGATTGGATGATTTGTACTATTCTGTCTTCCAGGTCACTAATCATTCTGCTCTGTTAGTTAATCTTATGTTGATTCCTTCTAATGATTTTTTTAATTTCCATTATTGTGTTCTTTATCTCTGATCGGTTCTTTATTATATTTTCTAACTCTTTGTTGAAGTTCTCTCTGAGTTGCTCTAATCTACTCTCAAGTTTGTTGAGCATCCTTATGACCATTTCTTTAAATTCTTTATCAGATAAATTACTTATCTCTATTTCACTAGAGTTTTTCTCTGGTTTTTTTTCTTATTCCCTCATTTGAGGTACATTCTTCCATCTTCCCATTTTGTTTGATTTTTTACATTTGTTCCTATGAGTTAGATGGAATAGGTATCTCTCCCAATCTTGAAGAAGTGGTTGTGTGTAGAAGTGGCCTCTATGTAATAGTAGCTGGTTTTGGCAGGCCAGTTGGAGTCAGGGCCAGTGTGTGCAATGCCTGGTGGGCTGCCTGGGCAGAAAGAGTGGGTTTCAGGTGGGGTAGCCTGGTGCATGTGTGGTAGCTCCCTGTTGTTCTGGCTGCCCATGCCCAGAATGGAATTGTGTAGGACAGCCAGATGTGGGCACATTTCCTTGCCCTTGTGATCTGGGTCAGGTTGCCTGGTTTGTACATGGCAAGCCCTGTTGCTTTAATTATTTTCCCCAGCAGGATCTAGGCAGTGCTGCTCTGTGTGTGTACCTAAACACCTTGCCAGGTCTGCACTTTCTCTGGGCAGGACAGCCCTATGCACACATACAGCAGTGCCCTACCAGTTTCTCCCTTTTGCCAAATGGGGCAGCACTGTGTATGGGCACTGCAGTACCTACTCATTCCACTCATTCGCCTTCGCTGGCAGGGCAACCTTAGTGTGTACTCAGCCGAGTGGGTGTACACAGCAGTTTTCTGCTGTACCTGCTGGATCAATTTCGTGGTGCAGAGGCCCTGTGCATGCATGCTACAGCACTCTCCTCTTCCTGCTGGATCCAACAGGGGTGTTTGGAGATGTGCTACAGCAGCCTTGCAGGTCAGCTAGAGCACCTAGATAGAGTTCCCACCTGCTATGCAAGTGCAGGAGGAATATAAACAATGGCATTCACCAGTTCCTTAGGTCCTGGAACATTCTCTCAGCTCTTAGAGAGCTCTTAGGGTTCCCCAACCTTTTCTATGCTACCTCTTTCTCTGTTTGTTGTGCAGAAGCTATTCAGTTGGCCCTCAGTTGTCTCTCATGAGGAATTGCTCTACATATAGGTGTACAGCAATATATTCTTGGGAAGGAGTGAGCTCGGTGTCCTATACTGCCATCTCTGACTCACTTTTTGATCAATATTGTTAAGGGGGATACTGGGGAAAAAATTCCATGTATAAAGATCTATAAGGAACTAAAATAGGAGGGTAGGCATGTCATCACAATGGTATGTTGCCAAAACTATGAATTACCTCCTGACTCATTGTTTGCTTAGGCCCAATATACTCCCCAAATAGAGAAATCTTTGTGAAGATGAGAAGTAGGTAGAAATGTGAACAATGGGAGAAGATTTAAGACCAATTTAAGTTGTGATGCATTGATACTTTTAAATTTTTTCATTCATCCACATATTTCTTGTTTCTTCAGGACACCAGATCATGGTTGGTATATGCAGACCATTATTGAAGTGAATTTTTATAAGGAACTAAGGAATGCACATGACTGGTGTGTGTAGTTATTTCCACTTTGCAGCCAGAAGAATGTAACCAGGAGGACTGAACAGGAGTAACACTTATAGAGAACAATTTGGAAATTTTTAGTACAGAGGTAAACTGATTGTTAAATGGAAGATTACAAAAAGAAGCAGCAAATAATTATTTTTATAACATGTATATGTTTAAGTATATAATATACTTAAATGTATACATTTAAAGTATTTTAATGTATGCAGGTACATATAAAATGTATACATCTATATACATATATGAAATATATAACACAATATTCACAGTATTAACAGTGCTTATCTCTGGGAGGTAGAATTATAGATGATTTTTATTCTTTTCTTTTACTTTGACTGTGTTTTATAAATTATCTACAATGAACATGTATTCCTTTTGTACTAAGAAAAAAAGTCTTTTAAAAGGCAATTTGAAAACCTCCTACCTATGTAATTGAAAGCTGCAGTCTTCTGAGCTGAGCATAACCAGAAAATTTAAGAAATTACAAAGAATAAACAATCATCACCTCCCCTCAACACACAGCATAAAGATGAAAAGGCAACAAATTAAGTCTCAGTGAAATTCTCCAACAGCCACTTGTGGCTTAGCAGAAAAGCACACACATTTTTTCTTCGTTGCTTGGCTTAAGATGTCTGGTCACAGGCTCACTGGAGCGAGGTGATACTACCTCACCTCTCCCAAGCTCACCCAGAACATGGTTATCTGTGCAGTGCAGTGTAGCAGGTAAAGCTAAGCTCTGCAGGATACCACCTCCGCCCACTGACGCTGCTCCCAAGAACACACTAAAACGCCATTAACAAATTCTTAAAGGTTTCTTCTGGGTATCGATTTTGCATATTGCTCTATTCTCTTAAAACACAAACATGATGGATTTCTTTGGGGGAGTAAAATACACAGAAAAAGCTTTGTTTAAGTGTCTGGAAAGTTTAGATTTCTATGGTCAACTGCACACTAAAAATTTTCCCAAGTGACTTGCTTAGTTATAAAGATTTTCTTTCTCAGCTCCAAACCACCCTGTCCTGCCCTCCCTGTTCTTTTTTCTGCGGCAGGAGGTGGAACTCTGCCAACTATATTTCCATTTGGCCAGCTGCTCCCTGTTAGACTCTGCCAATAGGGGGTGCACGAAGGAGTCTGTGAGGATTTGGGAGGGAGAAGGGGCTCGTTCATCTCCATTTTCTCACTGTTTCTGTCAGCATTACTCCAGTAAGGTTTCTTCACACTGGCAGTGACATTCGCTCCCTCAGAGATATCAGCACCAGTTGGACCATACCACCCTTCTCCAAGTTACTAAATTTTAACAGCCCCAACCTCTTTCCTGTGTTACCCAGTTCTAGGGGTAGGAGAAACTTCCTGAAGTAATGACCTTGCAATATCTCAGTGTCTCCCTTTTGCTTTTCTGGATCTCCAATACCTGATTAACAATTTGTTATATTAAATTCTCTGTTGAAACAGCTGACATTTCTGTCTTCTGTCTAGACCTGACAGATACAGTTGTAGAATTCAGTCTTAAAAAAAGGTGAGGGGCACGTTATTAATAGGACATATTAGGCAACTTTATTCTATGCTAACAGTCGGGCTTAAAATTGAGAGGACCAAACAAATAAATTAAACCATAACACATAGATATTACTACAGGCAACTGTACAGATGTTTTAAAAATTGGGACCAGCTATGGCTGTAGTAATCTAAGCAATGTAGTTAGTTCAAAAAAACTTCAAGAAGAAAATGAATTTTAGGGATGAATGATACAATCTCTCAGACAGGAGGAGGAAGGTCATTTTTTGATACTGGCAATGGCATTTGCATAGACTCAAATGCGAAAACAAATGAGTCACATATACAAGGAAACTAGGACAGTCCTTCATCATTAACCTCCTCCCCAGCACTTAGCACAGAGCCTGGAACATCGGAGATGATTAGCAAATATTTACATAATTATTGAACTCAGTGATTGAGTTGGTGTGTTTTGTTGGTGTGGAAAGGTTAGGTAATCTTGCCCTTGGAAGTCTTACTTGTGCATGGCGATTCAGAGTCATAGCAGGTTCATCAGAATAGGAGCTAGGATTCCAGAGAAGAAACAGGAGTAACATGTATTATAGAGAACAATTTGGAAATTTTAGTATAGAAGTAAACTGATTGTTAAATGGAAGAAGATTACAAACACAGCAGAAAAAAATATTTTTATAATATATGTACTTAAACATCTATATTTAAAGTATGGATTTTAATATATGTATATATATAATATATACATATACATACATATATGAAATTATATATAACATAACATGCACAATATTAACAGTGGTTATCTCTGGGAAGCAGAATTACAGATGATTTTTATTCTTTTTGCTTTGACTGTGTTTTATAAATTATCTACAACGAACATGTATTCCTTTTGTACTAAGAAAAAAAGTCTTTTAAAAAGCAATCCGAAGATCTCCTACCTATGCAATTGAAAGCTACAGTCTTCTAAGCTGAGCATAACCAGAAAATGGAAGAAATTACAAAGAATAAACAATCATCACCTCCCCTCGATATGCAGCATAAAGATAAAAAGGCAATTAAGCCTCAGTGAAGTATAGTAGGAGGATGGGAAGTTTGGAGATAGCCAGAAACTATCACCTGAGGGCAGAAACAATTCCTGGACGTAAGCACTGATGACAGAAATGGTAAGGAAATGGTCGAAGGTAAAAATAGAAGGAAGAATCTGAAGTACCTGGAGATCGGTTTAAGGACAAAAGAGAAAGGAAAAAGTAATCACTTCAGCATGATGAATCTGTGAAAGAAGAAGAACATATAGGAGTTGGGGAACTAATAGGATTATCTAAGCTCAGTGTTTAAATTAACATGTTAGTGGAATGCCTGTGGGCAGAGGGGAAAATGATATTAAAAGAAAAGAGAAAATTTCAGGCCTGGAAATGAAGATGTGCAGCACATATATACATATAAATTATGACTGAGTGGATAGTCAGCAGTGTAAAAGAGAGAGGAATACAAAAGCAGGAGAAACAACTCATGTACCTGGAGAATTTTTAATATAATTTATCATGACCAGTTTTTCTGCTTGTAGACTGGGAACAAATAGACAAAAAACTAGAGCTTGAGGGATTTAGATTACATTCAATATTTGCTGACAGTGAGAGAGGTTGCAAAATCACCTTCCCTAGACTTTTTGAAAAATAGAATTGATTCTTATTTGTCTGGGGTGGTGTAACTATGGACCTGCATAAACTTATTGAAATAAAATTTATTGTTTGATTTCCCTTCTAGTCTTATGATTTTCTAGAAGGACTTTTAGTGGTTGGTTAATTCACTCAAGGTCATGTACAATGAGAGCCAAATGGAAATCAATTTGCCAAGACTGAAGTAGGTTTCATCTCAAATGGTCATGTCATATCTATTCCCTTGAAAGAAATAAACAGAAAGAGTGCAGCCTCTTGGATGTCTGCTGATTACTGCCATGATGACTTAGAACAGTCCCTGGTAATCTCTTACTATTATCACTGACTCAGAGCCTTAGAAAGGGCAGGCAGTTAAGTTGGAGGAGAAAGATGCCAACCAGTTACTTTTCTCAAAATGACTAAAACTTTGATTCTTTCTGCCATCTTCAGTCAAAGAAATGCAAACTCTCAACAAGAATAAGAGAAAACATTTCTGAATTGTGACACTCAATTGACATTCCCATAAGAATTTTTCAGACATTATATTGAATCTTCACAATAACCAAATGAAATAGATGCTATCAGTAATGGGTTGAATTGTGACCACCCCCCAACCACTCCTTAAAAATTCACATGGAGAAATTCTGACCCTCAGTACTTGAGACTGTGACCTTATTTGGAAATAAGTTGTTGCACATATAATTAGTTTAGATGAGTCATGCTAGAGCATGATGATGGGCCCCTAACCCAATATGACTTATGTCCTTATAAAAAGGACACCATATGAAGAGACAGACACACACAGGAAAAAACAACATATAAATATTGGTGTTATACTACCACAAACCAAGGAACTACCAGAAGCTAGCAGAGAAGCCCTAGAACAGATCCTTCCTCTATATTTTTAGAGGGAGCAAGATGACCTTCATCTTGAACTTCTAGCCTCCAGAACTGTGAGACAATAAATTTCTGTTGAGTAAGTCTCTCAAATTGCGGCATTTTGTCACAGTGGCCCTAGCAGACTAATATACCCCTACATGATGGGTGAAAAAAATAAAGAAGTGGTAGCTAGTACCCTGGCTTCAGAGCCTGAGCTTTAAGAGCCCGAATAACGACTCCTTCCACCACGTACCACTCAATATGACAGTGAGGATTATATTGACAAGATGATGATGATAGCAATAGTTCAGTCATTTCCTGACCGTATCTTGAATTAACAAAATATTTTTGTAAATGCCTCACACGCACATGAGAAGTCTAGACCATAATTTCTGCATCTCTGATCACTTAATGAGGACTGTGGCAATTTGAACCCCAGACTGAGGAGTTGTGAATTTCAGGTCTCCGCACCAACACTAAACAGGAGCTTTTTGTTCACCCCAGACTCAGTTCCCTCATATGTAACATATGGCAAAAACTTTCTAGGGTCATGAAATTTACATAAAAATGTATAAGAATGTATTTTGAAAACCGTACAATGCTGGGCAAACACAAGTAGAAAAATCAGCTAAATCTAACCCATAAAATATGTAACAAAGTGAAAGCAATAGCAATTATTCTGCCAGGGAAGAGTATGAATTTGTTTCAATTATATTAAAAATTTCTGTACATTATTCTTAATTGACATATCTATGTGTGTTTTCATTTTCAATGGGGCAGTGAGATACAGTTATAACTGCAAAATCATGGTAGCTCCACTATCACTATCTCTAACATATACACATATAACGTGGCTTTGAGTATCCTAGCTTATAGTTCTAATTGGAAATCACTGTTCCTGTACTTAAAAGAAATAGTTTTTTAGTTAAGAAAACAAAGGCTTTGTTTGGGATTCTCTAGGAAGCTGGGTTTTCACACTCCTTTTCACTGCTTTGCAATGACCAGCCAGACTAGAACTGAAATGGACCTCCCACTGTCTCATACACATCTGGTGTTTTCTAACTCAGAGAGGAAGGCAAGGAAAACAGGTCTTTTGTTAATAAAGGCAGAGGAAGTTTTCCATTTTCATTTAAGAGTCAATGAGCAGCAGCCAAACAGGAGAGAAAACAATGAACTACTACTGGGCTTATCTTGGAAATGCACCTGTTTGTGACAATAAAGTGAATGTCAAGGCTGCTGGTATTTGACTAGAAAAAGAATCTCCTTTGAGAAGCACTTTGACACATTCCAAAGGTGGTGAGAAAGAAGAATCCAAGCCAGCTTGCAATACACACTTAGAATAATTTCATTGATATTGTCTTATTGGACACATCAGGGATCAAGATTAGTGTTATTTGCATCCTTATTCTAAAGAGTACCTCTTGAACAAAATGTATATGTTACAAAAATCTGTTTTCATACTGCCATCTTTCAAAGTCTCTTAGCCCCGCTCTTCCCCAATCCCAGAACAGCAGAATTATTAGGGAAAGGGTCAGTTTATTGACCTCATTCTAATTCAGAGATGCTTGTTCTTTCAGGCCTCTTCTTATCTTCTGTTCATGAGCTCTTGACATCTGCTATGGACTAAAAGCTTGTGTTTGCCTAAAATTCATACTTCAAAGCCCTAATCCCCACTGTGATAGTACTTGGAGTGGTGCCTTTAGGAGATAATTAGGTCATGATGATGGAGCCCTCACGAGTGGGATTAGTGTCATTATGAGACGAGGCACAAGAAACTGAAATATTCACTACTCTTTTAAACAAACGTAGAGGAGGAGGAAGATTTGGCCATTGTGCCTGAAAACAGTGTTTAAAAAAATGAGCCAGGTTGCAGTAACAAGGTATTCTGTTCCTTCAAAGAGACTGTATGCCTGTGTCTGAGGATCTTATCTATTATCTACCTCTGTTGGAACTCTCTTTTAAAAAGAATATTTATAAATTGATTGAAATTATAACTGTGGAGAATTTTTTCTTCTGAGCATTTTAATATACTTGAAAACTATATTGTCTTTAAAAAATCTAGAATATTTGTCAATACCTAGTTTTATTAAATATTACACTTGAGAGATCATTTTTAAATGTGTTCATGTCAATATGATGAGATTCTGGCCTTTCTCAAGAACTGAAGCATTAAAGAACAGCAAATATTAAAAAATAACAGTATTTTTTTAAAAAAAAGGCACAAGAGAAGTGATTTCTTCATGATCTGAGGACACAGCAAGAAGGCAGTCTTCTATGAACCAGGAAGAGTGCCTTCACCAGAATCTAACCATACTGGCATCCTGATTTCAGACTAACTAGTCTCCAGAACTGTTAGAAATAAATTTCTGTTATTTAAGCCACCCAGTGTGTATTATGTTAAAGCAGCTTAAAGTAAGACAACACTCTATAACATTTAGGACCCAAAACATACCTGGCATATAACAAGATAAGGGTCTGAACGTAATTCAAGACTTTACAGGTTTCATGTCAATCCTTTCCAAAAAACACATGGACATTAATATATTAGATAATATCCAAAATTCATATATAATATCCTAATGGAAAGAAGAGGGAGATAAAAATAAAAGAGCAAGTTTTCCCAATTTTGCCTATTTGATTGATCTGTTAGTAAAGGTAACAGTATAACAAACAAATCTTAAAATTTCAATGGCTTAACATCCTAAATTTTAATTCTCATTGACATAGCAGTTCAGTATGATTGTTCCTCCTAGACAGCAAGTGGGCTGTATTCCATGCAGACTTTCAGCAACCAGGCTAACATAGACTCTGACATCTTTTATACATAGCTTTCAAGGTCTCCCTGAATATCAGCATCCAGACATGCAGACAAGGAAGGAGATAGAGTAACACTTGGAAGGTTTCTATGATCAAGTCTGTTAGAGAAATACATATTCTACTGATCTGAACTTATCATATGATAAGACATAACTTCAAAAGAGGATAGGAAATGTAGTATCTGTGCTAAAAAATAAGCAGGAGAGAGGAAGAGAGAGAAAGAGAGAAGACAAAACTGATGATCAAGGAGCAGCCTGTGCCACAATTGACAAAAAAAATATTGCAGTGTGATAAGACATGTGTCTAATCCAGGAAAGCAAAATGGAAGGAAAATTAACCATTGCATACTAATTCAAAATCCTTCCTAAAGCACAGAGTTTAAAATAGCCCTCCTGTATCAATTAGCTGTTGTTGCATAATATACCACAACAAAACTGAGTGATTGACTTAAAACAACATTCATTTATTATTACAGTTCACATGGCCAGAGTCATTTGACCTTCGCTGAACTTTCTCATATATCTCCATCTGCAAGATGACTGGTCTGTTCAGATGTCTGCAAGTCATCTGGGAACTCTGTGCTAGGCTACACTAGGCTGAGCACCTTAGGAGGCAGCTCTGCTTCACATGTCTTTTATCAGCCTCCTGGAACCAATGAGATGGCCTGGATATGTCCTTCTCACAGTGATAGCAGATGTGCAAGAGAGCTACCAGAAACACACAAAGCCTCTTGGGCTTGGACTCAGAACTGGGGCACCAATCGCTCCTACTGCATTTCTATTGGCCCAAGCAAGTCACATGGCTGAGCTCAAATTCAAACAGTGAGGAAATAGACTCTGGTCTTTAACAGGAGGAACAGCAACAGTGAAGGGCAATGGACATGGATACAGAAAGTGGTGAAGAATGGGGCCATTAAACAAAAACAAAACAAAACAAAAGGCTGAGGCACCAATACTTATATCAGACAAAATAGACTTTAAAACAAAGGCTAGAACATGAGACAAAGAAGGACCCAGTAATCCCATTTATGGGCATTTATCCGAAGAAACCCAAAACACTACTTTGAAAGAACATACGAATCCATGTTTATTGCAACATTATTTACAATAATTAAGATATGGCGGCAACCTGGGTGTCCATCAGTGGATGAATGGATAACGAAGAGACGTTACATATATACAATGGGATATTATTTAGCCAGAAAAAAAGTTAAAGAAAGAATGAAATCTTGCCATCTCCAACAACATGGGTGGACCTAGAGGGTATTGTGTTGAGTGGAGTAAGCCAGAGAAAGGCAAATGCCAAATGATTTTACTTACATGTAGAATCTAAAGAACAAAAGAAGCAAAACAAAAAACTCATAGATACAGAGAACATTGTGATGGTCACTAGATGAGAGGAAGTTTGGGGGTGGTGAAAAAAAGGAAAAGATTAAGAAGTACAAATTGGCAGTTACAAAATAGTCATGGAGATGTAAAGTACAACATAGCGGATATAGTCAATAATGTAATAACTATGTATGGTGTCGGATGGGCACTAGATTTATCAGAGTGATCAGTTTGTAAGTTATATAAATATCTAATCACTATGTTGTACACCTGAACTAATATAATATTGTATGTCAACAATAATTGAAAAATAAAATGAATATTGAACAAAAAGAATGGTGCCATTAATATAATTTACTACACTCTCCAGTTCCAACTGAAGCTACCCTAACAAATTAATTTCAAAGGAAACATTGATGGTATATATTTCTTTTTTCCAGTTTTATTAATATATAAGTGCCATACAATACTTTATAAGGTTAAGGTATACAGCATAATGATTTGAATTATATACATTGCAAAATGATTGCCACAGTAAGTTAACATCCATCATCTCATATAGATACAAAAAGAAAAAGAAAAAGAAAAATGTTTTTGTCCTCATGATGAGAACACTTGCATTTACTCTCTTAATAACTTTCAAATATACCACACAGTATGTTAACTGTAGCTATCAGGTTGTACCATCCATCCTTAGTACTTACTTATAACTGAAAGTTTGTTTTTTGACCACATTTGCCCAATTCCATCTCCAGCCACCCCCTGCCTCTGATAACAACAAATTCATAGTTTTCTATGCGTTCACTTTTTAAAAAAATTTTAGATTCAATTTATCACTGAAATCATAGTATTTGTCTTTCTCTGTTTGACCTACTTCACTTAGCATAATGCCCTCAAGGTCCTTTCATGTTATTACAAACTGCAGTATTTCCTTCTTTTTTATTGCCAAATAATATTCATTGTATATATACTGCATCTTCTTTATCTGTTCATCCACTGAGGGACACTTAGGTTGTTTTCATTTATTAGCTATTGTAAGTAATGCTGCTCTGAACATGGGGGTGTAGATATAGATATCTTTTTGACATAGTGTTTTCATTTCCTTCAGATATATTTCCAGAAGTGGAATTTCTGAATTCTATAGTAGTTCTATTTTTACTTTAAGGAACCTCCATACTTTTTTCCATAGTGGCTGCACAAATTTACAACCCCACCAGCAGTGCACAAGGGTTTCTTTTCTCCACATCCTCACCAGCACTTATTTGTTCATCTATTGATGATAGCTCTTCTGACGGGTGTGGGGTGATATTTCATTGTGCTTTTTGATTTGCATCCTGATGATTAGCAATGCTGAGCATTTTTTCAATTACCTGTTGGACATTTGTATATCTGCTTTGAGAAAATGTCTATTCAGCTCCATTGCCTATTTTTTAACTGAATTTTCAAGGTTTTTTGCTATTGTGTTGTATGAGTCCTTTTATCAAATACATAGTTTGCAAATATTTTTTCTCATTTCCTAGGTTGTCTTTTCATTGTTAATTCTTTTGTGATTCAGAAGATTTTTAGTATGATGCAATCTTGTTTACTTTATGTTCCATTACTTGTCTTTTAGGTGTCATGTTCAAAAATCAATGCTAAGACCCATGGCAAGGAACATTTTTCCTAAATTTTCTTCTAGGAGTTTTATGATTTCTGATCTTATATTTCAGTCTTTAATCCATTTTGAGTTAGTTTTTGCTACTGGTGTAAGATAGCATCTAGTTTCATTCTTTTACATGTAAATATCCCATTTCCCCAGCATCATTATCGAAGATACTAAACTGTCTTTTCCCCATTGAGTATTCTTGGCTCCCTTGTCAAATATAAGTTGATTGTATATGCATTGGTTTATTTCTGTACTGTTGATCTATTCCATTAGTTTATGTGTCTGGTTTTATGCCAGTACCATACAGTTTTGATTACTATAGCATTATATTAGCTTGAAATTAGAGAATGTGTTGCCTCCTGCTTTGTTCTTTGTCAGAATTGCTTTGGCTATTTGGATCTTTTGTGGTTCCATAAAATTTTAGGATTGTGTTTCCTACTTCTATAAGAAAAAAAATACCATTGAAATGTTTTTAGAAATTGCATTAAATCTCTAGTTGGCTTTGGGCAGTTTGGAAATTTATAATAATATTAATTATTCCAATTCATGAGCAAGGGATAAATTCTCATTTATGTGTGTTTACTTCAGCTTTTTTTTTTTTTATCACTGTCTTATAGGTTTGGGTATAAAGATTTTTTTACCTTCTTGGTTAAATTTATTCCTAAGAATCGTAACGTTTTAATGCTATTTTAAATGAGATCATTTTCTTTTCTTTTTCAGATAATTCATTGTTAGTAATATAAATGCTACTGAGTTTTGCATGTTAATTCTATATTGAAAAACTTTATTTTGGTGGAGTCTTTGAGATTTTCTATATATAAAATCCTGTCATCTGCAAACAGAGACAATTTTACTTCTTCCTTTCCAATTCTTATGACTTTTATTTCTTTATCTTGAATGATTATTTTAGCTAGGATTTCCACTACTGTGTTTGAATAGAAGTGGTGAGAGTGAGCATCCTTGTCTTGTTCCTGATCTTAGAGGAAAAGCTTTCGACCTTTCACCATTGAATATGATGTTGTGGGTTTGCTATACATGGGTTTTATTATGTAGAGGTACATTCCATCTATACCTAATTTGTTAAGAATTGTTATTATGAATGGATGTTGGATTTTGTCAGATGCTTTTTCTGTATCTACTGAGATGATCAAATGACTTTTTTCTTTCATTCTTTCTATTAATGTGATGTGTCACTTTTATTGATTTGTGAATGTTAGACCACCCTTGCACCCCAGGGGTAAGTCACACTTGATCATGGTAAATGAGCATTTTATTGTGATGCTCAATTTGGTTTGCTACTATTTTATTGAGAATTTTTGCATCCTTACTTATCAGATATTGGCCTGTAGTTTTCTCACAGTGTCCTTTTCTGGCATTGATATCAGAATAATGCTGGCCTCATAAAATAATTTGAGAATATTCCCCCCTCTTTGATTTTTGGAAGAGTTTAAAAAGGATTGGCATTAATTCTTCTTTTTAAATGTTTGGTAAAATTCACCACTGAAGCCTTATAGTCCTGGGTTATTCTTTGTTGGGAGATATTTTTATTAAAAATTATTGGAGGGACAATCATAAATCAAATAAGTATCATGTGTACGATTCAACAGTATGTCATATATATTATATTGTGTGTTCACACCACCCAAAATTAGATTTCCTTCCATCACCAAATATTTGACGCCCTTTACCCCAATCTCTCTCCTTCCTCCCTCCTTCCCTCTGGTAACCGCTAACCCACTGTCCATATCCATGAGTCTCTGTTTCTTTGTTGATTTCAGTTTTACATCCCACACATATAAGTGAAATCATATGGTTTTCACCTTTTTCTGTCCAACTTATTTTACTTAGTATGATTATCTCAAGATCCATCCATGTCATCACAAACAGCAGTATTTCATCTTTTCTTATGGTGGAATAATATTCTATTGTGTATATAGGAACCACATCTCCTTTATCCAATTATCTTGTAGGGCACTTCAGTTGTTTCCATGTCCTGGCCATTGTGCACAATGCTGCTATGAACATTGGGGTGCATATATCTTTGTGGATAAATGTTTTTAGGGTTTTGGGGTTTTTGTACCCAGAAGAGAGATTGCTGGGTTGTCTGGTAATGTAATTCTAAGTTTTTGGATGAACCTCCATACTGTTTTCTATAATGGCTGTACCAATTTACATTCCTACTGGCAGTGTATGTGAGTTTTTCTCCCATAACTTCTCTAACACTTGTTATTACTTGTCCTGTTTATGATAGTCATTCTAACAGGTGTGAAGTAGCATTTCATTGTGGTTTTAATTTGCATTTCCTAATACCTAGTGAAGTTGAGCATCTTTTCATATGTTTGTTGACCATTTGTATCTCTTCTTGGGAAAAGTGTCTGTTCAGGTCGTCTGCCCATTTTTTAATTGAATTGTTTGGTTTATTTGTTGTTGTTGAATTGTATGAGTTCTTTATATATTTTGGATATTAGCTCCTTATAAGATATTGTTTGAAAATATCTTCTCCCATTCAGAAGGTTACCTCTTTGTTTTGTTAGTGATTTCTTTTGCTGTGCAGAACCCTTTTAGTTTGATGTGGTCCTATTCATTTATTTTTTGCTTTTACTTCCCTTACCTTTGAGGTCAAATTCATGAAATCCTCTCTAAATCCAAGGTCCATGAGTTTAAACCTGTGTTTTCTTCTATGCAATTTATTTTTTCAGGTCTTATATTCAGTTCCTTGATCCATTTTTAGATAGTTTCAGTGTATTGTGACAGATAGCAGTCTAGTTTCATTCTTTTGTATGTGGCTTCCCAGTTTTCCAGCACCATTTATTGAAGAGGCTTTCCTTTCTCTATTGTACGTTCTCGGCTCCTTTGTTGAAATTTATTTGCCCATATATGTAAGAGTTTATTTCTGAACTCTCATTTCAGTTCCTTTGGTCTGTGTGGTCTGGTTTTTCTGCCAATACCATGCCATTGTGATTATTGTTGCTTTGTATTATAATTTGAAGTCAGGCAGTGTGATACCTCTGTCCTTGTTCTTTTTTTCTCAGAATTGCTTTGGCTATTTGGGGTCTTTTGTGCTTTCATACAAATCTGATGGTTTTTTCTTCTATTTCCTTTAAAAAAATTCCATTAGGATTTTGAAGGGGATTGCATTAAATCTGTGGAATGCTTTAGGTAATAAGGTCATTTTAACTATGTTGGGACATTTTTGATTTGTGATTCAATCTCCTTCTAATAATTGGTCTATTTAGATTTTTCTATTCCTCTCTGATTCAATCTTCATAGACTGTATGTTTCTTGAAATTTACCATGTCTTCTAAATTGTCCAGTTCATTGGCATATACTTATTCATAGTAACCTCTTATGATCCTTTGTATTTCTGTGGTATAAGATGTAATATCTCCTTTTCCATTTATAATTTTGTTGATTTGGTCTTTTTCTTTCTCCTTGGTTAGTCTAGCTTAAAGTTTGTCAGTTTTGTTTATCTTTTCAGAGAATCAACTCTTAGTTCTGTTAATCTTATCTATTTTTTTCTGTTCTCTGTTCATTTATATCTGGTCTATCCTCATTTTTTCTTTTTTTTTTTCTGCTAACTTTGGGCCCAGTTTCTTCTTATTATTCTAGATCCTTAAGCCTAGAGTTAGGTTGTTCATTTGAGAGTTATCTTGTTTCTTAATGTAGATATTTATTGCTATGAACTTTCCTCTTAGAACTGCTTTTCCTGGATCCCATAAGTTTTGGTATGTTGTGTTTCCATTTTCATTGGTCTCAAGATACTTTTAGAAAAATGTTCCATAGCACTTAGAAGAATGTTTATTCTGATATTATTGAGTAGAATGTTCTGAATATGTCTGTTAAGTCCATTTGACCTATAGTGTTATTCAGATCCACCATTTCCTTATTGCTTCTTTGGACAACTTATCCATTATTGAGAGTGGAGACTTAAAGTCCCTAGCTATTATTGTACTGCTGTTTATTTCTCCTTCTAGCTCTCTCGGTTTTTGCTCTATATATTTAGGTGTGCCAGTGTTGGGTGCATAAATATTATAATTGTTGTATCTTATTGATGAATTGACCCTTTTACGATTATGTAATGATCTCTTTAGTCTCTTTTCACCATTTTAGTTTAAAGTATTTTTGTATGATATAATTAAAGCTACCCTTGGTTTTGTTTTGGGGGGGGAGGGTTACCATTTGCTTAAGATATCTTTTTAAAGGTTACATTTCTGATGAGAATGAGTAAATTGACTTGTAATTATTTCCAGTATACATTCTCCATAGTGAACATGCAAACAGAAAAGCAACATTTGCTGGTGCTAACATAAATGCATGTGCAAATGGTATTGTTGGTTTAATTCTAATTAGAAAAGAACATTTGAAATGTAGGCTTACTTTTAAGCCACTTGCAACTTAAGGGAAATCTTTTTTTCATGGGACCAAAATTTCCATAAGGAATTGTCATTACTTCAGAGTGTGGGTAAGAAGTGTGATGGTTAATTGTATGTCAACTTGACTAGGCCATAGGGTTCCCAGACATTTAATCAGACAGTATTCTGAGTGTGTCTTTGAGAGTGTTTATAAATGAGATTATTAGAGTAAATCAGATTGCCTATCCTAATGTGGATAAGTCTTATCCAATTGATTGAAAATCTGAACAGAACAGAAAAAGCAGAATAAGAGGGAGCGTCTCCTGTTTGTCTACTTGAGCTGCTTTTGATCTCAAATTGAACAATTGGTTTGTCTTGGGTCTCAAGCCTGCCAGCTTTTAGACTGGAACAAATACCATCAGCATTTCCTGGGTCTCCAGTTTCCCAACTGCACATCTTGGAATTCTTCAGCCTCCATAACTGCATGAGCCAATTCCTTATTTTATCTGTCTGTCTATCTATCTATCTATCTATCTATCATCTATCTGTCTGTCTGTCTGTCTATCCATCTATCTATCTATCTTTCCACCTATCCTACTGGTTCTAAAAAACACTGACTAATATAGGCAACAAGGGGTAAGGTCCAATTGGAGCTTTAGCAGCCTCCGAAAGGCACTCAGGAAACCTAAATTATGTCCATGAAACATAAAACTTCAGTTTATTTTTCCCACTTTTCTAGCTTCAAAACACTAGTGGCTGTTAACATTGATCTGTCCAGACTGCATTTATAAAGATATGATCAGAGGGGAAATTAAATTAGGCTGTAATTCTGCAGCACTCTGAAGAACATTAGCTTGCAAGAACACTCAGGAGGGCCAATTAGAACCATCATGGCCTATCTGGCCATAGAATACACACATATTCTCTCTCCTTCCACGAGACCTGAAGTGCTACTTGGGTAGTGCCTATTTCATCTGGAGGGTTAGTGCTGCTTGTGTCTGGAGGTACTGATCACACATCGAGATTAGGAAATCCCTAAAGTAATCCTGTTAGCAGAACTGTACCAGGGAATAAAGCCAGCTCAGTGATGCAGCTAGGATTAATGTCAAAGAACTAGTAATATGAGCTCCAGTGGGGAAAGAAAGCTGAGCTCTGCCAATGGCATTGGGAGAAGGAAAATAAGCAGGACAAAAACAGCAAAGCCAATAACTCTCAAAAGAAGGAGACATTCTCCTCACCTACCTCAAGTTCAAAGTTAGTTTCTAAAACCCTAGATTAGAAAAGGAAAGGAACATTAGCCTCTCCTGTGTCTTCCCTATGCCGAATGCTTGCACGCATGGTTTTATTTCGTGTTTGCAACATCCCTCCCTATTTTACAAGTAAGTAAGCTCATGCTCAGAGTGGTTAGGATAATTGCCCAAGATTACATCAGTAGAAAGTGAGGCTCCTGGGATTCTGGTCCAGGTATGTCTGAATCCAAAGCCTATGTTCTTTCCACTACATAATCTATGTGTCTAATTAAACAAATGAGGTAAAAGTAAAGTAGAAAAAGCTTAGAGCAAGCAAGGAGGTGCGATCTCTTATAATGCATCAAGGAAAAACATTCTTAATTAAAGGTAACAGTGGTTGTCATCAAAAGCTGAAGCAAAGTGTGTGAAAGAGAAAAAGAGCCTGCACATAATAGGGGGAAGCACCAACAGCATTGATGAGTGCCACATCAGAGCCACATCCCAGGGTTGTCTCTACTGAGTACCATGGTCAGAGACAGGGAGATGAAAAATACATTGAATTTGAAGGAATTCACCAAGAGTAGTGGTCCTGTGCCTATCTGATACCCTGGCAGAGAGAGCTGGGAAGTATAAAGTGATATAGTGATCTTAGAATTGACCAAAATTGGGATACTGGTCTGTGCTGGCCTCTAGAAAGATTTAACTTTTACTCCACTGTCCTAAGAACAGGATGACCACAGACATGATCAACACCTAGCTCCAGACCCTGAGTTCCCAAGAATCATATCTTGTCTTTATAGAAAGTGATCTGGTTATTTTTCAAAATGTCAAGTGTTCTCTGTCTTTCAGATCTTTAGGCATGTTGTTCCCTCTACCACAACTCCCATCCCCCTGTCCTCACTCCTAACTACAGTTACAGTACTGACTTATAACACAGCCCAACTTACTTCTTGGGGTGAATTCTGTGATGTGTCACCCAGATCCCCTTTCAAAGAGGCAATTGTTGCCCCAGCTCTGGGAGTGTTGTTGTACCAGCCTTTGGCTGGTAACTCCTCAGAGACTGCTTCACCTGAAAAGAGCCTCCTCGTCCAAGTTCATTCTCGTTACTGTAGTTGACCTATATCCAATGGCTGATCAGTGCCAGAATATTAAGGTCTGGCCATCTTTGCCTCAAAAGAGACAACTATAAAGGGTCCAATATCCTCCAGACTTCTCCATGGATCTGGCCGCACCTGCCCTTAGGCCTGTGTTGAAACTGACTTCATCTTTACTCACTTCTGCTTCTACGCCTTCCTTTCCACAAGTATTTATTTTATAAGCACTTTTTAATAAACATCCTGGACATTAACCTGCATCTCAGGGTCTGCTACTTCAAGAATCCAATTTGTGACACTTCTGGTCTACCAGAAGAAGAAAGTGATAAAATGGGGGAGGAGTGGAAAGATACTAAGCACTCACCACCAAAGAAATTTATCAAAACATTGAAATATCTTTCTAGTCTACTAGAAAGCCAATAAATTCAAGAACTCCTGTGCCATTTTTGGTTTAATCAGGGAAATAGAGGACCATATTTATTACAAGAATAGGGAATTTAACATGGAAATCAAGACTTACACAAACATGGGAGGAACTTGGGGAATGGAGATCGGGAAGGGGCCATAGCAAGAGGATGGGCAGTCTAAGAACTTTGCTTAAAGCATTAAAGTAGGTGAAGGGGCCTGAGAAGCAGAAAGTGAGGAAATCCAAGAAGCCACTTTTCTGGCTATCAAAGTGGGAGTTCATGGAGAGATCTGTGAAACTGCCAAATCAATGAAATCCACTGCATTTCACAAAATTGCCGTATCTAAGCTCCACAGCATCCCGAGAATTATAGCTTTTATTTCATGTCTCCCTTCCATATTTTACAGAATTACCTCTCCTTAGCAAAATCTGATCCAGAATCATACAGGAAAGACTATTCTGGGAAATATAGTTCTTCGTTTTAGAAAGGAGTGATGGTAGAGCCAGTTGAAACAGAATCCACAACTCTCCAACCAAGTAATTAAGCTCATCTACCCAAATCCATGAGTCATGGGTTGTCCTCTTCATCTCTCCTCACTTTAAGTGGCCTTAATACCCTTCTGTTCTCTATAGAAGTCATTGTTTCTAAGTGGGGCCTCTGGACAAAAATAGGTATGCTTGTCCTCTCCATGTAAAATGGATGTGATTCAACCCACTGCAATCAATGTTTATGGAAAAGAGACAAAAACTTGAGAGTGGGCTTATATAAGTGGGAACATTTAGGGGAACTTGGAATAATATGTGGCATATGGTCAGCTTTCCTCCCTTTAGTTTTAATTACCCAGAATAATGGATACCTATTAACCCAGGCACAGCCTACAAAGGTCACAACCATGATGGAGAATTTACTATCAGAGTCAGAAAGCAAAGTAGATTCTATTTCATAAAAGCCTTCATCCATATAAGCTCTCATCCACTTTGCAAACAGCAAACTCGAAGACTTTTTTTTACATCATTCTCATTTCTGAGTCTTTGCAGATGGGTAACATGGAGACTACGAAACACAATTTTCTAAATTATAACCTTAGTAACTCAGTTTGCTCATTCCGGCTAGGGACATATTAGCAGATGGTCCACTAAGTGGCTTTTAGCTTCATATATTGTTGGTTCCCTGAGAACATCTTCTCTTAAAGTCCCTCTCCTAGGAAACAAGATCAGCAGTTCCTGGAACATTGAATAAAAGAAAAGGTGGTAGCACCCTCTTTTGGATTTCTTTCTTTCTAAACTTTAAATCTCATATTTAGGTCCTTTTTGTGTTTGCTTTTGTTGTGTTATATTTTCACTTTTAAGTGTGTCCTGGGCCTTGCTATTCCAAGTATGGCCTTTGTAACTGCAATATCAATATTACCTGGGAGTGTGTAGAAGTACAGAGTCTTGAGCTCCAGCCCAGACCTCCTAAATCAGAATCTGCATTTTATTTTTTTCCTCTTTAAACAACTTTATTGAGGTAAATTTACATAATATAAAATTCACCCAATTTAAAAGTACAATTCAATGACTTTTAGTAAATTTAGCGAGTTGTGTAACTCTCACCATACTCCAATTTTAAAAATGTATTTATTATTTTTTTTAATTTCACTTCCCATAGTTAGAATCTTCATTTTAACATGATAACCAGGTGATTTGTATAGCCTATGAGGTGAAATTGACTGCAGTAAGTGGAGATACTAGATTTCCATATACCAGAGGGCTTCCTAATAGAGATTATTCATACCACATAGTCTCCTTGCTCTAAGCCAGGATCTTTTATCCTATGGGGAAATACATGAATCCTTTGTCTTAAAACTTAACCTTAATCATCTTGAGCATTCTTGTGATCCCATGATCCCAATTGAAGGGGGCTAGTTTCATAACTAAAGGCAACACAACAACTTTTTCATATTCAGAATGTCTTCACTGATCTTTGGCTCCATTCCTCCTACTCTTTCTGTTCTATGTCAAGTCAGGGTCATTTGATTTTGCCAGAATATTCTGGAAATGAACACTGAGTGGTCCAAATGATACCAAGTCCTGGAGAAATTTTCCATGTATAGATTTAGATAGTAATCATTATTGCATTTGTTGACAATACTGTGCCCATACCGTTTTTTTGCACCCTTGCTCCTGGTGGGCATGCTTTTTTTCCAACAGCCAATACCTGTGTGTCTTTGTTGGCCAACTACCTCCCAGCTGTCAGAACCTGCTTTGCCTATGTGCATGGAAAGCCAAAAGAGCCCAAAGATTTTATCTTCTCTCCACAGCCCCTAACCTATGCCTGATTTTGGGAGAGGACAAATACTCCAGCTCCTTGGACTTGGACTTGACTACACAACTCTGAAGTATGACCTATGTACCATTTCCAGAACTTTCCACATAGTACACTGATACCATACACTTGCTTGATTTACTTCCCTTCCTGGTCCCACTTTTCTGGTGTTTTTTCTAGAAACAGTTCCCACTAAATCACTGTCACATGAATTCTTGTCTCAGGCTCTGCTTCTGGGGAACCCAACCTAAGACAGTCACCTTCACGGCCTCCCCTCTTGTATACCATGATTTGTAATTCGATGTGAAGTTTATTATTTCTATATATTTATTGAACACCCTCTGTACCAGGCACTGAGCTAGGGGTGGAAATAGAGTAGTGATCAGGAGAAATATGATGGTCCCTGACCTCGGGTTATCTGTACCTTAGCAGAAAACTAAACTTTAAAGTCTAATGAAGGTTGTGACTAGTTATTTGAAATTATCATCAATAAGATAAAGACAAATCTATTTCACAGAAGAAGCTCAGCTTTTCCTCTTATAAAGATCTGAGGCTTCCCAGGGGCCTCAAATACATGATAATATATACATACAATTAAAAAACATATCCAAACCTTTAGTTATTAATTAAAGTATCTTAAGTACCTACCTTCAGGCACTGTGGAAATAAAATGAATAAGACATAATCCCTTGCATTAAGGAACATAAAACAGTAAAAAAAAATACTGTAGTAAGTACAATTGTCAGAATCTGTCCAATGTGTTTTAGGAACACAGAATATTGGTCACTTTTCTAAGAGTGTTAGAGAGAGGTAGTAATGCCTGGGTGAATCTGAAAGAGTAAGAGTTTGCCAGACAAAGGCACTGCAGACTGAAAGGGCAAAGGAAAGGGCAAGTGAGCTAAACTGCCCTGAGAACCAAGCTTGAAGTTCAAGGTAAGGAGTGGGAGGAAATGAGGGTAGAGATGTAGACAAAAAGGGAGATAACACAAGGCCTTGAGTAGGGATCTGTTAAGGGGTTAATATTAAGTACAGAGTAGAACAACAATAGAGGCAGGTTTTCATTTAAGCCCAACCACTCTGCCAATAGCATAAATGACTGGATTTAAGAGAGACTAGTCAAGAGATTAGTAAAAATCTAGATTTCAGATTATGAAAAAGAAGAGAGGGATTCAGAATTGCCAAGAGACTAAAATGTTCTCACCACAAAAAAAAAAAATGGTAATTATGTGAAGTGATAGCGGTATTAGCTAAAGCTACAGTGGTAATCATGTTGTAATATATAAATATATCAAATCAATATGTAGTGCACCTTAAATTTATGCAGCATTGTATGTAAATTATACCTCAATATAAAAGAAATATTTAAAAAGAAAATCATTATATCTGAAAAGTAGTATGGTTTACCTCAAAATATGGAAGCATTAGCTTTCACAATGAACTACTAACCCTGGCCCTTTTTGCACCTGAACTCTCATCCTGAATGATACAAAGCCCACATGGAATTTTCTCAAGACTTGAGTGATCTGAAAAACTTGTTTTACCGGACGAACCCAGAAGCACAGAACTTAGAAGGCAGGTCTTAGAGAATAGGAGACATTCGAGGCCAAATTAGTGAACAGGCTCTCACTCCCTTGATGAAAAAGAGGCCTGGTGTCAGCCAGATCTAACAAGACATAAGGTCAAGGCAGCTGAAATAATATGAAGTGGACAAGTATCGAGAAGATTAGAAAATGACATGTTGAAGTAAAAGATGATTTCTCCCCCAAATTACTGCTAATTTATTTGCACTGTGCATGACCTCATTTTAAATGAAGATTTTTAAAGCTGCCATATTGCCCTCCAACTAGAAGGCAACACAAAAAGATGCCATTACCTAGTCCTCTGTCCTTAGCAGGTGGGTATTTCTGCAGGGATTTACAAATTGATTCTTTTCCCATGTATTAATCATCAGTGTTAATACTTTCCCATAGCATCTTAATGTCAAACTAAATTTGACAGGAACAAAAGAGTAAGAGCAGTGATTCTCAACCTTCACTGCACAATAGAATCATCTGAGAGCTACAAAAAAATATAATGATGCTTGTAGCGCAATCTGAGATTAAGAAAAAGAAGAGAGGGATTTAATTGATCTGGGGCTTTGGACATCAGGAATTTTTAAAACCCCTGGATGATTCTGATGTGCAGGTAGGGTTGACAATCACTGCATGGGACACTGGCCCGAAAATGATCCGAGCTGGACAAGAGCAGTAAGTACCCTCTTTTCCATTCCCCAGGATTCCTGCAGAGTCTGAGTGGAGGGTAGTACCCACCTCTTTGCATAGGAAAGCAGCAAGAGGACTGGAAATATCACTTCAGTTTATCCAAATAACCACTTGCCCACCTCTGTGGGTGCCATAGGTATAAATTAAAGAGACAGACACATAGCACATGTAATTTTCTCCAACAAGGGTGGAGCCTGTCAGTGAGATGGACACATTTCCAAACACCATAAGGGATCTCAGTGCTTTTTTTCACTGCGCATTAAAAGTCTTACAGAGTAAGCTGCTTTTTCTTGAAGAAATTACCTCATTGACTTTTGAAAGGAAAAAAATATATCACTGGAGAAAAAACATAATAATAACAGAGAAATGTAAAATATTAAAATTATATAAGGAGATATGTAAACACATTCTGGCAGAGTGAGAAAGTTGGAGCTCAATATAGCCTTAATATCGGTGAGAATAGCAAAATTGAGGGATGATGCTTTTGATCCCATGATATTAATGAAAATGCTCTTCAAATGACTGAATACTCATGTTTCTGCCATGGTGGATAAAAAAAAGTCTGGTAATTCTAAGTCTAGAGTTAACTGCAAGCCAAAGCCACATCTTAAAGTATAAGGACTAAATGTTATAGAGTGCTATGTTTGCTAAGCGCTATGCTAAACATTTTATTCCCACAATGGAACTGAGAGGTAAATATTATAATTCCATTTTGAAGATAAGGAAACAGATCTAGTGAGTTTACATAAAGGGACCAAAACTTGTAGCTTTTTGATAATGGTTAAATTAGGTACATCCATATAAAAAATATTGTGCAAGTCTTTTGGGTAATGATCTGGAAAGATTGTCAAGACATAATGTTAAATAAGAAAAGAGTATACTACTATTTGTAAAATAAATGAAAAAAGAAGGAAATAATATAGAAGGTTTATTTACTAGTACATGTGTATTTATTAGTGTGTTCATAAAATAACTCTGGAAGGATCCAAATGACAGAAGTAACATTCTAGGTGAAGAGTTGAGAAAGAAAAAACAATTGCAGTTGGCTAATCTGAGGGCACTGGGATTTGATGCTTTTAAAATCCTCTCTCAAGTTTGGTAACATGGGTTTTTCTATAGAAGGAATCCCCTGTAGTTAATAATATTTACGTGTATCTAATACTGCCAGTGCTCTTTTATTTGCTTTAATATTTTAGAATTAATCTAAAAGCAAAGTCAAAAATAATTATAGTTACAGAATGAAATTATATAAATCTAGATTATGTGAAAACAATAACAAAAAAGTCAGGTGGTATAAATGAGGCAAATTCCTTATTTTCCAGAGTGGGACATTAACAGATTATATATAAGACTAATAAGCCAAGAAATACATTTATGCTTATTATCTAAAATAATACTATTAAACACCAGGAAAACACATTTAAAAAAGAATTCAAAGTGTTTAGCTCTGGAGAGAAGCACTGGGGGAAGGGAAACTTTTATTATTCATCTTAAGATATTTTATGTGGTTTAATTTTTTACCATGCAGTTATATTTTAAAATAACATACAAAAGATAAAAGGGAGTGGGGAGAGGGAGTAAGTTACTCAAGATCATACATATTTTAAGTGATGGAGCTATGTTAAGCCTAGATTCACCTAAGTGCAAAGTCTGGTTCTCCCACTTGAGCATGCATCAGTAGAGCTTATTAAAACACAGCTTACTGGGCCACACTACCAGAGTTTCTGATTCAGTGGATCCAGGGTGGGGCCCAAGAATGTGAATTTCTAATCAGTTCCCAAGTGACGGTGATGCTGCTGGTCCAGGAATCACACTGTGAGAACCACATACTACAATTATGACCATCATTTTTTTGGCCAACAATTCGGAAAAAGAACTACTTTTAATGTGTCATGAGTTTTGGCCAGTGTTTTGGCTATTTTCTTTTGGGGGAGAGGGGACTGGAAGAGGAATGTGGATTTGTTATGTTCCGCTTTTGCTCCCACAGACACCAGAGAACAGAAGGTCCTTTGAATCAACCTATGATTTAAGTGATTTCCCAACCAGCAAAGGAGGCTCTAGCTCTAACTATTATCAGTTTCTGCATTTTCACTTATAAGGTCTATGTACAGCCAGGCTCAAGAATGAGACCTGACCCAACAGAAAGAAAAGGAATTATTTCAGTATTAACGTGTGTTCACACTAATTCAGTGGCTGGCAAGTAGTGGTTACGATGTCACTATGGAAATCTCTGGGCAATCTTAATAGCACACTGAATGGTTCAGAGGAAGCATCTCTGTAAGGAATTGAGTTGACAACTTAATTTAAATGATGTAAAACCTCAGTGTTATCGTCTCAGCCCTGCACAAAGCAGATAGAAAACATCACCATCTTACAAATATGGAATCCGTCTTAGCCCTTATCCTTTCTCTTATGTCCTCTCATTTCTCTTTAAATAATGAGCCATTTGGTCACTGACTTTTTGTTATGTATCTCGTCACCTTCCTGTGGAAAATACTGCCCTTTCACAACAGCTCACATCAGAAAAATAAATGCTTCCATACACTGTACAACATGCTGTAAATTACTGAATTTAGAGCCATCTAAAAGGGGAGCATGTAAAATGTCACTGGCAGTTTAGTAAAGATTAGTTCAGCACGTTTATTCTGATTAGCACCAAGGACTTCACAAATGTTCAGACATGGAATGCCAATAAATCAATTACTCCATAGGAGCAAATCACTTTAGAAAGTGCGTTAACTTCCTTGAACCACTAGGCTACCAATTAGTAACAGATTGCCTCTTTGTGCTTACTGGTGACCCACTGCAGATAAGGCCACCCTGAGGTGTTTAATACATTCCTGGGGCAGGATGCAATAAATCATCATCACTATTATTTATTAGATTTATAAAATTGCCCCTTTTCTAGTCTTCCACATCAGGAAGCTAATACAAAACTGAAAGCATTTGCAAATAAATAAATTGGAATTGCAAAAGTAATTGGTGGATTTTTTGCACTCTACTAATTAAGGTAATGGTAGCTGCTGGTAACAAGAGTAAGTATAATGGCTCAAATGCTATGAAAGTTATTTCTCTAAAAACCTATGTTCTAAAAGAGCTGACCCTACTGTCATCTGTGAAGGTTAATTTTATGTCAACTTGCTTGGGCCACAGTATCCAGATAGTTGGTCAAACACTGGTCTGGGTATTGCTGTGAAAGTATTTCTTACATTTAAACCAGTAAACTTTTTGAGTAAAGCAGATTATCCTCCAAAATGTGGGTGGGCCTCATTCAGTCAATTGAATGCCTTAAGGGAAAAAGACTGATATCCCCAAGGAAGGGGGAATTCTGCTAGCAAACTGTCTTTGGATTTGAGCTACAGACTCTGTACTTGCTAACCCCTACAATTGTGTGAGCCAATTCTTTAAACTCAATCAATCCCTCTCTTCTCTCTCTGTCTGTCTCTCTCTCTCCTCTCCCCCCTTCCCAATAATACATCTTATAAGGCATGATTCAGCATCAAGACCCCTTCTATCCTGTGGCCCTGTCATCTTCAGTATGTGGCTCTCAAAATGTCTGTGGTTGTCTTTCCCATGCATGAAGGAGAAAGATCATGGAGAAGTGTGTATGGGAATTGTTCATGAGCTCTACTCACATTCCGTTGACTAGAAGTTAGTCACATAACTACCTCTACCTGCAAAGAAGGCTGGAAAGTGTAGTCTAGTTGTGTGCCTAGGGTTAAAAGAGAGAGAGAGAGAGAGAGAGAGAGAGAGAGAGAGAGAGAGAGAGAGAGAGAGAGAGAGAGAGAGAGAGAGAGAAGATGGATTTTGGAGAACAACTAGCACTGTCTTCTTGCTTTCAAATGAATTTTGCCATACCAACACTCTGAATCCCATTATCAAATCAATGCTATCTAAAGACAGGCAGGTCTAATGAATCCCCAAAATCACTGCTTTAGACAACAAATCTTTACTCTCAGAGGTAGATCAGCCCCCAGAAGAGTTCTGAGGGTCACTGAGCACCTTGCTACATGTTACTGACATTTCTCATGCATCAGGCTCAATCTCTTCTCCAAAGACCAAGACAGCTCTTCGGAGGAAAAGGACAAGAATGCCCTCACTCTAGTGTCCTCCAAGGCATGGACATCTTTTTCTTTGCCATTATATTCACCATCACATCCCTGAAATCAATCACAAATCTGAGCATATGGAAATAATCCCATCAGTATTTTTGAATAAATTAACAAATGAAAAGATATCTTAGGTTAAAGAATCTTATCTTTAGTATCCAGTAAAAATTCTAGGAATTATCTACCAATTTTCTCACTTTACAGAGAAGTAAACTATATATTCTTAGAATATAAATATTTTATTCAAGGTTATATAACTAGCTTTGAATAGAGCTCGGATAAAAACTAAAGTCTCACCAATTTCTAGCCCAATGAGTATAGCATAGTGGTTCTAGACATAAAATTGTAGGTAAATAGATCAATTTATATCCTCATATAATTATTGTATAATTATGTTATATAACCATTTAATTATTAGACAATAATTATATCTTCATATAAACAATATTATATGAGGATATATAGAAGTATCCTCATTTATTTCTCTCTGCTTCTAAAAATTTTTATCCCTAAACCTTTCTATGTCTTGGCATTGCAACTTCATCCATGTTCTGTTTGATATTTTCTCTTTTTTATTTTGCCACCGATTTCCGGCCCCCAGGCCACCCTGATGCCCACCTTCTCTACCTCCTGACATTCTTCTATATAGGTCACATGACTCCCTATCTGTGTGACTGCTCCTGACAGAGCTAGAAAGTCAGGAGAGGGCGATAGTGAAAAGGGAACAGTGGTGCCTGCTGAAATGTGCATCACCAAGTAGAGATGGACCTGGTTGAGTTTCCTTATCCTTACCTTCAGACAATCCATCTCAGTCATATTCTCTACATCCTCCAATCCCAGTGAATGATTTTTCTTAACCATCAGGAAAGAAACTAACAAACAAAAAAGAGCCTCTTTACATAAGGACATATATAATCATGGCATTTAGAGTTCATGTGCTTCTGTGCTTGTATTTTCAAAGAGTGGTAATGATAATGACAGCTACCATATTTTGAGAGCTTACCATCAGGAAAGTATTGATGAATTGCACAAACATACCACACACTCTCTTGAGATCACCCAACAATGTGTATTTTCTGACTGGGGATAAAGAGACAGTCTCTAAGGTAGAGGACAGAACTGATCACATCAAGGTTGAAATCATGACAGTGGCCCAATTGATGTCATAAATATTTCCTTGTGGACATTCCAGGGGTTCTCAAATATGTGCCAAGGTGCCCCAGGGCACCACAGCATATTTACACTGCTGCCATGGAGATGTAAATTTTCAATGGAATCTCTGTGACATCTGTTGGACACCATGTGAACTATTAGCTTGAGATAGTTCCGTTTCATCAGTAGATCACTACATTCCTTTTGATGGCATCATATTTTTGCTAAGCTGGGTTTGCAGCAATTGCTATGTGAAAAAGCAAGTACTGCATAAAAGTCAACATGAAATAAGAAATGAGGATTGCAATGTCCATTGTGACTCCAAAGGTTGAGAAGCTATTCAGTGTCCAACAGGTGCTAAGTTATTAGAATATAAATATTTTCAAGTGAATTTAATGTAACTACTTAATAAATGGAACTATTAGGTATTTGTTTTGGCCTATATGCCCTGTGAAAAATCACTGAGACTCAAGGGCGGTGTGAACTGAGAAAACTAGGGAACCTATGCAGACATCATTTTTCTGAGGAGCGGCCATAAAGTGTGGGTGCTGTGGCATGTGCTCCCTCCCACTGCTTCCTTTGATGATTGCTTCAGCCCAGAAGCAGCAGCCCCACGAAACCAAACTATGCAAGCTCAGAAACTAAAGCAGTGGCCTGTTTTATGCCCAGTATTCTTTCCTAATATCCACTTATAGCTGAAGGATTTATGAAGACTATGTGAGCTGATGTCTACTTGCTACAAACAAATGCAAATAATGATAGTAATGAACCTCCCAGAAGTGTCGAGGATCATATTTCTGGTCAAAACTGCCAGCCTCAATGCCTTCCTATTACCTTTCCAATGGTATTCAAGCAGTGATACGCGCAGTGACTTTGTTAATTGGCCTTCATTCCCTTTCTGCAAAGTGTTTTTCCCCCAGGAGTTATGCTCAATGCCTAAGAGCACTGGGGCTCGCACTTCCAGATTCTGTTAGCTCCCATAGTTGCAACATATAGGACTGAATGGTCACGTATTTAAACCAACATTTGGGCAAAACTTCAAAGTCAGATGTTATAGAAAGACCTCCCAGAGCACAATAATTAAATCTTAAATATTTCAAATAAAATGTAACTAGAATTCCACTTTAATTATAAAAACTCATAGTCTAATATTACATGTCTGAAATTTGGGAGCAGACATAATAATGTCTTAACCTTGTCAATTACTGGATTGCTCCTTGGGTCACTGTTCTGCACATCTGTGAGATGAAATAAAGACTCGGTATGTTGGTTTCCTATGGCTGCTGTAACAAAGTACCACAAACTGGGTGGCTTAAAACAACAGAAATTTGTTCATAGTTCTGGAAGCTAGAAGTCTGAAACCAAGGTGTCAGCAAGGCTATGCTCTCTCCAAAGGCTCTAGAGAAGAAGCTTTCCTTACCTCTCTTCTAACTTCCGGTGGTTGTTGGCAATCCTTGGCATTCCTTGGCTGTAGCTGTGTCACTGCAATCTTTGCCTCTGTCTTCACATGCCATCTTCCTTCTGTGCATGTCTGTATTTATTCACATGGCCTTCTTATAAGGATACCAGTCATTGGACTTAGGTGCTACCCTAATCCAGTATGACCTCATTTTAATTTATTACATGTGCAAAGATCCTATTTACAAATAAAGTCACATTCTGAGGTTCTGAGTGGACATAAATTTGGGGGAGGCACTATTCAACCCAGTACATTTAGTTACAATCAGTTTTTGTGAGGAAATAAGATGATTTTTGGCTCGCTCACCCTATAAAAAGCATTGTTGTCATTGATGTTGCCCCCAAGGCCTTAGGCTTTCCTTCCCCTCTCATAACAACTTAAGTAGACAAAAAATTATCCTAGTTTCAACTCCATTCTGCCTCATATTTTTATTTGAACTTTTATGAACTGATTTAACTCAAAAAGGATATAATATTCTTCTTAAAGTTATTAATACACTTACTTATATAGTCATGTGTCACTTAATGTCAGGGATATGTTTTGAGAAATGCATTGTTAGGTGATTTTGCCATTGCGTGAACATCACAGAGTGCACTTATACAAACTTAGATGGTACAGCCTGCTACACACCCAGGCTGTATGGTGCGACCTATAGCTCCTTGGCTAAGAGACTATAGAGCATGTTACTGTACAAAACAGCACAAAATTAAATCAACCACAAGAAAAAACAATACCATCAACAGATATGGTAAACAAGAGATGTGTGAGGCCGCTGCCAGCATAACATGGCATACTGTTTTACAGTAAATTTTTATATATATATATAAGTAGAAAGAGTAGACTCTAAAATAACCATAAAAAAGTATAGTGTGGTAAATACATAAACCAGTAACATAGTCATTTTCTATCATTATCAAGTAATATGTACTGTACATAATTGTATGTGCTATACTTTTATAAAACTGTGCAGTGGGTTTGTTTACATCAGCATCACCACAAACATGAGTAATGCATTGTATTGTACCTTGTTTATTCTTGATAAAATTTAGGTCACTTACAAAAACATGGTTATCGAGGAAAGGCCACAAAAAGGGATCTGAAGTAAACCCACTCATTTTGGTATGACCAGGACTTCAAGGATTATGTGAGCTGACCCTACAGGGAGTGAGATAACTAAAGCAATGTCCAAGTCCATTTAGGCAAGTTCAAGTTTAAGATTTAGGAACAGGAAGCCAGAACCACTGCATGAAGAAATCCAGGCAGCGAATAATGATTAAAGCCTTAATTAAAGGACTAATACAGAAATCTGCGGAGCAAAGTGACTGACTGGTTCATAGGAGGCATTAGTCAAATGTTTATTGAATGGCTGAATGAGTGAATGTAAATTAATCTGTTCATAAGTGGCAGGATCCCAGTAGTTGGGTCAGGGTAAGACTGGTGGCTTCACTAAAGCAACTATGTTCCCCAGAATTTAGGACTTAGATCAGGAAAGAGTGATTGGCCTTAGAGCAAAGTACTTGAAACTTCATAGTTAAAATAATTAGAATACATATTCCTAACCTACTTTCAAAGAATCCAGGGTAGGGATCCAAGAATTAGCATTTTTAATGTACATCCCACATGATGCTGATTCAGGATATCAAAGATTTTACATTTGGCAAACACTAGCCTAAAGGCAGGAAAGATTCTAAACAGGATAATTGGTTAGAACCAAAGAAGCCACAACTGGTATACCCAAGACTAGTACTGCAGGTGGACAGATCCAGCCCCCTAATAGCGCTGTGTACCAGATGGATGAGGATACCAACCAAGAGGCTTAACGGGAAAAGGAAAATAAAGGATACAAACTAAATATTATTCTTCTACTTGAATCCTTACTGCCTACCCTAGACCATGTGATCTGTCACTGCGTGGCATCATCAGCCCTGGACTATAAGCCAAGAAACATGGATTTCTATCCAAGCTCTGTCACTGTAGAGCTATGGGGTGCTGTGCAGGCTACTAGGCCAGATTTCAGCTGCTTCATATATATTTTTAAAAGGAGCTAATATTTTGATCTCTAAATTCTTATGGGACAGTGAGAGGTCTGAGAGTTTCAAAGTCCAAAAGACCTGAGTTCAAATTCTATCTTAGCCCTTTACTGACACTGTAACCTATGCAAATTACTAAATTTCTCTGAAGTTCAGTTTTCTGGGGAAGATATAATTTTTCTAGGGAAAATAGTAACTACCTTACTGCACTTTAGGCATTGAATTCTTGAACTGCCTCCCAAGAATCAATATTTTTAAAAACTGTTACTTATTTTATATAACGATATTTTATACTAATCTTGACAGTATGTTATCAGTACTAATATTTAATTATTACTTTGTTTTTAAACTTTTTGTTGTATACGTATAATCTCTCCTAGTAGACTAGATTTCTTGAGAGTAGGATTTTATAAGGCATTTTTATTTTATTTAAGATGACCAACTGTCTCAGTTTGCCTGGGACAGAGAGGCCCCAGATATGGGACTTGCACTGCTAAAACCAGAAAAGTCCCAAATAAACCAATGAGTTGTTAACCCTGCTTTACATCCACCTTCATATTTAGTTAAGTTCCTAGAAAATATAAAGTGAATGAATGAATTTTCCTTTCTCACCTCAGTTTCTTTTTAGTTTATCATTATCTAAATAAGACAACAAATCATAGATAAGTGCAATTAATCACAATAATATTCAAGTTATAGTTATTTCTATTAAAGAATGATTTGGTTTTTATTTGTAATATATTCATTTTATTTTACTAAAGGGGTAATATAACAAAATATTTTTAATAAAAAATGGTATTTTCCATCATAGAGCCCAAATAGTGGTTGACTCCTAAAGTTCAGGGGTTATGTTAATTGTTTGCCAACTATATAAAACATATTCTACAGACAAAGCCCCAAAGCAATGTAAGATTGAATTCTTAAAGAGAAGTTTGAATTATTATGACTTTTTTTGCATTAAATAATGTAGACTTCTGAGTACCTTTTCTCTTAAGTACTTTTTTACCCCTTCAACAATGCAATTCTTAAAATTTTAAAACTGGTTAGGCAATTTGGGATTCCTCTGGGATTTTGATGCCAAAGCCTCCTCTGACATTTTGAGGAGTTAATGGTTATAATTACTTTGCCTGTAGCAATATCACTGCCTTTAAAATAAAAGCTTCAGGACTTTTTCCTAATGTATTAGATTACATTCTATTCTATTCAAAAGGACAGGATTTATTATACAGAAAAATGCACTAAGAGTACATTGATCTTTCTTCCAAAAGTCTATTTTTCAAACATGAATCTTAACACTATTATCACACATTTGCAGAATTTTTTATTCCTCTAATCCTCCATTTTAAAAAGTCAGAGTTTCTTTGGCATGTCAATTTTTAATTTTTATTTTCCTTTTTCAACAAGTCACTATTTTATGTGGTACAGAATCCTTGCTCCTTTGGTTGGGAGAGGGCAGCGGCGGGAGAGGCGAATGTGTCCCAGACACTATCAAGACAAGACTGGGTCACAGCTGATGACTAACAGCAGAAAGACAAGTGGTTTTTCCCAGTGGTCAATGACATTGTAGAGTGGCCATAATGGCTGCTGCTCAGAAAAGAGACGAAAAACTGTGGTAGCTGCAGCTACCGTAGTTGACTTAGTGTCAAGCTGCCCACACAAAAAAGAAGCAGAACATAATACCTGGAAAGGGGTAATTATGAATAAAAATGGCATATCCCAGGAGTATTTAGGTACTTGAAGAAATAGAGTTGGTTTGGGGAATGGATTGAATATGTGGCTGACATATAGGATTTTGTGAAAGGCTCCCAAAAGAACCAGGAAGTAGGTAAGACAGGTATTATATGACCATTTTAGATAGAAAGTGACACTTGTTTCAAATCCTCGAGTGAGCTGGTCAAAATGCAAAGTCAAGAGCCCAGGCCTTCTGATGTCTAATCCAATGCTCATCCTATTACAACACACTGCCTGGAATTCTACCATTAACATTCCTTCCCTTTAGCAGTGTCTACTGATAAAATGCAAGTATTCCGAGAAAGATAGTAACTTAAACAAGGTATTAGTTATTACAGGAAGTTATATACAGGAAGTCAAGAGCTTCCTGTAAATTACTTTATCGGGCCTTTTCCAATGATAGTTTGATGATGAAGAAGAGAAGTCTGAGCACAGAGCCAGGGGCCTCCCAGGGATCAGAGTTGGGAAAGAGAAGCACTCTGGGGAGTCAGGGAATCCTAAATGCCCCCTACCCAGAACTAGGAGGAGAAGAAACTATACGGATGGAAAAAAAACTCACAGTAAACTGAGTATTTCTGAGAATTCCAATCAAGATCAGCACTGAGCCTCATTCTACAAAGAACTAAGACTATGGATAAGAGGAGATGGGAAAGAGCCAGAGATCGCAGCCATATGGCCTTCCTCCCATGTGAGGTCGACCACTAAAGGAGATGGAGGAAATCTGTAATGAGAAGGCTTTCATATCAATCAGTACTGCAGCTTGAAGACAAAGACTGGGAGCCTTACTTCAGGATTATTTCTTCTTTCCAACTATAGGCTTTATTACCCACCAGTACTTTTCCCTTATTGCGCCACAGTCTGCCAGCATTTTGTTTTTATACTAGTGGACAGGTGTGGGCGGGGGTGGGGAGGGGCAGGGAGGAAGGAAGTTAACATGTAAGAAAATCTTAGGATGTCCCAGCCGCTGTGTGAAGTGCATCATGTACACATCACTTCACCTCATTATCACAAGGTTAAGAGGCCAGTACAGTAGAAAGCATTGTTCAGATACAAAACTGAGGCTGGGGAGATTGAGGAACTTTTCTGCAGGTCACTGATGGAGCTAGAATATGTACCTAATACTGACTCCAAAATTTATTTTCTTCCTACCACACGGCACTGACACCATTAGGAATCTCATTTCCCTGAAAAATTAAGAGTCCCTGTTTTCCCAAGACTCTGTCAAATATGTAGTACATTGTTATGTTCCAGTGGATAAAGACCTTCAAGTGACACTATTCATCTTATACCAGAGAAGTGGCATTCTGTAGTGGATAAAAGGTTAGCATGGGAGAGAGAAATTCAAAGTTTTTACCTCTGGCTACTAAATATCTAAAGCCATTTAAGCTCCCCATGGCTCTGATTATCAGAAAAATTGAAGTAATAATATTTTCATAATAAGGCATAAGTGAAGGTAAAAGAACTTTGTAAGCTATACACCATCATGCAAAAGAAAAATAATATTAAAGTAAAATGAGAAAAACAACTCAAATGTCCATCAGCTGGTAAGTATGTGGCACATCCATACAACAAGATATTGTTAAGCAATTAAAAGGAAAAAGCTACTGATGTGTTCAACAACATAGATGAATCTCAGATACATTATGCTAAATAAAAGAGGTTAATCCCTAAAGACTATATCCTGTAGCATCTCATTTATATGACATCTTGGAAAAAGCAAAACTGTCAAGACAGAAAATGGATCAGTGGATGCCAGAGACAGGAGGAAGAGAAAGAAGAAGGGACTGACTACAAAGGAGCATGAGGAAACTTTCTGGGATGATGGAAATATTCTAGATCTTGATTGTAGTGGTGGTTACATAACTATATGTGTTCATCCAAATACAGAATTATACACCAAAAAATGTGAATTTTATGTCAATAATCCTGACTTTTTTTGAAAAAGTAAAATGAAGGTACTAGATACTTAATTCTAACTAGTTATAAAAATTCTGATTTGATTACTTTGGGGAGCCATTTGTATCCTGATACACAAAATACTTTAGTTCCTTTGGAAAAACATGTTTGTTCTGAGTTAGAGAGCATTTAGTGATCATGAATGATTAATATGGCCTCCTGCTCAAAGATGTCTGCAGATTCTTTGCTGAGAGCCATATTTCTGGTCAGCTCCTTTTTAAAGCGATCTCCATTTGGCAAGGGTTGTACCTTTACTTGACTCTTCCACAGCATTCCAAACTGAACTGCTTTCAAAATGCAGGATGCAGCATGCTCCTTCAGGCTTCCTTTTAATATGGGAAGACCTGATCTTGTTATCTCCCAAAGAGAATATCTAAGAGCTCAGCCATAATTACCTGACTCCAGAGTCTGGATTGCCCTTTCTTAATGCTAAGCAGACTGCTGCAGAATCAGAATAGAGGCTTTTCTATTTGAAATGGCAAAATTTTCCAGGATGAGCATTCAACCGATATTAGGCAGGGCTTCCCATCTCAAAATCAGTTTGCAACATTTCAGTTTTGAAAGGTAAAGGCCAAAGGGATAAGGGCTTGGTTTTTCGACAACAGAACTATATTACCTTTCTGACATAAAGTAGATTTTTCAAAAATAACACGCATATTCTGATTGAGGATTTCCATTTTTGTTTTAACTTGGTGGCAACAATTTCAATTTTTTCTACATGGTTTTCAAATATTTATTTTTGAAAGCCTTGATGATGGCCATAATTAAAGTTATATATTTGAAATCCCCAACCATCAAACATTCTTAAATGAAACAGTTGGCATTTTTATTAGATGACTAATCTGTACCTTTTTTAAGTGCAGCAAGGAGATGAGGCAGTTAGATCATAAAATATTTATAAGAAAAGCCCCGATCTTAAACCTTTTGAGACATCTCATTAACAACTTTGACAATTTTGAAACTGAAGACAATAAAATTCCTTTATTTTCTTAATCCTTTAAAAAAAACTCTTAAAAATGTATAGGATCTGCATTTGACCAGTTTTTTGCACCTTAATTTCATGTGTTGAGGGAACACCATTCCTTTCAGTGGACAGAATTTCCTTTCATTCTCGTGGAACGCTTTTCAAATGATTTTAATTCCCTAGCCACATTCCACGCGATTGGCAGTCTCAAAAATGTAAACCTTCCCCCATTCCTTTGCTAGGCACACAGGCATCTTTAAGACTCAACCAAGCATTAAGACAGAGTTCCCACTCTGCAGAAATGACTGATTGGATGGATTAAATGTGTTTCCAAAGTGATTTCCAAATGGCTATTAAAAAAACGGAGACTAATTAAATATAGTCATTGAAGAGCTGTACTTAACTTGCTGTGCTGCTATATTATGCATTCTTAAAGGAGCCATGTGCTCTGGAGTTTTATACAAAAGGGGAGAAATGAAAGAGAGCAGAAATGTCCAGTGAAAAAGCAAAGGTTTAGCAAACTATGGGACATGAACCAAAAAGAATGCAACGTGGTAATTTTAAATAATCATTAGAAAGACTTCATGACTATATGGGACCTTTTTATAATACATTAAAGGAAAAAGATTGTTAGGTGGTATGTACGTTACAGTTATAATCATGAAAAATGTATGCTTGTGACCAATTGACATCTAATTAAATATACAGAAATTATAATATATCTGTTTAAATGAGAGAGATATAAGTGAGCCTGGTTTTTATTTTCTTTAATGCTATGATTATATCTTTTTTTTTAATTTAAAGAATGCTTTTTATCTGTATTCTTCTTACTGGAGATAGGAATATGAATCACGAGTTTATGTGATGCATTCTGATCACAAGAATTCAATTCAAGCTGCAGTGTTGCTTAGCAACAGGATAACTTTTTTTAAATTTTATTAAATTTATTAGGGTGACATTAGATAACTTTTCTGCAGTGAAATTCCCCAGTAGCAGGAACCTATGAAATATCCTATGAGGAATTCCATACTATATTGGCTTCCCAGACCCAATTCCAATGTGGGAGGGGGTGCCTCCCCACCAACAAACAATGCTCAGGACACCAGCAGGGTAACCCAGAATTCAACTCACTTCTGACACTATTTACCTGGAGATGGCATCAGATTCCACAGGTTAAGGGTTCAGTCCTGCAAGACTGCCCCCACCAAACACACACATTTAAGATGCCAACTGCAAGTCCAGGCTCTCTGTACTTCTGACCAACTCTGTATAGATTGGTGGTCCCAACAACCCCTCTCAACTCAGAATGCCGGTCGCGAAGTCTAGGTTGTCATCTGTACTTCTGACCAACTGACTATAAATCAGGAAGTTTCCCACACCCCCCTCCTTAGATTCAATTATTTTGCTAGATTAGCTCACTGAACTAAGAAAAACGTGTTACTTTCTAGATCACTGATTTGTTGTAGAAAAGCATAACCCAGGAACAGCAGATGGACGAGATGCTTAGGGCAAGGTATGTGGGAAGGGGTGAGGAACTTCCATGTCCTCCCCAGGCAGGCTACTCTCCCCATCTCCATGTGTTCATCAACCTGGAAGCTCTCTGAAACCCATCCTCTTAGGTTTTTATTGAGGCTTCATTGCACAGGTATGATTGATTAATGCATTGGCCATTGGTGATTGAGTCAACTTCCAGCATCTCCCTGCACCTGGATGTTGGGAGTAGGACTGGAAGTTCCAACCCTCAAATCACATAGTTGGTTTTCCTGGCAACCAGCCCTCTTATTACAAGACACCTTTATCACTCTCAACACAGGAAATTCCAAGTGTTTTGGGAGCTTGTGAGCCACGAATTACAGATGAAGATCACTATATATGAAATATATTTTGGTCATCTCAATGACCAAAGATATGCATTTTATAAAACAAAATATTGCACCTACCTTAAGTTCACCCTTATTACCCTGTTCTCACTCCACTGATTTGGGGAGATTGCAAAATGTAATCACACAGGGATATTAAAATTTGGAGGGCTACATTTTAAAATCCACATCCCTGATGTTTTGCCTCCCTGTTTGGAAGAGGTGAATGGATTAAGGAACTTTTCTAGATTTCTTCCAGTCTCTAACATTCCCCAAATAAGAACAAAGAAGAAAAATGGTGAGAGCTTTGATTTCTAATCTTTATGGATGGTAGCTTGACATAGCTCCAATCAGATGTAATGTTTCCTTTTTTTTTGTCATTGAGAGTTTCTTGAGATATAATTTACTATAAAACTCATCTTTTTAAAGTGGTTTTTAGTATATTTGCAGAGTTGTGCAACCGTCATCACAATAGACTTTAGAACATTTCATCACCTCAAAAAGAAATCCCATACCCATTATAGCAATCAGACTCCATTCCTCTTTAACTTACGCTGGCCACAGGCAACCATCAGTCTACTTTCTGTCTCTGAATTTGACTATTATGGAAATTTTATAAAAATGGAATTATAGAATATGTAGTCTTTTGTATCTGCCTTCTTTCATTTAGCATAATGTTTCCAAGGATTATCTATGGTATATAGCATATATCAGTAATGCATTCCTTTTTATTGCCAAATAATATTCCACTATACAGATTTACCACAATATGTTTATCCATTCATCCTTTAATGGACATTTGGATTGTTTCTACTTTTTTGCTATAATAAATAATGCTGCTATGAACACATTTGTGTACAAATTTTTGTGTAGACGTTTTTCTCTTGGAAATATACCTAGGAGTGGAACTGCTAGGTCATATGGTAATTCTATATTTAATGTTTTGAAAAAATGTCAAACTGTTTTCCAAAATGGCAGTGCCATTTCGTATTCTTACTAGCAGTGTATAAGGATTCCAATTTCTCCACATCCTCACCAACGCTTCTTATCGTCTGTCTTCTTTTTTAAAATTTTTTTCCAGCTTTATTGAAATATAATAGACAATTAGTTGCTCGTATTTACAGTGTACAATTCAATGAGTTTTTTTCAATTAGAGTTGGCAGACAATAATATAGCAGTTTCAATTGTACAGCCTAGTGATCAGAGATCCACATAACTTGAAAAGCGATCACCCCACTAAATCTAGTACCCCTCTACCTCTTACATATTTATTACATTATTAACCATCTTCCCCATGCCACACTCTACATCTCCATGTCTATTCTGCAACTATCCAATTGTACCTCTTAATCCCTTGGCCTTTTTTTTTCTGTCCCCATAACTACCCCCCGCCCCCATCTAATAGCCCTCAAAATATCGTCTATGGGTTTATTAATGCCTTTGTTGTTATTATTTATTTTGTTCTTTAGATTCCACACATACATGAAATCATGTGATATTTGTCTTTATCCAACTTCAACCCAGTGCAATACCCTCTAGGTCCATCAAGGCAATAGCTTATTCCATCCCCTTCCTTTTAGTCTGTGAGTATCTTTTAATCTGTACTGGGTTCCTTGTAGGCAGCATATATAGGGGTCTTTGTTTTCTTATCCATTCAGCCACTCTATCTTTTGGTTGGAGAACTTAATTCTTTCCCATTTGAGGTACTTGTTGATAGGAATGTAGTTACTACCATTCTTTATTCCTGTCTTTTATATGTGTTTATTTCTTCTTAAAGAAGTCCCTCCAACTTTCCTGTAATACTTGTTTGGTGTTGATTTTTGTCTGGAAAGCTCTTTATCTGTCCTTCAAATCTAAATGATAGCTTTGCTGGATAAAGTATTCTTGGTTGTAGATCCTGGGTTTCATCATTTTGAATATTTTGTTTCAAGCAAAATATTCAATGTTTCTTTTAAGAAATCAGCTGCCAGTCTTATGGGTGTTCCTTTGTAAGTAACTAACTGCTTTTCTCTTACTGCTTTTAAGATTCTCTTTGTATTTAACCTTTGGCATTTTAATTATGATGTGTCTTGGTGTGGGCCTTTTTGAGTTCATCTTGTTTGGAATTCTCCGAGCTTCCTGGGGTTGTATGTCTATTTCCTTCACCAGGTGAGGGAATTTTTCCATCACTATTTCTTCAAATAGCTCTTCAACATCTTGTTTTCCTTCTGGTACCCCTATGACATGTATATTTTTATTTTAATAGTGTCCCATGGTCTCCTTAAATTATTATTGTAGTCTTGGCTTCTTTTTTTCTTGCCATTCTGATTGAGTGTCCTTGGCTTTCCCCATCCTTTATATCGGTGGTTTGATCTTCTTTATCCACTCTGCTTATTCCATATAATATACTCTTCATATCAGATAAAGTGTTCTTCATTTATGACTGGTTCTCTTTAATAATTTCCACTTTTATGTTTCTTTATCTCATTGTTAAAGTTCTCATTGAATTCATCTATACTCCCTAAGTTCATTGGGCATCTTTATAATCAGTGTTTTGGGTTCTGCATCTGTTAGATTGCTTGACTCCATTATACTTGGATCTGTGTTCTGTTCTCTCATATGGTTTCTGCTTCTTTGTCTTCCCATTTTGGCTGCCTTTCTGTGTCTGTTTCTATGTACTAAGCAAAGCTCCTTAGTCTCCTTGTCTTACTAGTGTGAGTTTGTATAGTGGTTGTCCAGTGGCACAGTCCTGAGAGGGATTCAACTGGCAGGCCAAGTTTAGCTCCAGACTGTGCCCCTCTGGGGCCAACTGTTAAGATTCAGAAAGCAATCCACAGATGGTATGTTATAGTTGCCTCAGAAACCACTCCAGAAATGGAGGCCAGCTGCCACTAATGTGGGTCTTGGCTCTGCTCCGCAAGGAGCATCTGACTCGCTGAGGATATACCTGGATATGGCTTGGGTAGGGCCACAAGTTGGGGGAGGTGGAGTTTCGGGGAATCCTCTGGGCAGAGCACCTCTGTAATCCAGTATGATGATATCTCAACTTTGGCAGTGCTGTATCAGCACACTGGGAGGGGGGAGGGCTCAACAGAGGAAAAATGGATACTGCCAGTACTTCTGCCCAGGAGAGATCCTCACCTCTGGCCCTCACTCTGACACTCAGTGTTCCCCTATAGGTCCCTGGTTCTCCCGGCTTATCCGACTCAGCACCGTTGCTCAGAGCGAGCAGGTCAGTTGCTGTGAAAGTGCACTCACAGACATGGCCCCTTTAAAAGGTGTCTGCAGCTGCCAACTGCAGCTGCTGCAGCCTCTGTCTCACTCAGCTGCTCGGTACTGGGCAGCATCGCATCCTCACCTCCATCTACCTTCTACTGTTGCAGGGCGATTTCTTATTTCTCTCTCTAGTTGTAGGGCTTGTTCATCTAGATACCAGGCAACTTTCCTTACTGTTTGCTCCATGTTTCTGCCACAAGTTTGATTTGGTCGCAAGAGGAATGAGCAAAGCCTCTATCATCTACACTATTTTTTTCTCCTCTGTCTGTCTGTCTTCTTGATGTAGTCATCCTAGAGGGTGCGAGCTAATGTCGCATTGTGGCTTTCATTTGCATTTCTTTGATGACTAATGATGTTGAGCATCTTGTCCAGTGTCATTGGCTATTTATTTTCTTTGGAGAAACATCTATTCAAATTCCTTGCCCATTTTTTAAATTGGGTTATTTATCTTTTTATTGTTGAGCTGCTTTTTCTTTCTTTTTTCCTTGTGATACTTGGATATTTTTGTGGAGATTTGTTGACATCAAGGCCATCAAGACACAAAACACTCAGACCAAGACAGTTAACACCAGTTATAGAGGAGAACAGAGGGTAGTCACTGTACATCAGTGTCAGTGAATGGAGACACAATAGGCCCAGGGAATTTTCCTGCTGAACATGCTCATATCTGTCCAGTGTCCTCACATTACCTGGAAGTAGAATCTTACTGCTCAGCCTCCACAGAGCACAGTGTCTGCTCTTGCTCTCAAACATTCCTAGTGGAAGGGAGCCTATCTACTTTATAAAAAGAAAAAAAAATGGCCATTGCCATGCCATCATCCTCCCACCTCCTGAGGTCAGGTTCTATACCTGTTATATTCCCCCAGTATTTACCCCAGAGCCTGGCAAACAGTTGACAAATAAATAAATCTAAAAACTTCCTTTTTAAATTTAACAGTGAGTTGGTTACTCTTGCTTGCAAATTTTCTATGTTCTAATTTTGGTTAACATGTATTTAGCACTTATGGCTCTAAGCATTTTACAAATAATTTTAACTGATTATTTACAAATAATTTAATACTTTACAAATAATTTTAAACCAATTTAATCCTCATAAAAATTCTGTAAAGTAGGTAATGTCTTTATCTTCATTTTATTGATGAAGAAACTGAGACATAGATAAACAAAATAACCTGCCCAAGCCAAACAGTCAACTGCCATGCAATGCTCCCTCACCAATTGTGTTTTAATATATGCCCATTACAGGATTGACGGAAAAGAAAGGCAATATGTGAGCTTAGTTCATGAAAGGCATCTTTTCACATTGGGTAGATTCAAAAAAGTCATCCAAAACACAGTTTTGGGAAGGAACCCTGCCATGAGTCAATTGCCCAAATAAGGAATTCTGTGCTAATGCAATTCTGTGCTAATGTTGATTTTCATTTTCATATGTTAGCACTTGCTTTCCTTAAAGCAGGTTACCCATTTACTGTTGATAAAATAGTAGTCTCTAACCCAGTTTTACACATAGCCAACATCCTCTAAATCTTGAAAGATGTTGAATGAATTAATGAATTAATTAATGTACAACGCACAAGGCTGTAGAATGATTGCCTGGAACAGGCCCCTCTCTGAAAAAGAATCTATGCAGGCCTGGCCTGGCTGGCTCCTAGGGACAAGTGCAATGTCCTTGCCCCACCGTAGACCCAGAGGACAGCTGAGTCTACCTCACATGCCTGTTATCCAAGGGAATCACTCAAAACAGAAGCCTTTCTTGTCATCTGAACTCAGAATTTTCATTCCTTACTGCCATGAACATTTCTTACCCTGGTATGACTACCCACTGTTTCCCTCCCTTCCAAAATCTCCACCCTATGTCTTCTAAAACCCTCCCTTCTATATTAAACAAATTCCTCTTGATCCTCCACCTTCTTCTCTGCTCAGACCCTACCCAGAGGCCACATCTACTCCTAAAACCCACTTCATCAAAGGCTAGTAGTTCTTTCCCCATGATGTGCAGTAAGGAGTCTCCTCACCCCTCCTGCAATTCCTATTCCTCAACCTTCTTACAAAATGGTCGAAATTATGGGCTACCTACCTATCTCAATTCAATGTTACTTAATATATGCCATCTGACTATAACACACTCTTACTCTCCTCATTGCACTTATCTGCTGACTTTCTCAACTCTTCCATCCCATCTCCCATTTATTTTAAACATTATCCTGGTCAGTTTGTCTCTCTACCTCAAGTCTTGCCTCTGTCCTGTGTCAATTCAGGGTACAGGAATTCACCCAGCAAGTATCTAGTATTCCCAGTTCCTGCATGTTTTCCTCTCCAAGTATTTTCTCCCTACTAATTATATCAATTCAAGTAACTGTCATGACACACCCTAGACCTTCTCACCACCAGGAACTGTTTACTCATATTTCTTTCTCCCTCACCCTCTTCTCTCTCTCTCTCTCTCTCTCTCTCTCTCTCTCTCTCTCTCTCTCTCTCTCTCTCTGGTTCTACATACTTTATTCCCTCCATCTAGAATACTTTTCCTTCTCTCTCTCTTTTCACCTGGATAACTGTCATTTCTCAGCTCTTAGTTGTATCTTCCTCCAGAAAGCCTTTCTTGACCATCTTGCTTCTATATTTCCTGTAACACCCTGAACTTACCGTATCATGGCAACTTTGACCCAGTGATATAATTAACTATCTCCTTGCCAATACCTCTATGAGACTATAAACTTCTTGATGCAAGAACCATGCCTTGTTTATCATTCTATCCATAGTGTCTAGCACAGTCTCTGAAACTTAGCAGACTTTTTAGTAAATATGTGAATGAGTTAGAAAAGGAAGAAAGATCCTCACCTTTAGGAATATAATTAAAACCAGTGCTTCTCAGTACCAAGAAGCAACTTTTCTCTACCATAATCTTGTACTATTTCAAAAACTAGAAATGACTCATTTAGCTACTCAGATACTATAGTAGACACTCTACTCATATTCCACTAACCAAGTATGCGATTCTGTCTGAGGGGTTTTTCTGGTGGCAGGAACATGCCAAACCTGTAGAAGTGCCAAGAAGTTAATGCCTCTCTGGGAGCAATCTGCAACTGAGGAAGAATGAGATTTAATGGATAAATACTCCAGCTTCCCTTCCCCTCAGGTGGATTAACTCTGAGGCATGCTCTGTGCAGTCTTTCAGAAGTCTCCAGAAAGACTAAGCCCCCTGTGTCCACAGCAGTAACCCAATTATTAATGCATACTTTACTGGCTTCCTTCTGTGTCTCATTTTTTTATCGGTGTTTCCTAGGATTATCTCCCACATAAACTATCACACTAAAATTCTTCTCAGGATCTACTTCTGAGGAAGCCTAAACTTAGACACTCACATAGTTCCTTGATCTATGCCACAAACATAGAAACACTCATATCTCATCATCTCGAACTAGGGCACCTACTACATCTAAATTTGCCATCTGTGGTCATTACCATGTACCTTCAACTTCTACTCTTTAGTGAAAATGAAATCAGTGTTTGGCCATTAGCATTATAGTGGTAATAATACTAACAAATACAGTGATGAAGTATAAGGTTTATAGAGCATTTTCTGTTGTGTTATAAGTGATTATGTGGATTAACTCAAGAATCCTTTGCCGTGATTCTCCCCATGCTTCCATCATTTTGTCAACTGTATCCTGACTTCCCTGGTCTCTCTGTTTGATCACTGAATTCCTGGGGCCATGCGAAGCAGACAATAAGATAAACTAGGGTCCATCATTCAGAGTGGTGTTTCCCTAAGGCAGCCTAGAATTGCACTGCTAAGGGCCCCATGAGAATTGTAACCAAAAAGAGCCAAGATTCTAGCCAAAGACCACAAGAAACACACCTGTCATTGAACAGCCAGGTTTATTACTCATTGCTGTGAGAAAACACACACCATGGGAAACTGGGGAATGTCAGTGAAAGAATGTTAGAAAAGACTTATCTAATGACTTGGGCCTATGTCAGATGCTTTGAAGGAGGGTTTCAGGAAGCAGAGCTTTGCTCTGGATTGATGTTTTCATGAAGCAGGGGCAATTCTATGATTGCGCTCTTAATCTTATCTAGAAGGAAGGAAGATTGGATGAGACTAAAGCTGCGATTGACAAAGAAAGCAATAGCCATTCCTATTAGCTGCGAAAGGGACACATTTGGTCATTTTTGTGGCTTCGCAATGTTCATGTTTTGTCTGTGTTAAAATAGGATTATGGGAATTCTTGCTTCTATTTTGATCCATTGTAGCTATAGAGCAGTCTCATCTGATGTTGGTATTCTGGAAATAGTTTATATTTAACAAGAAAATACCATAGCCCAAACTTTGAGTGCCCAGCCAGCTCACAGCAACACCAAAGCCCAGCTGAAGACAGCAGGCCAGCTCCCAGATGTTAGAGAACTATTGTTTTTTTCTCAGGGTGAATATGCAAAGCTTCACATTTGAAGACGAAAGAGTAATAAATACTGCTGTCCTACACAACATCCATTTCTCCCATTTACTTTCCTGGTAGAACTTCAGTTTTGTTCAGGGATCCACCCTGCTCCCATGCAGTCATGTTCTTTGGGGTAAGTAAGCACCACTGCCCAACTCCATGGGAATATCTGAGTAACCTCAGGATACTCCTATTCCCTTTGATAGAGATTGGTTCAAAAATGGGCATGTGACCTAATTTTGGCCAATGATTCTTGAGGGGGGAAGTCTGCTTGGGCACCACTGAAAAAGTTTCTCACTCTTCAGAGAGGGTCACAGGAGTAGATAGTCTCTTTTCTCTCCTTTTGCTCAGCCTGAGGATAATGTCAAAACTGAGGACTCAGAACGGGCAAATGTTATGAACTTGGATTAGTGATGACAAAGGTGGTAAATCAACCAGCTCTTATGCTTCCCTACCTTGGGACTTCCAGATATGTGAGATAATACATTTCTGTATTATGAGAATACATTTCCTGTCATATGAGATAAAAATTTCCTTTTTCTTTACCCAATAGAGTGTGAATTGTCCATTACTTACATTCAACATATTCTAAAATGGTAGTGAGGATGAAAAAAGGAGATGAAGAGTCAGGGTGGTAGCCAAAGGAAAGAGGACAGGATAGAGCAAAGTTCAAAAGAAAGGCATGTGGTACAAGAATTCCCTATTGTGTGACAGTTTAAAGGAATTGCAATCTACCCAGCTTGGATGTTATAGGCAACAACCTCAGCTTGCCCTTATCAGCTGTCTAGATTAATCAATGCACTTGACCTTCTGTTGCATCTACTTTATGAAACATCAGCTTAAATTGTTCCAGTTGTTTCCTCACCAAAGCTTCTATGTTTCCAGCACAGCTAGAGAGGAAAAACAATGTGTCATTGTACCCATAGGTTTTTACTACAAAATCCAGACTTCAGAGCCACAAGTTTTTCATGCCTTTATGGGAACCTCATTGGCTAAAAATATTTTATGTTGTAACTATTATTTTAAATTGAAAAAAATATTTGCTTCTTATAAAATTAAAAATTCAACAAAAATGAAAGAAAAAATATGAAAACTCAGTGTATCTTTCTGGCCTTTTTGTGGACACATGCATATATGCATGCATGTGCAAATACACAAATAAAGACATACATTTATTCACACTCAGAAGTTTTGAGTTGTTTTGGTTTTGTGGAAGAAGCAAAGGGTTGATTCTTGGAAGGAAAATCATCAGTAAAAATCTACTATGTACCCTTTAAGATATATCCTACATATATACAAAACTTTAAAATTATAAATATGCATACATAAGTACACATTGTTTTTGTCAGATGAATTTTTTTCCAAAAAAGGACATGTCATAACACATTATAGTACAATCTAATATTTTCATTTTGATAACATATTGTCTCTATCTCTCCATATCAATATATATCTGTACCACCATCTAAGATAGACCTCCTTGTGATAGGATCCCATGGTGTTGTATTGCAAGGTTTTTAACCAATTGCCTATTGAATCTCTATTCAATGTTATTTCCATTTCTGTCTGTCTTAAATACTACTTCAGTGTATAACCTCACACATAAATTTCTGTGGAATAATTCTGTGTAATTATTTCTACATGAAAAGTTCATAGAAGAGGAACTTCTACATCAAAGTAAAGCATTGGTTAAATTTCAATAGGTAAGTACCAAATTGGCCTCCAAAGATATTTTAGCATTTTACACTTTTCACCCATACGTCTAAGATGCCCATTTTACCCAAAGCACACCTGGTACTACCAACTTCCTCCTTACTGCTTCTTGATCAGTTTTTTACTTATCCGTAACAATGTCTCTAGCCCATAATCTGAAATTGCATTCCCACATTTTCAATATTCCTCAAGTCTCAACCAGTTGTCTTACTCTCAATAGTCTTTTGCCTCTCTAAGAAAATGGGATTCACCCAACAAGCTCTGCCTTATAAATTAATGTCTTCATCTTCATCCATTTTCTGGTGTTTATCAAAATCATAGAGCCATGTCCTTTACCTTGCCAAGGCTGACACTTTCACATATCCTCCTCTTTCTCTCTATCCTAGATCATTACAAGTGCCTCCCAATGAGGTTCTCTTACCTTGTTCTCTTCCATCTAATCTGGCCTTTACATTACTGGAAAGCTAATCAAATGATTGTCAGTCTCCTGCTCAAAGTCCTCTCTTGGCTTCCTAATGCCTGTAGAAAGACCATACAAATAACAGGTTCTTTCCTATGTCTTGGCTCTTTGTTCCCTTGTTCTGTAATGCATTTATTTATGCTTCACCAGTTGAAGCTTTCCTCAGGTTTCAAGGCCCAATTCAAAAGCTTCTCCTCTCTGAAGTTCCCTAAAACACCCAGATGAAATTGGCCCATTTCTATATACTCGAGCCATACATTTCTGCTTTACTTTTGGCCCTATCCTATCCCACTGTTAATAATGGTTATCAGTGTACATGCATATTTATCTCCAAAGCTCTAAGAACATAAGTTATGTATACCGTAGCACCTGGCACAGTGAGGACTTCATAAAAAGCCCTCAAAATGTTTTTAAATGTTATTAGTACCAATTAAAAAATAAAAGAAACATTAACATTTCTTCAATATCAGACACCCAGATGGCGTATCATATAAATAAAACCTATTTGATAAAATCACAAGAAACATTTTAAATAAAGAATAGTTATCTTTGTGAAAAATATAAAATCAATGATCTCATGATTTAATACTACAACCTATTAATATATCCATCTCCTCCATCTCCGTCATGACACCCTATTCTGCCTTTAGATTCCAAGAAACAAGATACTCAAAACCTGCATACACACATAGTGGTTAGCCTCATAAATAAGAACTAGAATTTTGGAAAACACAGTACACCCTCCTTCTCCTTCCTATGCCCTCAACATCACTGCACCTCCAGTTAGGATTAAAGAAAAGATAATTGAGACTATTCTGAGTTTGGTAGTCAGAAACCAAAGAGAGTCTCCTTATCAGATTTTCATTACTAGGGAAAAAGTATGATTCCTCACCTTGTTTTCTTTGAAAGATATTTACCACTTTAAACCCACTACTCATTGAACATACTAAATGATCTGAATTTAAAATTTTAAATATTTGATACATGTAAAATTGTAAAGAATGGTATTCATAATGAAAAACATGGAAAGAAAAGTGATAACAATAATTATTTGGCCATTTATTGAGCACTCACCATAGGCCAGACACATAGTGCCAATACTTTCCACATAGTCTTTCATTTAATCCTAACCAAGTGCAGTAGATATAATCACACTCATATTGCAATTAGGAAA